>OX104063.1:119788242-119813273 GCA_944474145.2 Dicrocoelium dendriticum | reverse complement strand
GGTAAGTCACGCTCAACGCTAAAACAGTACCCACTGGGCTGAACTTTCACCGAGCGGACTATGACGCGATCAAATATCATTTCTCTTGAGTTGACTGGTTCCTCGCAGCACATACTCGCACGGTCGATGACCACTGGAACTGCATCCTAGCTCACATCAACGATGTCATTAGAGCATACATTCCTACCGCGTCTGCTTTGCGCCGAAACGCCACAAGCAGCTTCAGCTCTCCACACTTAGACTGATCAGGGAGAACGCCCTCTGGGACAGTTTCTTACTACTTGGTGACTCTGAATCGCGTGCACACTACCGTAGCGTGCGAAATTCCTGTGTAGCAGCTGTTCGCCAAGACAAAACCCCTATCAGCTTGCTTTCGCTAGACGCTTCACCGATAACTACTAAGTCATTTTTCGACACACTGCCTCTCTCAATAAATCGCGGGCTGCCATTGGCATCCTGCTCATACCCGAAGGCAACACTACAACGCCAGACAAAGAAGCTGCAGAACTGCTAAAAGCTCAGTACGAGTCCGTTTTTAGCACCTCGGCACGCAGTACTATGGTGGACACTAATTTCACTCCAGCGCTGCCAGAGATCCGGTACAGTTTACACCAGAGAGTTCTGGAGAATTAGCAAAATTAAAGACTGACACATCGCCGGGCTCGGATGGGATCCCTCCCATATTTCTGCGTGTGTGTTGCCGTATTGGCCGAACCGCTTGCCTCACTGTACAGCCGCTCCCACACCGAACACTTGGAAGCAAGGGCTCATGACACCAATATACAAGGTGGTGACTGGACAAACCCTTCTAATTACCGCCCGATAGCACTGCTTCCAAAGTAATGGAAGGCATCATAGACAATGTTCTGCACTACCATCTAAAAAGCCAAGCCCTAATAGCCCCGGGACAGCACGGGTTCCTCAAGGCCCACTCGTACACCACGAATCTTCTCACAACCCTTGATTCCTGGACAACAAAGGCAAACTGACGTGGTTTTCCTAGATTTTTCCAAAGCATTTGACCGGGTTACTCACGCAGTACTTTTAATTAAACTAACGCGTTTTGCGATTGATTACCAAACCATCTCCTGGCTAAGTACCTATCGGGGCGCACCTACCAAGTTCGTGTAAATGGCCCACTCTCCAGCGCTCTGGCTGCGACGACAGGAGTTTCCTAGGGATCTATCGTCAGACCCCTGCCATGCACTTTGATCATTAATGACCTACCAGCTTCCATTAGCAGCCATATACTGTTCTACGCGGGGGATGCTAAGACATGGCGACCTATCCACGAGCCAAGCTACCAGGAGCGTCTTCAGACAAACATCGCTGCTGCCTACTCCTGAGCCTCGAAAAACTTGCTCCCGTTCAACACCGTCAAGTGCAAGGTCACGCACATCGGACAAGGTGCGAGCCTTCCGTACATTATCGGCGGCGGGTGTCTTAACGTCACATCCCAGGAACACGACCTAGGCACTATTATATCCGCCGACCTGAGCCCGAGCGCTAACGTAGCCACCTTAGTGAGAAAGGCCATCGTGCGCTTGGCCCATATCGGGCGTTCATTAGGGTCATACCCTAGAGAAATATTTGTCCACGTCTATAGCACCATGGTACGTTCGCTGTTGGAGTACAATATACTGGTCCAGCCGCCGTATCTGAAGAAGGACGAGTCTGTGCTGGAAACCGTCCAGCGCAGAGCCACTAACCGAGTGGAAGGACTATCCCATCTCTCGTACGAAGAGCGCTTTGCGGCCCTTAAACTCGTCTCTCTGAAGTATCGTAGGCTTCGTGGTGATCTCATCCTAATCCATTCTGTCCTGACTAACAGCAGGCACCCTACTACTGACTTACTCGTTCGCGCCCACACAGACCATGTAAGAGGGCACTCGCTCAAACTCATGACGCCGTTTTTGACTTCAGTGCCGAAGAACCAGTTTTAGTGCACGTATCGCCTTCGTCTGAAACGCCTTGCCTGAAACTGTTGTCTCAGCACACAATACAGTGGTCTTCAAATAACGCCTAGATACTTGGCTGTTGCCTCGTTGACATTTAGTGTTGAAAGGCGGGTCACTCGCCAGGCTAGCTGGTAGGGTCACTACTTTTAACACACTAGCTTGCGACACACCTCTTATTTAGTTCTTATTTAAGTTTACCGAACTGTCACTGTCTGACACCTTTATGTCCGTGTACTGCTACGTCTATGCCCTCACTTG
This sequence comes from Dicrocoelium dendriticum, assembly GCA_944474145.2. Taxonomy (NCBI): domain Eukaryota; kingdom Metazoa; phylum Platyhelminthes; class Trematoda; order Plagiorchiida; family Dicrocoeliidae; genus Dicrocoelium; species Dicrocoelium dendriticum. The sequence continues at coordinate 119,811,057 of OX104063.1, read as the reverse complement.
CAAAACAATAACCGCCAACATCGTCCGATTACCTGCACACTAGTCCCTTCCAGGTCGCCACAATCGAGACGCTGAATTCCTGTGCCCCATACCACTACCGAGTCGCAATCCTCCGACAATAATGGGACTCTGCCGTAAGACCTCGAGGCAGAACCACTGAAAAGCAAAGCTTACTCGTTCTGCACAAACCCATAAGACCCATCCATTTACACGTTTATTCACCAAGGTTCCCTGTTGGTACGAACGTCCTTTTGACGTCCTCTGAGCGTCCTTCCTGAGTCCCGACTAGACAAGTGAAACTGCACTCTGGTTATTTAGCTTGTGCGAAATATACACCAATGGGCAGGTATGTAAACAGTAAACTTCTTTACTGTATATGGGAAAACATTCGCATGACCGCATGACTTTTCCTCCTGACCCAGAAGCTATCATGCGTACGGACGCCGACTTCCGTTCTCGGCGTCAACGGGATGTTCAAATCTCATGTAGGCGCTTCACGGATGGATATGATCACGTTTTCCCGTTGACTACATGCAAATGCTTTGCCAATGGACACTGTTTCAGACACACAAGTGTTGAATGCTAAACTGGAAAACGTCCAAATTTATTTATGCTGCGAAAATTTCTTCGTAAGGTCAACCAATTCTTGTAGGTTGGGGGGAATACTTTCACCGAAGCGACGTATAATGTCATGATTACAGAAATGACCGACGACTTTGCATGGAAAGTGAATTAGCGTGGCGTAAACGACAGATACCACCTCGCGGAAACTCCTTCGCTAGGATCTTGTCGGTAAGTGACTGACTCCATGAATACATATTTTCAGACGCCGTCATGCGCAAAGGATTCACTTGAAGCCAAAAATCCTTGGGTATATTCAAAATTCGTCTTTGGTTCCAACACGCCAAGGATCGCGAAAATATTCACATGCATCAAATTCCAGGTTGTTCTGTTAGTGAACAACTGTAATGTAAACTTAATGACAATCTATTTTCATTTGCATTTAACACCTTGTTTCTCCACCATGACATGAGCGCCTGGCAACTCCAATAGTGTTTTTGCACTGATCCAATATGGAATAAGCAGTTCCCACAGCGCCCCCGGTTGGTCTGCGTTTCGAACTATTTTTCCCGCGCTTTTTATCTGAGTGTCCTTTTTGCGCCCAAAAATGTCTAGTCGGGATTCAGAAAGAACGCCCAAAGAACGCCAAAAGGGCTCTCAAAGGACTCGTGCCGACAGGTGGCTAGATCAAGCCGCGTACGAGATTTTTGCTTTACCACCTGTGCGTTCTGTTTTCTTGAGGCAGGCACCCATCTACGTCTATTTGCAGACATTTGTGTCATCCGCTTGACCATGCTGATCCTTTCGGTCTCGCTCAATAGGCTCAATGCGCCCACCGAACACTTGCTCGGCTTACACTCAGCGTGTGGGGCCTCGTTCCAAAGACATCACATTCTCAATCTGTCTGTACTGTGTCCACGTTTTCTGTGGCAAAGTCGCTCCATGCAACTGACATTGAATTACGTCGCTCGCATCCACCAACTGTCCTGCGGTACGTTGGTCCGCTTTGCCTTCACTAGAAGGTGTGGAGCTACTTCCTGGTGAGCGACTTCTTGACTTGGAGTATGCGGACGATATTGTCCTAATCTTTGACAGCTCCCAAACATGCCAAACAGCACTGGACCGATTAGCACTGGCTGTCAATCGTTTTGGGCTATGCTTTGCTCCATCGAAATGCAAAGTACTTCTCCAAGATTGGCAGGGACCCAACCCTGCGCTAACGATTGGTGGTGATCTGCTAGAAGTCGTTCAGGAATTCAAGTACCTGGGCAGCTATATTAGCAGCCGTGGGATTGAAGATGAGGTTACGAACGGTATAGCAAATGCTCGAGGTGCTTTTGCCAATCTCCGCCACTTGTGGCGCAGACGCGACATTACTCTCGCCCTGAAGGGCAGAGTTTACAACGCAGCCGTCCGTTCAACTCTCCTATATGGTTGTGAAACCTGGCCCATCAGATCAACAGACATAAAGAGGCTCGTCACATTCGATCATCGCTGCCTTCGCAGTTTAGCTCATGTCTGGTGGGAGCACCGCGTGAGCAATGAGCGTGTTCGATGTCGCGTATTTGGTGCAGGAAGAGCGAGTGAACCGCTCAGCACCATTATATCACGCACCAGGCTCCGATGGCTGTGCCACGTGTGGCGCATGCCAGCACACCGACTCCCGCGACGTGCATTGTTTGCGCGTTGTGGGTGCGGTTGGAAGAAGAGGAGGGGAGGCCAAGTGATGACTTGGTCGAGAGGAATGAAAACCCTCACTTTGAAGTTGGCGTCGGTTGGTGCATCCCGACTGCCTGGCTGGGGTCCTAAGGACGGTGAACACGTTAGGTTGGACACACTTGCTGATATGGCTTGGAGCCGGCCCCAATGGCGTTTGTGTTGTGGGTTCCTTTGTTCATCCTCCTCCTGCTTAGCAGCCCCCTCCAATCACGATCTCACTTGTTAGGCATAATATGACTCTCTTTTACGGCAGCCAGCTTTTAGTTCTCCGGAACGATGTCCATCCGTTACTGGGGATTCAGCAGGCGTGCCGCCGTTTGTTTTCCTTTTCTTGTCTTTTGTATTGCAGCACAATCCATCGCGATCCATCGCAAAGAGGCTGGACCTTACCGTGGTGCGATGGTTTGTATGCCTCAGTGATCCGTTGAGCTATGCTGGGTGGTGCTTTTGCACCTTTAGAGCCACTCATACCAGATTGGTCAATGGTTAGAGGCCAGACAAACTCAGCCTCCTGGTCCTCCAGGTTGGGGGTTGGAATGAGGGTGGCACCTTATTCCTTAAAATGGACTCCTTGTAGCCCAACGCCAAACCCGCTGCCTTGCGGTCAGGTTTTTGAACCAAAGGATTTGGTTGAGAACCCTAATCGTTCTCCTGTCTAGGCCTGGGCAACCTGACAGCATCCTGCCCACGCAATACAATGAATCACACTTCAAACAAATTGCTGATGCTCTGGCCACGCAGAGGATAATCAACGGTGCCCCATCTGTTGCATCGAGCAGGGTGGATAGGGGTTTGGATGCTACTGCTCAAGCCTTCCCGTCTACTTATTCCCCATCTTACTCTTTTTCACTCTTACCGTCCCGTTCCAACTTCACTTATATCCCCCCAGTTTTCAACCCCCGATTCTTGGCCCTCCCCCAACTTGCTTTGCTAGATATTTATCTTCTAATTTCAACTCACATGTGAACACGGAGCGTCAGTCCTGTCCTGTCGACAAGCTCATGTCCAACCAAGCGGTCCATTCCAGTTCATCGGCTTCCATTTGGAGCCCTCGATCCTCCTTCAGATTGGTATGCCTCAATGTACGCACATTGCTACAAATCGGTCAACAGGCAGCACTTGCCCGAACATTGGAGACCCTCTCGATCGATATCTGCTGCTTATCTGAGACTCGCCTGCAAGACTCGAGCTGTGTGCTCACTCTGCGATCCCCTTCAGGTGACGCAAGCAGTGTTTTCTCATTGCGCCTATCCGGTGCCAATGCAGCTTCGAGTACCGGCCAAGCCGGTGTTGGTGTTGCCCCGAGTCCCCGGGCTGAAGCTACTCTGGTTGATTGGATTCCAATCAGTAGCCGGATGTGTGCGGTCCGATTGGCTGGCTCGTTCAAAACCTCGAATTCGCATGGAACTAACAGGTGTTTATTCCTTATCGCTGCCTACGCGTCCACAAACTGTAGCGATGATTCGGTAAAGAACGACTTCTACCGCCAACTGACCTAGCTCCTTAGCCACAGAAGAAGCTCAGACACTGTAGTGCTGGCGGGGGATCTGAACGCTCAAGTTGGAAAATTATCCACAGATGAGCTGCATCTGGGCGGCCAACATCGTCTAGGCTCCCGTAATGATAACGGTGAGCGGTTACTTCATTTGTGTGAGGATGCTCGCTTATTTCTTGCGAGCACTAATTTCAGACACAGCACCCGCCGGAAGTTGACTTGGCGCCCACCAGCCTCGAACCAGCTATGGACGCAAATCGATCACATTGCGATAAGTTACCGCTGGAGAGGCTGCATCCAGAATTGTTGCTCGATTTGGAGCACTTGTGTGGACACCGACCATGCTCTTGTATGTGCTGACATGCTGATGCGCTTTGGCGGACGCCCACGACGATGTTGTGAGCGCATTGACACCGGCCAACTGGCGAAGCCGTTGTGCTGAATGCCTTTCATAGTACGTTGTCATGCGATTTGGATAAACACTCATTGGATGCAATTGAAGCTCACTGGTCTCCTATTCACCAGACGTTATTAGCAGCAGAAAACTCCCCATGTGGTATGTCTAATATCCAACGTGGACATTGGGTTGATTCAAAGTCTCTGGAACTTATAGATGCTCGCCGGCATATTCCGGCTGGAAGCGAACACAGTGAAACTCGCAAAATGCTCCGGGCAAAACTTCGTGCTAGCCTGAAGAGAGACCGCGAATCCTGGTGGTCTCGTTGTGCATCAGAGATGGAAATGGCCGCTGCCCTTGGTAACCATCGTAAGTTATTCCGTCTGATACGGGGAACGGGCAGCAAAAGACCTGGTGTTAGTGTAACTATACGTAACAAGAGTGGACAGCCTATCCACAACTTATCAAAACGTTTAGAGCGTTGGGCTGAGCATTTTGAAATGCAATTTAATCGGTCGGAATGGTTTGATTTCTCGCTGGTCACTGATCGCCCTGCTCCGTAGGCTGTCCCTTTGGATCCACCCTTTCGCTCAGAAGTCGAACTTGAGATCGAACTGTTGAAGTTAAACAAAGCCGCGGGACCTGATGATTTTCCTCCAGCCCTCTTCCAATTCATGGGACTTGCTCTTGTGGATAATTTACACGAGTTACTAGTCAAACTGTGGGAGCAGGAAACTGCTCCAACCGACTGGAGCCGCTCCGTTATTGTTCCCATCTTCAAAGGCGGCTCGCGCTCGGAATGCGGCAACCATAGAGGAATCAGTCTGATCTCCATCGCCCCCATAATTCTTCACAGACTGACTGGCGCTCGTGAAAGTCAGACTCTTGAGGAGCAAGCCGGGTTTCATCGTGGTCGTGGCTGCATCGATCACATCTTCACCTTGCGTCAGTTGTTGGAGCACCGTCGCACATATTGGCGGCCCACCGTAGTCGTGTTCCTCGACATCAAAGGTGCCTTCGATTTGGTTGATCGATGTGCCCTTTGAAATTGTCTCCTAAGGAAAGGTGTGCCCGAGAAATATGTCAATGCTATCCAAGCATTATATGCACGTAGCACGGGCAGAGTGAATGCTTACGGCAAGCTGTCGCCACCCTTCAATATCTCCAGCGGTGTGAGACAAGGATGCCCGCTGTCACCTTTCTTCTTCAACTTCTCTATTGACGAAGTCATGGCGATTGCATTTACAGGACATGACTTGGAAGGTGTGGAGCTTCTCCCAGGAGAACGGGTTTTTGACTTGGACAGCTCCCAGACGTGCCAAGCCGCGCTGGACAGATTAGCACTAGTTGTCAGCCGCTTCGGGCTTTGCTTTGTACCATCGATTTGCAAAGCGTTCATCTAAGCTTGGCAGGGATCGCCTCCTACGCTGACCCTTGCTGGGGACCAGCTAGAATTCGTTCAGAAATTCAATTACCTGGGAAGTTGTATCAGCGCCCTTGGGATCGAAGACGAGATCACGAATCGTATAGCAAAAGCTCGGAGCGCTTTTGCTAACCTTCGCGCGACATTACTCTCGCCCTGAAGGGCAGAGTGTACAATGCAGCGGTACCTTCGACCCTGCTGTACGGTTGTGAAACCTGGCTGCTTAAAGCAGCGGACCTGAAGAGGCTAGTTACGTTCGACCACCAGTGCCTTCGCAGTTTAGCTCACATCTGGTGGGAACACCGCGTGAGCAACGAGCGTGTTCGACGCCTTGTTTACGGCACAGGAAAAAGAAATGAACCGCTCAGCACCGTTATTTCCCGCACCAGACTCCGATGGCTCGGCCACGTGTTGCGCATGCCAACCCACCGACTTCCGCGACGTGGGTTGTTTGCGCGCCGGGGGGTGTGGATGGAAGAAGAGGAGGGGTGGCCAATCGATGACTTGGTCGAGAGAAATGGAAACCCTCACTTCGAAATTGGCCTCGGTTGTCGCATCCCGTCTCCCGGCCTGGAGTCCGAAAGACGATGAACACATTTGGTTGGACACATTTACTGATGTAGCTATGAGCCGACTCCAGTGGCGCTTTTGCGGTGACTGTTTTTTCCATCCCACCCCGTTTTAAATTCCTGCTCTTGGCCGGTGCCCGAGTGTCTGGGCGCCTTGTTTGCAACCATGAGGTCACCGGTTCGTAGGTGCTTAGGAGTGGGCGCCCTGTCGGTCCGCTCGCGACTGCTGGTTATCGCTTGGCAGCGAAACGCCGTTACGGCGTACAGTTGACACGTTACTATCCCTGTTGTTACTATATATTAAGATCTCATGCTTAATGCATAATATAATAATGATGATGAAATACAAACCCAACTAAGTTTTGAACTGCTGCACATATTTGACCTCCACGACTTGTTCTGACTGGCTGTCTCAGACGTTTACCACTCTGTTCGAAGCAGAGGGGTGGGCTAATATGAGTACGCTGTTGCCGTGACTTAATGCGAAAGCAATTTCTCTGGGTTTTATTTGGTTCATCGCAATTATATTACCAATCTGGAGAAGCACCAGGCGTCGTTTCACCCTATATGGGTTCATCAGAGGTGCGCATTCCCTCGGTGCCCTGTGGGGATTGAACTCCTGACCGCCGGTGGTCTGCACTACTAGCCAGCAGCTTATACCACTGAGTAGTTAGAGACGATAGCCAACCATCACTTATTGGAATCTGACTGCGACATAGCCCGACTCATCCTTCTCTTCAATGCAGGCTTCTGTCGGTACAGAGGACAGTGGTTGGCCGTCCTGGTCAGCACTTCCTTTGCCAGTGCCGTGAATCCACACGGCATTTTGAAGACTGCTATGGCTTAGATTTATCTAAGTGTGCTAGCGATATACTTGATACTAATTATTATTTGAGTCGTTCGAAAACTTTTTACACTCACATCGGTTTTAAGTGTTGTCTTTGCTCACCAGCTTGTTCGGCGAGGCACGCAAGTGGTGTATCTGGAGAGAAATAAACTACAACGGCTGTTTAGAGCATTAGAAGATCATAACGGTTGCCGGTCATTTAGCGATGACCTCTACTTTCTGGGCCAGCCAGACGAAGAGATGAGGCGTCTGCCTTGCAGTCCAAAGGTCATTTGCGGCTGTTGGTAGTCGCGTGGCAGAGAAGTGACGCTCAGGCATATTGCTGGCAACCATTCCGGCCAACATTTTAGAGGATAAAACTGAAGTGTTTGTTTGTTGGCGTAAAAACCATTCATTTTTCCTCACGGACCCGAGGACAGTGGATAACGACGTGCACTTCATCCAACGGTTTAAATAATTCTTCCGCTGTTTAACCTTTTACAGTGGTCCTCGTGGTGGACGTCGGCTCAGGAAATCGTCGAGAGCATAATATCCACCAACGGTTATATATATATATATATATATATATATATATATATATCCAGTCCATCAAGCAAACCTCCAAACCACCCACTGCCTTGTGGGTCAGGCTATTGAGCCAAAGGCTCCGGGTGGAGTCCCTCAAGCAAACCTCCGAAGCACAACGACCACCTCGCGTGCGATTGCCAACCAATGCAATCGTATTCCTGCGCGCAAAGCACTCAGCATCGGGTGCTGGAACGTGCACACGCACTGGACCGGAACTCCAGCGAGCGCCCGGAGTGACGCACTGCACTGGTCGCGATGGAGCTGGCGCGCTACAACATCGATATTGCGGCGCTCAGTGAAACTCGGCTCGCTGAGCAAGGTAAGTTGCATGAAGCAGGTGCTGGCTACACATTCTACTGGGTGGGAAACGCCGCCTCAGCACCACATGAACATGGGGTCGGATTTGCAATATCCGATCGCCTCCATGGCCAGCTGGTGGGTGAACCAACGGGCATCAGCGCGCGACTGATGACTGTTCGCCTACGACTCGGAAGTGGTACGTTTACTACTTTTATAAGCACGTACGGTCCTACCATGTGTTATCCTGATGACACGCGTGATCAGTTCTACACTGAGCTATCCTCCGTGATACGGTCTGTGCCATGGAGCGACGGACTATTTCTGCTGGGTGATTTCAACGCGCGCGTTGGGCGTGATGCATCAGCGTGGACAGATGTTATCGGTTCGCATGGCATTGGTTCAGCGAATGCGAACGGTGACAGGCTGCTCTCACTGTGTGCCACTCACGGCCTGACGATCACAAACACTCGGTTTGCACTGAGTGCGAGTGATATAGCAACTTGGACGCACCCACGGAGTGGTCACGCTCACCTGCTCGACTATGTCATCGTACGTCAGCGTGATATGCGTGAAGTGCGCATGACACGTGTACTGCGTGGAGCTGAGTGTGGCACTGATCACAAGTTGGTGCGGACCAAACTGTACATATGTTTTCGTAAATCTGTGTATTGCACTCCCGCCGTGAATCGGCGTAAATTTAGCATTCTCTCCCTCGGTACTGTGGCGAAACGTACTGAGTTGAAGCAGGCGATGGCTGCACGCCTGTGTAATGTAGACTGCATAACCACAGTGGGCGACCTGTGGCACCACATTCGCGATCAGGTGACAGCTGCTGCCGAGGAGACCATCGGGCGCGCAAACTGTAAGCGGCCTGATTGGTTTGATGACAACAATGCGACGATTGGCGTATTGGTGTCGGAGACGAATGCAGCATTTGCTGCACATGTTGCAGACCCCAGTGAATTGGGAAAGAGTAGTCAGTTTCGCAAAATTAGACGGCGACTGACCCGAGAGCTTCGTCGCATTAAAAATGCATGGTGGACGGAGAAGGCGAAGCAGATGAAATGCTACGCCGAACGCCGTCAACACAAGGAATTCTTTGACTCCTTGAAGGCGGTGTATGGTCCGAGATTGGAGCTGCTGAGGACACTGATCGATAGTAGTTCAGGCACTACCTACACACAGACTGCAGAAATAATGCCGATCTGGCGGAAACACTTCGACTGTGTCTTGAACAACCGTTCAGAGATCGACTGGCCTACATTGAACGGCCTGAAGCAGCACGATGTGAAGGCGGATCTGGCGGATACGCCGACACTGGATGAGACGCAGAGAGCACTTGCTCAGCTGCGAAACGGCAAGTGTTCCGGGGCTGACGGGATCCCGCCTGAAGTATTGAAACACGGTGGACCCGCGTTGTTGACTGCGCTGCACCACTTGGTGCAACGCGTATGGATTGAGGAGGAGGTGCCTCCTGAGCTGAAGGATGCCCTTGTGCTACCACTGTACAAGGGCAAAGGTAGCAAGCAATGTTGCACGAATTATCGTGGCATCAACTTGCTGAGTTGTGTGGGCAAGGTGATTGCCCGAATCCTGCTCAACCGCCTCGTCAGTCAGGTTGTGGAACCTATTGTGCCGGAGGAGCAGTGTGGATTCCGTTCGGGTCGCAGCACTGTAGGTATGGTGTTTGCGGCTCTTCATTTGCAAGATAAGTGCAGGGAACGACACCAGCCATTGTACTCGCTTTTTGTTGACTTCACCAAGGCATTTGATACGGTGAACCGCGAGGCATTGTGGCTGGTGTTGGGTAAGTTTGGTTGCCCGCGTAAGTTTGTAAGTTTAATTGAATGTCTGGACAGTGGTATGCGAGCGAGGGTGCAGCTGAGTGGAGAGACCTCTGATGACTTTGCAGTTGTCTCTGGTGTGAAGCAAGGCTGTGTCATAGCTCCTGCCCTGTTTAATATTTATCTTCATGCCATGATGTCCTGTGCTTTTGATGCCGCTTGTGCTTACGGTGTTCGGGTGGAGCACCGTATTGATGGTGGGTTGCTGAACATCCGTCGTTTCGGTGCGAGAACTCTAGTCTGTGAGACAGCTATCCATGTGTTGCTGTTTGCTCACGACTGTGCGTTGTTTTCACACAGCGCGGATGAGTTGCAGCACATGACTAGTGCTCTGGCTTCGACAGCGGCCAACTTCGGGCTCACCATCCACACAAGCAAAACTGTCTGTCTCTTTCAGCCGTCAACGAAGGTGCAATCTTCAATATTGCCGCGAATCAGCATTGGTGCTGAAGTATTGGAAACCACCTCCCGTTTCAGCTACTTTGGGAGTGTGATGTCGACTGATCAGCAGATATACAGTGAGCTGCGTATTCGCGTGTCGAAGGCAGCGGCAGCATTCGGGAAGCTTGAGTACCGAGTGTGGTACAACCGTCAGCTTGCCATTGGCACGAAGCTGATGGTGTACAAATCCATGGTACTGTCCGTTCTTCTATACGGCAGTGAAACGTGGACGATGTACCGTCGGGATGTGCGATATCTCGAGCGGTTCCATCAGAAGTGTCTGCGACGAATTTTGCGGATTGGCTGGGGCGACAGGGTTGCAGACACGGAAGTTTTGCGCCGAAGTGGGATGTATGCAGCGGACTGCATACTTTTATTGAGACATCTGAGATGGCTCGGTCATGTGAGCCGTATGGATTCGATGCGGATACCGCAACAACTCTTATACGGTCAGCTGAGTATTGGGAAGCGGCACGTGGGGAAACCAAAGTTACTATACCAGGACATGATTAAAGTAGCCTCACACGTTCTAACCTTGATTACAGATCATGGGAATCGAAGGCGGTTGATCGGTGTGCATGGCGCGATCTAATCACGAAGGCAGTTGCTGAAGTGCGGGAGAAAGCCCTCCTGCGTGCAGAGAAGAAGCGACAAGTGCGGAAGCGGCAAGCACCGATGAAGTGTACTTCATCGACATCGAGCGCATGGTGCTGTAGAACATGCGGTCGCGAGTGCCTTAATCGGGCAGGCTTAGTGAGCCATGAGCGAGGCCACTCGGGACTACTACCGAAGCGACGACGGGTTCTGCAGAGAACATAGGCAGAACCGGCGCAGCGTTTGTAGGTACCCTGCATTCGATTTACTAACCGCGTGCTTGCATGCTAAGGCTCTTTATTTCAGGTGGTGGGTTTTCAGGTATGTCCTAATGACTTTCTCCTATAAATGTCTAGTGTCTAGTGAGCCAGGAGCGAGGCCACTCGGGACCACTACAGAAGCGACGACGGGTCCCGCAGAGAAGTATTCAAAACCGGCGCAGCCTCTGTAGATACGCTGCATTCTTTTTACTAACCGCGTGCTTGCATGCTAAGTCTCTTTATTTCCGGTGGTGGGTTTTCAATTTTACCGTAATGCTTTTCTTTCTCATATAAATGTCTACCTGTACTCTATTCCATTAACTTGCACACCTCGCTTAAGCCAATGGTATTCGATTTCCATAATATTTTTGTGTCCGTGGCATTCCGTGAACTATATTTCCTGACCTCGTGCACTTAGCTAGGATCTGTTTGCAAACAGTTTATTACATATGCTATTTAATTAAGGTTTATATCACCGTTTCCTTATGCATTAATCGAGTTTTTCTCTTTTTCAGTCTCTCTCTCTCTCTCAAGTGGTTGGCTGTTGTTTGATATCCCCGATGTGGCTGCGCTTGATGTGCATGTTGGCAAGGTGCCTACCTGTCTACTACCCACTACCTCGTCCATACTGGCTCCAGGAGACCGTTGGTCGTTGCTGGACTGGACGGGGTGCACGGTTCTTGTGGCCGTGTTAGGATCAAAGAGTGGTTCCATGCAGTCAGTGTGGAGCGGACTACGGTCCAGCCACCGCCTTGTGTGCGCTTGATTTCCCAACTACAGCGTGCTTGTGTTTGCCTGTGAAGGAGTGTGGGCCGGCTCCGTTGATGAAACGTGGTTCCCATCCGCATGCCTCCTGGTCTTATTCCTTCGGGTTTACACTGGATATGGGGGGTGTGGTTGGAACTGTGGGTGGTGCAGCGCAAGCCACCCATGGTCCCTCTGTAGGCGCAGGCGTCCTGTGGCTTGCCACAGTGACAGGCAAATCCGAAACCGGATGCCGCCAGCCATATATATATATATATATATATATATATATATATATATATATATATGTATATATATATATATATATATATATATATATATATATATATACAGAGGGACCATGGGTGGCTTGCGCTGCACCACCCACAGTTCCAACCACACACCCCATATCCAGTGTAAACCCGAAAGAATAAGACCAGGAGGCATGCGGATGGGAACCACGTTTCATCAACGGAGCCGGCCCACACTCCTTCACAGGCAAACACAAGCACACTGTGTTTGGGAAATCAAGCGCACACAAGGCGGTGGCTGGACCGCAGTCCGCTCCACACGGAGTGCATGGAACCACTCTTCGAGCCTAACACGGCCACAAGGACCGTGCACCCCATCCCCTCCAGCAACGACCAACTGTCTCCTGGAGCCAGTATGGACGAGGTAGTGGGTAATAGACAGGTAGGCACCTTGTCAACATGCACATCAAGCGCATCCACACCGGGGATATCAAACAACAGCCAAACACTTGAAAGAGAGAGAGGGAAAGAAAATAACTCGATTGATGCATACGGAAACGGTGACATAAACCTTAAGTTAATGAGCATATGAAATAAGTTGTTTACAAACGAATCCTAGGTAAGTTCACGAGGTGAGAAGGTATACTATACGGAAATACCACGAACACAAAAATATTATGGAAATCAAATGCAATTGGCTTAGGCGATGTGTGCAAGTTAATGGAATAGAGTGCAGGGAGATATTTATATGAGAAACAAAAGCATTAAAGTAAAAACTGTAAATCCACCACCGGAAATAAAGAGACTTAGCATGCAAGCACGCGGTTAGTAAATCGAATTCAGCGTGCCTACAAACGCTGCGCCGGTTCGCCGTAATTCTCTGCAGGACCCGTCGTCGCTTCTGTAGTGGTCCCAAATGGCACAGCTCATGGCCCAATAGACATTTATATGAGAAAGAAAGGCATTAGGGGAGAACCGAAAACCCACCACCTGAAATAAAGAGACTTAGCATGCAAGCATGCGGTTAGTAAATCGAATTCAGCGTGCCTACAAACGCTGCGCCGGTGCTGCCTACGTTCACTGCGGGACCCGTCGTCGCTTCGGCAGTGGTCCCGAGTGACCTCTCCCATAGCTCACTAGGCCTGCCTGACTAAGGCACTCGCGACCGCATGTTTTACAGCACAATGCGCTCGATGTCGATGGAGTACAATTCATTGGTGCTTGCCGCTTCCGCAACTGCCGCTTCTTCTCTGCATGCATGAGGGCTTTCTCCCGCACTTCAGCAACTGCCTTCGTGATTAGATCGCGCCATGCACACCGATCAACCGCCTTCGATTCCCATGATCTGCAATCAAGGTTAGAATATGTGAGGCTCACTTTAATCATGTCCTGGTATAGTAACTTTGGTTTCCCCACGTGCCGCTTCCCAATACTCAGCTGACCATACAAAAGTTGTTTCGGTATTCGCGTCGAAATATATATATATATATATATATATATATACATATATATATACAATCGTCCACGAATAGACATAGAGCCATCATTAACCATTGGACTCCAAAAAAGTTACAAAACTAGTAAAAGAAAACACATCGGAATCCATTATTTCGTCAGAGGGCGAGGTACTACTCGGTTGCCAAAGCCGAAGTAGGGTGTTGACTTAAGGGACACTACTCCTAGCCTTAATATCCGAATAGCCTGCCCGCAAGTCACCGGAACGAATTCAGGGAATCGCGCTCTTTGGGCGCCAATGACTGATTGCTCAGTACATACGCCTTTCGTTTGTCAAACTGGGGCCCAATGCTCCCCAGAATTACTGCATAAAGTTGCTGGAATACAATGGTTCGCCAGGATGAAGCAAGGAGAAGTGGTTTTATTTAGTGGCGAGTCACAATGTTGTTAGATGGACATATGTGGCTTTTTATAGGGAAAACGCTTGCCAGGCGAAAACCCACCACGTCCTGGAACACTGCCGCCGAACCACGCAGCTGACAAACCAGCCCCTGCAATATTGTTAACCACATTGTGGGCAATTGTTGGGCATCTTAAATTCAAAAGAACTATGAATGCTGTTGTATCTACGTCTTTTACGCACTGGTATAAAGGCTTTGGCTGGCGCTGATTTATATTGATTGGGATCACGTAATACAGGTATATGGAACTTCTCAGTTTCTGCGTTCTCAGAAAGCACATTGTATGACCCAAACAAATAAGAATTCAATGACAAATATTTCTGTGGCACATTTATCAATGTGCCAGTATCCAAAAGGACAAGGCATCTACCTCGCACTTTAGAAGTCAACGGTTTGAGCATACTTAGGGGACCGGACGACCTTAGCTCACGCGCGACTGGTTTTGATTGCGTGACGGCGAAGCCTCGGTAATGCGTGCCGGCGTACCGCTGATATCTTCTTTCTTTTTTCCCATTTTTACCTTGTAGGTAAAAATGCCAAAAAGAAAATAAATAATTGAGCACAAGCATCCAGAACACACCTCAAATGAATGAACGTAAACAGGACAGCCACCTTTTTGTAACGTCGCAGTGATACTTTCTCTTCAATTCGCAGTCTGATGAATACAATACACCGAAAGATCCACGCTTTCCTTCTATGCTTCTCTGGATGGGATTGCGCCAGCTAAATGCTCCGATTTCGGAAGACAACAACTCGAAATGGCTGAAGAAAGGGGCTATGACTTATGATTTACTTTTCGCCTCCTCCGGGTAACGGCAAGGCACGAAGAGCGCATGGGCCGCTCAGCACCGTTATGTCACACACCAGGCTCCGATGGCTGACCGATGTGTTGCGCATGCCAGCACACTGACACCAGGGTGTGGATAGCAAATGAGGAGGAGAGGCCAAGCGATGACTTGGTCAAGAAAAATTAAGGACCTTACTTCGAAGTTGGCGTCGGTTGGTGTGTATCGCTTGCCGCGCTGGGGTATCAAAGATGTTGAACACGTCTGGTTAGACACACTTGTTAACATGGCAAAGGTCCGACCTCATTGGCATTTGTGTTGTGAATCTCTTTATCCCTCCCCTTTAGCTCCCCCCCGGCATCGATCTAATACCGTGCATAATATGATACTTAACATTATATTCCCTTTTATTTTTGAAAAATAGTCTGTGCTGTCTACTATTTTGTATTGCGGCACAAAAGTTGTGGTGTGCTTCTCACCCTCAACTAACGTGTATTGATGATGATGATATGTGAACGGAGAATGACCCAGCTTGATTCTGCCCATCTTATCGTGGTGAGAATGCGGCACTGCCTTTATGATATTTGACAGCTTCGTTCACTCACATTTTAAGTCTCCGCCAAACCCAGGTTCCTTCTCGGAAGCGTGTTTTGTATGGGCCATTCATAAAACTAGTGTAGACCCTCAGATGAGATTTAACAAATTCTCACTGCACGTTTTTCATTGACGTATAAAACAGAAATTTCTTTTAAGGGAATTATAACATTTCGGAAAAATATCACGAACCCCCCAAGTTGTCCGTGGACCACGCTTTACCAAACGCTACTTGGCATTTTCCTATTACGCACGACATTGGAGGATCAGTCGCTCGACAGCACTTGGCAATCGGTCATTTCGGTCCACAGCTGCTACCCATAACCTTTGGATGAAGTCACTAACTCGTAAAAGTAAGGCAATAGGTACGGACCCGGCGGATTTCGTTGGATGCGTGCTGCTCGTGAGTCCCAATAAAACGCAACGGTCCTCCAGTGCTTTGTGGATGTGTGATGGCTGTGTGGACCTCAAAAGTTGCTTGACTGTGTGACAGTTCTTCCTCTGCTACGATTGCAGTAGTTTGCGCGCTTGTCATGCACTATTTGACTGTGTTCCCCACAGCAGTGGTCACGGAAGATGAAGTATGCCTCTCGTGTATCTCCCCCGAATCTTTGGCAACTACAGCGTTCAAAAACACTTGTATACGCATTTCCTTACAATCTCCTCGACGCTCTTTTACCGATATTTTCACTTTTGCATTCTCCTATTTGCGCATCTGTTTGACCTTATCTAGTCCCGTTGATTTTCACAGAGCGCAATCCGCTCAACTTTCAGAACAAGACATGGAGCTGCCTCGAATTCTTCGTTTGTTAAACCGCTATTGTTCACCCCATCTCGCTGACAGTTGGGATAATGTTGGGTTGCTGATTGAACCTTCACCACCACTATATATAAAAGATGTCTTAGTTACGAACGATCTAACTGGATCAGTCCTGTCAGAAGCTATACGGAAACGGATAAATTTCATACTGTCCTATCATCCACCAGTATTTAATCCTCTTAAGCGCTTCACACAAGACTCTTGGCGCGAACGAGTTGTTATTCAATGCTTAGAGAATAGAGTCGCTGTTTTCTCTCCTCATACCGGCCTGGATGCAAAGAAGGGTGGCGTCAACGACTGGCTCATCAGTCCCTTTGGTATGAAGCCCCGACTACACTTTAATTTTAGAGTGTGAGCATGTTAGGTCGATTGTGCAGGTGACTCCTACGACCGGAACAATCTCGCTTTTACGAGTGCCATTTAACAAAGAATTTCGGTCCTTTTGTGAAGCTGTGGATACTGTCTTCTCGGTAAACATCCCAAGGTATGTTTTTACTTTAAGGCTACGTCCTCTGAAGCGCGAACGGTCAGGCGGCTGAACTCTTGTGCACCTCTGACAAATTAGAGCAGATTACGCAACAGCTTGGTGCATATAATCTATCACTTTTAGACAACGGCGTCGTCCCAGAGGTACTTTCCAATTCTTTCGTTTTTCCGTTAGGAATTTATAGGCTACGGCCGTTTGGCTACTCTTTCTTCTCGGCTAAAATTATCTACAGTCCTGGATCGTTATAAGAAACTGCTACATGTTGATCACCTGACGGTAGCGTTAGGCGATGGCAAAACGTTTGGTGAGTGGTTTATTCTTCGACACTGATTCACACTTTATTTGTTTCCTCCTGGTTTGCTTGTTTAGTCTTTTTAATATTTTCGTCCCGTTACGCCTTGCATTTCCACGGCTACTGGCTATGTGGTCAGGAGCAGACCATACAACGGACTACATTTGTCCAGTCTACAAAACTGGAGAGGTGTCACCGTTACAAGTACGCTTACAGCTGCACCCGGAAATTACCGAGCTAAGATGTAATGATGGATTCCCGTTTCGCTTAACCGTGCTGGATCAAGTGTAGCAAAAGAGACAGTGGAATTGACCTTTCTGTGGACGCATTCCACTATTTAACTACCTATTTGTATCTCCGAAGCGAGCGAAAAATTTCTGTTTCCGTACATCTCATCTTAACTCGATGAATTCGCCTTCTTGATATTGCGCATGGAACATGCGGAATCTATCCATTGGAAGCATAAAATATAGTTACTCACTACCAAACTGATTGCCAATGACTCGCCTCATTTTTCATGCTGGTATTCATGCATCCACTTTGCATTTGGTTTAAGACACTGCAAGATAAAGCTGGCAACGGTTCCACTGACTTATTTGCTGTCGTCTCCCAGCGGCTTTGCTTGTATTGCTTGTGCACATGGCCGATTTAGACATTTGGTGAGGTCAACTATGTTACAGTGTAGTTAAAGCTGCAGAGAAGCTACCTTAACAGTCTCGTTTTGTCGAGACACGGTATCCAATTGTGACCGTATGCAATGTAAAGTGGCCTTCGAACTGCATATGTTTAGGTTTTACGTTAAGTCTTCTCCCGTTTTTATTATGCTGACATCCGGTTCCGGATTCGCCTGTCACTGTGGCCTCCATAGGACAGCCACAGGACGCCGGCACCTACAAAGGGACCATAGTTGGCTTGCGCTGTATCAATCACACCTCCATCCACACACCCCATATCCAGTGTAAACCCGAAGGAATAAGCCTGGGAGCCACGTTTCATCAACTGAGCCGGCCCACACCTTCAACAAGCAGAGCAGAAGCATTCATACGTAATTGGGAAACTGCTAGGAGGGTACGGTTTCTCGAGCGCAAACCAGTGGAGCACGTGGATCGTGTTCACTTAACCAGCTGCTTCAAAAACCAAAACGAACTGAGCCATAGGTCAACCCGGCTGATGCCTAACGCACCGGAAAGCTCTCGATCAACAGACCAGTGTTCATTTGAAAACAGTACCCATGATCGAACACGCATTCGATTAGTGCAGGCGGTACAGTGTGAATTCTCCCCTCGCGTTTGGTTCACGTTCTGTTCTCAGAATAAACTCCGGTTTTTCGCTTACTCGCCTTGCTTATTTTTCATTGCCGGGAATTAGACTACTTTCTACTCTAGCAGTACCTGGCACAACAGAGACCATGTGTACCAGACAAGATGGTGGCTGAGCCATGCTCCGCTCCACACTGCATGGAACCACCTGGGCGTAGCGCAGCCACGAGGACCGTGCACCTCGTCCCCCTCAACAACGGTTCACAGTTTCTTGGAACCAGTAATCGTGATGGAAGGTGCTAGACAGGTAGGTACCTTGTCAACATTCACATCAAGCGCAACCACAGCGGGATTTTGAGCGACAACCAATCATTTGTAATGATAATATCCGTCAAAATATATCGAATAAAGCCAACGGATATGCCGACGTAACTTCCTCTATATCAGCATATGTAATAAATGGATTATCAACAAATCCGCCATAAATTCAGAATGTCAGAAAAAAGACAAAATAAATGCTACAAGCGGGAAAAATTAAAATAGCTAACTACCTTTCGTTTATGCGACGTGTGCAAGTACATAGATTACCATGTATTACCGGATATAAGTCCGTCCATGGATAGGCCGATAGTATAACTTTGTGACATCAGATTTGTCCAAAGTCGTAAGTCCCTGTATTAGCCGACCCCAAAAAATATCAGCAAAAGAGAAACAAAATTGTTTCTTCACGATTTTGACCTCATCATTACCTGCTCACATTTAGGTGTGTTCACATGAAACCTGCTCTAATATTGCTCAGTTGTGGTGACCGTAATGTAGTATGTTTGCGGTTACCGTTGTGCGGGGCCGTCTTAAAAGAGTTTCACAACACCGGACAGTGTATTGATCAAGTGTCAAGTCAAAAGAAACAGGCAAGACAGCCGACAATATAGAGTGATATGAGAGGGCGTGTCAGACAGGCCGCCACGCATTGTCGGCGGCGTCATACATATAAACCCCAGTAGAGCAGTAGGTGAGAGTGAAGTTCACGGTCAGGGCGTGTGGGATGACCTCCTACTTTTAAGTCGCTAGAACGCCTGCCATGCCATATTATTTAAAAGCTTTTGATTCGCCGCTGCCATCCATCGTGGATGTCAAATGTGCAATGTGCCGATAATTTTCGACACAGAAGTAACGTGTCCAGTTATAGGCACTTCAAATCCACTCCTGGAATATCGTCCGTCACTAGCGAGTGGTGCTAGGGGGAGATAAGGGCAGTGGTGTTCAGTGAATTCCCGGGTAGATATTGCATGTCACTATTTTCGGGCCGACCATCCTCTACAGAGACGAAAAATTGCTCAAATATCCGGTTTATTTTCGGTAATACACGGTACTTAGATTGCCATTAAAATGAGGTAACAAAATCCGCGTAATGACTATAGCAAACCAATCACATAAAGAAAGCACGTGGTTAGTATGTGCGTGTGTGTGTCAGCTGTACGCCGTAACGGCGCTTCGCTGCGGCGCGACCACCAGTCGCGCGCGGGCTGAGTTTACCCCGAGGACGCCCACCCCTAAGCGGATTCGAACTGGTGACCTTATGGTTGCAAAGCAAGCGTGCAGACCACTCGGCCACCGGCCGACACGTGGTTAGTATAATAAGACTAAATTCCCAGATGTACACTGTAACGGCGCTTCGCTGCCGCACAGCCACCATCAGTCGGGCGTGGGCTGAGTATACCGCGAGGACGCCCGCTCCTACAATGATTCGTATCGGTGACCTTATGCTTGCAAGCCAGGCGTGCAGACCACTCAGCCACCTGCCGACACGCGGTTAGTGCATCAAATGAAAGCGCATGCAGCGTATCTACCATGCGTCGGTTCTGCTTACGTTCGAAGCAGGACCCGTCGTCTCGGTGCTGGTGCCTAGTGGCCTCGCTCGTGGCTCACTAGGCCTGCCCGACTCAGCCACTCTCTACCGCTTGTGCACCATGCGATCGATACCTGATCGGCGCTTGCAGCTTCGCATACACGAGGGCTTTCTCTTGCATCACAGCAACTGCCTTCTTGATCAGGTCGTGCTATGTACGCCGATCAACCGCCTTCGATTTCCAACACCTGAAATTAATACTAGGACGTGATAGGCTCACCTTGATCCTGTCCTGGTAATGAAGCCTCGGTTTCCCCACATGCTGCTTCCCCGCACTCAGCTGACCACATAACGGCTGCCTCGGTATCCTTTACGAATCCATACCTCACACATAGCCGAGCCACCTTGGGTGTCTCAGCGAAAGTATGCATTCCGCTGCATACATCCCACTTCGGCGCAACACTTCCATGTCTGCAACTCTGTCGCACCAACTAATGCGCAGAATCCGTCGCAAACGCTGTCGATGGAACCGCTCGAGATATCGCACATCCCGCCGGTACATCGTCTACGTTTCGCTGCCGTATAGAAGAACGGACAGCAGCATGGATTTGTACACCATCAGCTTCGTGCCAACGATAAGCTGATGGTTGTTTCACACTCAGTACTCAAGCTTCCCGAATGTCGCTGCTGCCTTCGAGACGCGGATACTAAGCTCACTGTGTGGCTGCTGGTCAGTCGACATCACACTCCCGAGGTAGCAGAAGCGGTAGGTGATTTCCAATACTACAGCACCAATACTGATTCGCGGCAATATTGAAGATTGCACCTCCGGTGAAGGCTGAAAGAGACAGACAGTTTTGCTTGTGTTGATGGTGAGCCCGAAATTGGCCGCTGTCGAAGCCAGAGCACTAGTCATGTGCTGCAACTCATCCACTCTGTGTGTATACAACGCACAGCCATCAGCAAACAGCAACATACGGATGACTGTCTCACAGACTAGGGTTCTGGCACCGAAACGACGGATGTTCAGTAACCCACCATCAATACGGCACTCCACCCGAACACCGTAAGCACAAGCGGCATCAAAAGCACAGGACATCATGGCATGAAGATAAATATTAAACAGAGCAAAAGCTGATACGCAGCCTTGTTTAACACCAGAGACAACTGCAAAGTCATCCGAGGTCTCTCCACTCAGCTGCACCTTCGCTCGCATACCACTGTTCAGACATTCAATTAAACTTACAAAGTTACTCAAACAGCCAAACTTACTCAACACCATCCACAATACTTCGCGGTTCACTGTATCAAATGCTTTGGTGAAATCAACAAAAAGCGAGTACAACTGCTGGTGTCGTTCTATGCACTTCTCCTGTAACTGACGAGTCGCAAACACCATATCTATAGTGCTGCGACCCAAACGGAATCCACATTGCTCTTCCGCCACTTGCGGTCCCACGACCTGACTGACGGGGTGGTTGAGCAGGATTCGGGCAATCACTTTGTCCACACAACTCAGCAAGTTGATACCACGATAATTAGTGGCATATTGCTTGCTTCCTTTGCCCTTGTACAGTGGTAGCACAAGGGCATCCTTCAGCTTTGGATGCACCTCCTCCTTAACCCACACGCGTTAAGCCAACTTGTGTAGCGCATTTGCAATCACGGGTCAGCTGTGTTTCAGTACTTTAGGCAGGATCCCGTGGGCACCGGTACACTTACCGTTTCGCAGCTGAGCAAGTGCCCACAGCGTCTCATCCACTGTCGATGTGTCCCCCAGACTCACCTTCTGCTTTTTCAGGTCGTTCAATGTAGGCTAGTCAATCTCTGAACAGTTGTTCAAGAGACACTCGATCTGATTTTACCATATCTGTATTATGTCCGCAGTTTGTGTGCAGATGGCGCCTGAACTACCATCGAGTATTTTCTTCGCCGACTCTAACCTCGTTCCATACACCCCCTTCAAGGAGTCAAATAATTCTTTGTGTTGGCGTCGTCCGGCGTAGCATTCCATCTGCTTCGCATTCGCCCGCGATACATTTTTAACGCGACGAAGCTCTCCACTCAGTCACCGTGGAGTTCTGCGAAATTGACTTTTCTTCCCCCAGTCACTGGCGTCAGCTACATGTGCAGCAAATGCTGCATACTTCTTAGACACCAACGCGCCAATCGTCGCATTATTCTCATCAAATCAATCGGGCGGCTTACAGTTTGCACGCCCGATGGTCTCTTCTGCAGCAGCTGTCATCTGGTCTCGAATGTGGTGCCACAGGTCGCTCACTGTGGTTATGCATTCCACATCACACAAGCGTGCAACCATCGCTTTCTCGTTCTCAGTATGTTTCTCCACAGTACCGAGGGAGAGAATGTTAAATTTACGCTTTTTGTTTACCTCAGGCCCACAGTAGGCACTTTTCTGCATCTAGATGCAAAATACAAAACTGTCTTCGGATCTATATGGAGCCATCACAAATCCTGAAAATCCAGGGATGACACAATTGTCGTAAAAAAACAATCGAACCCAACACAGAGAAGGGCATGGTTTCCTCAGGGATCACGATACTACCCTGTTGTCCAATCCGAGGTAGGATGGCTTATCGTGCTCCACTCCAAGCCCTAGGTTGAGTTTCCTGCACGCGAGGCAGCGGAGCGAATTCAGAGGATTGCGCCCACTGGGAGTCATTGACTGTCTGCTCAGTTCACGCGCCTTTAGTTTGGTCGGTTTGTTAAACAACAGCCTACTCCTTCTCACAATCGCATCCTAATGTTTATGGAATGCAATGACTCACTGTCTTGTGTGT
>OX104063.1:119703155-119787745 GCA_944474145.2 Dicrocoelium dendriticum | reverse complement strand
CGGTATCTGACCTTCCAATTCAAGAAGTCGAAGGTCAATAAGAGACCTATAAATATAGCCAAGGTCCACAGTAGTTGTACAGTGTTTGTTGGCGGCGATTAATACGTTATTTTGTCAAGGTCATTGGCACTCTGCTTTTTCCTTCGGTTGGGCTAGAAGTTTTGTGGATCAGTAAATTGTTATCTCTGGAATTACGTCTACTGAGAAGATTATACCACTTTTTATGCAGAATGTGGACGAACTTTTCGACCTTCAGCAACCTACCAGTGCACTCATAGAATCCGGCACGAAAAACATATGATCAAACTAGCTTTCCAATAATGTTACGTATTACATATTCCACAAAACATTGCACCACTGTTCCGTAGTGAATGCGTTCATAAATGAAATATTGTTGAGACCCGTTATACAAACGATCGTTCCACATAAGCCAAATATACGCATTTATTTTTAGTAACCCTGACTAAATTTTTGGTGAGTTTCTTCGTGCTCTTCTGTCACATCCTCAACGAGTCACCTTAAACAGGTACGATTTCGAGTCAACAGATATCTCAATAAGACTACAGAGTGTCTGTCGCTAGACACTAGGTAATGAAATTAAGCACTAATCATTCAGTACTCAACCCAATTACGAACAATGTTTCACAAGCATCGGTGCTCCAACAAGCACGATCTCTTGGCATTCCCGGTGCACAGTTGCCAGATAACTGATGGATACATTAACATTGGAGACACCGTTGTATTGTAACCCCTTCTCTTAACCTTAAGCTTATATCTGGCCGTCTTCCTTACTTGGGGAGAACTTGGAAAGCCACATGGGCCTTGGAAATACTCCCCGTGACTTCAATGATGCATTCGGTGTCTTGAAAGCTGGTTTGTCGGTCCAGTCCTGTAACAATACTTTGCATTTTGGAGATGCGAAACATATAGCGAGACATGCGTCAACCTATTAAGCGTACTTGTATAATATACCGTCCATGTGGGACGGTCGGCCATCCAGCATAATCCCTAGCTGAGAAGAGGTTGAAGAAGACAGAAGAGAGCCATTCGTTAGTAGTTGGTTTACAACGCATCTCCCATGTGCTCCACTTGTGGCGAACTCAGTTACGTGAATCTGTGAGTGAAGAGTTCGAGACAAAAATCCCTGCCATCGCCACAATCAGGTTCGATCAACAGATTCAAAATATCAGAACAAGAGTCAGGGAACAAGCTCGTTTTCGGTGGATCTCATCAGGCTGGTACACCATAACTAATAAGAGTAAAATGAGTTAAAACATCAGACGGGGGTAAAATTCAAAGGCTAAGATTAAAAGGTCACGTGCTTGGTTCGCAAACGATCAATGGCATGTCAGCTGTATGTTTCTCAGCAGGGGTTACTGTAATAGGGGGCCAGGGAAGAGAGAGAATCTGAACGAATTGTTTTTGTGCACATAGATCTGGGTTCTGGAGGCGGATGGCGATCGCTTCGGCTATTGCTAATAGGCGACATCTTAACTACGGGGACAACAAAACTTCGGACCAAGTGTAAGTACCTCTAACAGTGTCTTATCCAGGTGCAACAAGGAAAAATTGTGAACGTACTTTTCCGGGTCGGGTGGAAATAAAGCGCTTGCATTAGTCGTGTCAACTTGTCGTCGTAATGACGCTAGATGCTTTTCTTGTTGCTTTGTGATTATTTGCTGAACAAATTTCTCGAATCGCTTGCGTTCATCTGCTTCCAGCTTGTCCAGCAGGACGGAATATGCGCACCGGTTACACTCCATATCATCAAGTCTCGAAGTAATGGTGTCACGCTCGTTCAACGTGTGTCGTTTCAAAGCCACATTAGTCGGATTAATTCGATTTCGTCGGAGTATTTTCCAAAATTGTTTAGGATATTCGCGACGTAAAATACCGTCATCAAAGAACCGCACAAATGCTTTCGCTACCGCAAGCTTTGTGAAAAACTTAACATACTGATTATGTCATTCGAGTACAATGGGATCATTGGACTGTTTCAAGTGAGCAAATATCCCAGGTGTAGACATCAGAACAAGAGTCAGCCAACAAGCTCGTTTTCGGTGGATCTCATCAGGCTGGTACACCACAACTAATAAGAGTAAAATGAGTTAAAACATCAGACGGGGGTAAAATTCAAAGGCTAAGATTAAAAGGTCACGTGCTTGGTTCGCAAACGATCAATGGCATGTCAGCTGTATGTTTCTCAGCAGGGGTTACTGTAATAGGGGGCCAGGGAAGAGAGAGAATCTGAACGAATTGTTTTTGTGCATATAGATCTGGGTTCTGGAGGCGGATGGCGATCGCTTCGGCTATTGCTAATAGGCGACATCTTACCGCTCGTGTGAAGCATCCAGGTACGCGGTAAATTGGCTGAAAACTTTGGAGCATATCCATCCGGTGGTTAAAATCAACTAAATGTGCTAACACGGCGCTTTTCACTGTCTTAGTTCCACCTGTAGATAGCCAACTCGGGCAGTGCTCACGGATTCTCTCAGACAGTTTCCTGGTTGTTCTTCCGATATAACTTGCTCGACATGAACAAGCAAATGAGTATACACAGAAAGAAGTACTTGACCGAGGAAGTCTGTCCTTGAGTTGAAGCCTTACGATTGGTGTTGTAGCAAATCTTAGTCGTAGGCTTGCCGCGTAGTACGTACGGTTTATGGCGTCGGATAGCCTTCTAGACGTTGCCTGCGCTATTCCATCCCCTTTGAACGGCAACGACAGATAAACCAATTTCTTTTCAACCGAATCGGTTTTAGCCCTCGATTCTCGGCACTCCATATTTCTCCGAACAAACTTTTCGGGATAGCCGTTTCTCTCAAAAAGGCCAGCTAAGAAATTCAGCTCGTCCGAGAGCGTGTCCTCACTACATATCCTTCTTGCCCTTTCGCTTAAACATCTAATCAAGTTGTGCTTCTGACTTAGTGGGACAAAGCTGGCGAAATGTATGTATTGTCCATTCCACAAGGCTTTTCTGTACACCCTGCGTTGGATCGACCCATCTGATCTTCTGCTAATTTGGACGTCTAGGAAAGAAATCGTACCATGACGTTCAGATTCCAAGGTAAACTTAGCGTTGTCGTGCGCTGAATTAAAAGGGGATAGAATTTGCTCTGTGCAGCAATGACTGTCTGTTACACAAAATATATCATCCACATATCGGCCATAATACGGTAATACGCTAATGGCTCCGCTCAGGTCAAGGTCATCCTCACACACGCGTGACGTGCGTGCTACTGGTTCATTTGGATTATTTCCCTCTATCCGTTCATCATCTTCTTGCAGCATAGTCACTGTACGCTCATCCGAACCGGATTAACCAGCCCTACACAGTGATCCATCATACGTGGAAATATTTTCTACGATTAGAGGCTGTGCCATCACTAACCGTTTTCACTGGCATCTGTGATTAAGCGCAAGCGTTTAATTCAATCGTATTGAGCCGGTTGCCATTCTGTGTGACACCATTCGATACAGAATTCTCGAGGCAGGCCGTAAAGCCTAAGCTTACTCCGATCCAGTGTTTCTCAACATAGCTGTGGAAGAATCTGTGTTCAGCGCTCTGTTCAGGTTGCAGTCACTCGCCATTCCTTGTGACCTTGTCAGCCGGTGACTATCAAATCAATACGGGAATACATATTATCATAAAGCAGGTTCGCCACATTTTGTGGACCAGAGGACAGGATGAGATTTTCCCAGTGCATTGAACTTATCAAACCGTGGAACTAACTCCAATTTATTACTCTAAACGGATGATAGTATGTAGTCTGTCTCACTACAGTCGTCTGCGTTCGAAAACAGCATTTGACTACCCGATGACCACTTCCTGGGAAATGCTCAATTACAGCTGTGTTTATAGCTGGTGTACCAAGGGTGCACGTGAAATCAAGCATATTGACAACCTGGTCAGTTGAGAGACATACTTTTGCCACCCGTTCATTTAAATGCATGATAAGGTTCTGTAGCAGTCATTGGTGATGTGCACGCATGGACAGGTTTATTGTCGAAAGGATGAAATCACCCGCCATGTGTCTGTATTGTACATTCAAACACTGGCGTCAACCGCTCTAGGTCATCTTGCTTACTGCCTTGAGCCATGTAGATTCATCTCACAAGTACTTCTTGCTGATAATTTCCATGAAATTAGAACTTCCCAATTGCGCGAAGGGTACTCCTTCCGATAAACATCAGCAGGCATTAACAATTACGGAGCAAAATTAGCAAACCGACTGGCTAATGTAACTTAGCTCTAAATTAGAAGAGCAACGAAATCTGTACAACCTACTGACTTGGCATGCGACATTATCGATCAATGTATTACTCGGTCGAGCTTCGCCGCTCGAATAAAACATGGGTTACGGCAGACAGATCAGCGGTAACAAAAGTTAGTCGTCTGTCATGTTCGCGATGATGAAGTTTCACAGGAACACATACATAGCCAAGGTAAAATCAACACCCACACCAGCATACGTCGTTTGCACAGCTCTGATTTTAAACCCTGATTCCGGTACATTTGGCTGTGATTACTGAGCGTTTCTTGAACCCTTTCGAACCCCTCTTGGGGGTGGCATAAATGACTGAATGAGTCATTTGACTGAGTCTGGTGTGCCGTTTCAACCAGATGTTTAAGAATAAACACACTGATATTCCTTACGTTGCCTTTTCGTAACGACACCGAGCAATGCTCACTGATCCGTTTGGATAAACGCTGGTCGTTTGTCCGAGGTACCTTGCACCACTGGCGCAACGGCATTGATATAGGGTGGAAGATTCGGACCAGACCTGGAGTCTGTCCTTCGGGCGCTGAGAAACCAGTGGTCTCGTTTGGGTAAGCAATTTATGGTTGGCTGCTATCAATGTCTGGGCCATTACAGTCGAAAGTTTTGTTCTCAATAGCTCAAAAGCAATGCCTCCTTTTTCGGCATTATAGTGACATTGTTGGTAGAATGAGGGGGTGTGGGGTGCTGTTTAATGAACTGAAGAGGATATCAATTCTCCCGTAGTGTACTGAGAATGAGCTGCACATGGCTGTGTCAAGGCAACGGACTATATTTCGCTTGTTTCGCAATGACACAAAGCCGCGAATGTGGGTGTATTGACCTACCCACGTTGCTTTGCAGAGCACACCACTTTCAACTGTTGCATTCTCTCGACCGCGGACTAGCGCATCCATATAGATCAGATTACCGTCCTTTTCACTTTCAATGGTAAATTTTGTTGATTGACGCACACTGTTAAATTTGACTAACAGACCATTGTTGTTAATGGAAGCGTCACAGACGGTGAATGTGTCGTCCACATATCGATAATATAAATGCATAAATAGATAAATAAATAAATTGTATATCCCTGGACGATGCAAGAAGCTGTTCCCTAAAAGGAACAAATCCAACAATGGTACAATCTTTCCATGACACTGTATTAATACATTTTCAGAAATAAGCATGGGCGCAATTGCAAATTAGGTAACACCGAGTAATCAGAATCGTTCTGCTATTTTTTCTTTCCAATGAATCAGGATTCTTCATAATCCCATGACAGATGTTTGGGCCGAGAAAAAATGTAATAAAGGGACTGTTGTCCGCAATGTTGTGTGTGTTTCGAAAATTTATTCAGGCATGGATACCGTTTTCGAATACGTTATCTAGGGACTGTGATGTCCCGAAGATATTAATCACGTTTTGGACGGTTACTTGCTTACTAATCGCAAGCTTAAAATTACAAAGTGTATAGCATGTTCTGATATCACTTGGAAGTTTGTTCCAAATCTTTGACTATTGGGTTAGGAAGAAACGTTCTCTGATTCTCGCAGTAAATTTTGAAATCCTAACCTTTACCTCTTTGTTACCTATTGGATACCTGTTGCTTAAAGATATGTGAACACCGTTATAAAGACTGCGAAGTTGACAATTTAGCATTCTGTAAAGGAAACATAGGTACAGCTTCATTATCCGAAGCCAAACTAGGTCAACTTTGAGTAATATCCACATGGCTTTTTCGTGAAGCGTCTCTGGACCCTCTCAAGAGCACGCTGGTCAGATTTCCGCAGATTAGACTACCACTGAACAGTGTTCCATACACAGCAATACATATGTTTTGTAAAGCGATATACGAGATTCCGTGAGGTAAAAATGATGGCAACAATCCGATTGTCAAGTGGTCGACACCCGAGTTTTACCATGAAGATATACGCCAAGAGCGGATCTAGAGGAGAGCCCATTGCAACCCAACCAGTCTGTTGGTAATAACTCCTATCAAATAAGAATTGTACGTTGTGGGTGGATAGTGTAGCAGACTGGCGATGCCCCCGGTTCCCCTGAAGCCGCTGTGTCAAATCCTAACTAAAATTGCTATTTAATTCATACTTTGGTGGTCGGTGCAGAATGTTGAACTGCAAATTTAGTTCGATTACTCGCTTGAATCGAGTACCGCATTCAGTTTGGCGCTCGGCTCGTTCGCAACATGCGACAGCTTAGTGTGCTGCGCTCTTTTCGCTTACCTAGATAGCAACGTTCATTGGTGTCATTTTTTATAACTAGGCCTACATGAAATCTTTCAGTGTACAAACCAAGCGCTTCCATACACTCACTCTGTGCTACGGAACCGCTACTTGGGCTCCCGTTAAATTTGTGACCCCGACTTGGAAGAACCACAGAGCTGGACATTTTGAATTTTTCTATGGTATGCCACTTCCATTTAATTTTTCCATGTTTTCCGACTCAATTTTGCTTGCGGCAGCACTTTTTATACCCACTGTCATCACGGCTTCTGTAGACAGCAATGTGGTTCCTCCCGCATTTGACCAACCTTTTTGAGGCATAGATCCCATTTTGTGGTTTACTCGTCATGAGGCGGAATTTTGCAGTCACAGCTTTACTTCTGATTACGCTTAGTAAGTTCATGTTATATGTCACCAAGGATAAATCTTCGCGGCTTCGTGATATCATCCTTTTTCAAACAGAAAACTGTTGTGAGGCCCTCAAAGAAGCCACGATTATACGATCTGTGCGTTCTGAGAAAGTCCACCTGCAACGGCTTTTCCGAAATCTGCAGTTGGTTGACAAACTGCCCTCAACCTTATTATGAGAGATACAGAGCCCCATAGGGACATTAGAAGTGTAAACTGAGATACATCTGCTGTACAGCTGCGAAAAATGAACAGGGAACTGTGCTATCTTAGCAGAGTTCCACAAGTTGCAGCGGACAAAACCTATATAAAAATCAAAAGCTGTCTTGATATCCTTTCACCATCCATAATGAGATCAGGTAGGAATGTCTACATGAAAACTACGGGCGAAGAATGTCTTCTGCGTTAGCTGCAAATACTACGCTCCAAAATAAGAGAATCGCGACTTCTTGCTTATCAGACAAGCTAAACTTGTTTGCCACTTTCATTGAATTCTTGCCACAAGGTTACTAGCGGAAGCAAAGTGAGCATCGGCACATGACAATAAATCTAAAGCCTTGATTCAGCTTCTGAATGTCAGAAACGACAGTCAAGCCGAATCGGTGGCTGCATCGTACTACCCGTCAAATCCTTGACCAGGGATCCTATTACAATAAAGAACGTCTTGCATGATTAAATTTCCACTTTGTTTACCACCTCAAGCAGCACATAGGCTTAGTGTTCTCGCTGATGTTCGCAAACTGAGCACAGTACCATTCGACTGAGGACTCACTCAAGCTCACATCGATCGGCTACGGTCTTCGTCTCATCCTGGACCTGATGGTCTACCAACTTCTCTAATAACATTTGATGGCCAGGATATATCACTTAAAGTTTAACTATTTTTACGCTATCTATGAACTTGGGTTATTCCTCAATCGATGGAAACGCTATTAAAGAGCCTAGACATAAGAATGATACCAAATTAGACATCGAAAATTACCGCTCAGTTAGCCACACGTGGCTTCTTTCAAGAATAATGGGAAGAATTGTGCAAAGGAACACAGTTGTGCACTTGTTAAACTTAGCTGAACGCGAGTTATTGTAAAACCCTCATGCCAGAGTTGTAAGCTTGCATTTCTAAACAATCTGACAAACTCTAATGACAATGACAGAGCGAATATCATATCCTTTATTGACATGCAGAAAGCTCTTGAGTACCGCACGACAGCCTTTTGGAGAAGTTAACAAATTCGGGGATCACTGATCCTTTGCACGCAAGATTCAAATCTTACCACTCTGGTCGCACGCAAGTGGTAGGGCACACAGTCTTCACCACTGAAAACCAACAGTGGTTGGATTCAAAGTAGTGTATTAGGTCTCTTGTTCTTCCTATCGTAGGTCAACCATATAACTGAAAATAAAT
Organism: Dicrocoelium dendriticum; assembly: GCA_944474145.2. Classification (NCBI taxonomy): domain Eukaryota; kingdom Metazoa; phylum Platyhelminthes; class Trematoda; order Plagiorchiida; family Dicrocoeliidae; genus Dicrocoelium; species Dicrocoelium dendriticum. Next base: position 119,779,430 of record OX104063.1, on the reverse strand, counting down.
AAAATTTGTGACATGTATCTTTGCGGATGGCATAAAAATACTACTCGCCTCCGGTCGTCCTTCGGAACTGGTCAAGCAATCGCTTTGTCACCTCTTGTTCATTGTTTTCCCTTTGTCACTTATGTGCATCGCTTTTCCCCAATTTGGTGGACCCTATCTCTCTGCATGAGCTCATATCCCATAAACCGCATTTTGACCAGCCTGGATTTGTTCTACGTTTCTTGGTTTGCTTGATCACCGTTGCATTACGCATCCTGGTATTAATCTTAGAGTCACCTGCAAAGGTATTTCTGTCTGATTTATCAGCTTTCCTGCCAAATACCTTCTGCATTTTTCTTGGCCCAGACTTGGTGCCTCTCGTCGTTCGCGACCCGCTCTCAGCTCGTCCTGTGAATCTTACGTTGTGCAGTCTGATATCATTCATGCTACCTGAGCTTGTTTCTTTTCTATCCCGCTTCGTGACTTTTGTGTCCTCCTTGTAGCTGTTTCCTTCTGTACCCCCTGTACTTATGCCAACCTGTGAGGTTATCGTCATAAGTTAGCCACACTACGTTGTTCGTTGCAATGGCGTCACAATTTCTTCGGCCTTCGAGTGTATCATTCGTGGAACAACCTAGAGTACACCGTTTCTGCTCCAAATTTACTGATGTTAAAAAACGAATTAACAATGCATTGCGCCAATTACAATTCTCTACAAAACCTGTTTGACTAGGAGATGATATAGCGCATTCAAACGGTGTTTACTTAAATTCGAGCCACGTCAGGCTACGCAACCGAAAGGCATTGATAATGATACCCTCAAACGTCCCAGAACCCACCAGTGGATCATCAAAAGGCAGGCAAACCGAGGAGCAAAACCGCTAGGCTGAGCTAACCTGTGCACTTGGACTGGAAGTTCTTCCAAATAGTCTTACTCGCCTTTCGCAAAATCCGTCATCTTCGAACATAGGAGAACCTCGGCTACTGCAACATCTGGCAACACACGGGACTTGGAAGATGTACTCTTAGGAAGCCACTCTCTAGAGAACTCTTCTGTTAGTGCCCGTCTTTTTCCATACTAGCCACGGGCAGAAAGACAGGCGGAAATCTGACACCAACATGTCACGACAAAATGAGACGAAGAAAGTGGTACTGGTACTAGAATCAAAGCATGAGGATAAACTGAACAACAAAAGCACGACATCGGAGAGTGAAAGTACATCGCAGAACTCTACAACATGCAAAATGCTGTCGCTTTTGACGTAACCCGTCTAGTTGCCTCCCCAAACTACCACGGCAGCGGGCCAAGTCTTGAAAGTTACCTTGCCTACGCCCTAGATGGTAACAATGGCAGTCCAAGCCTGGATGACAACAGGAAGCTTGGACTTCCGTAGGTAAGCTTAAGACCACTCCTTCAAGCAGTACAGACCCCAGTTACAAGTGATCCGATCTCGGCTGTTCCTACCAGACTAGTCAACAGTAAAAACAGACATCTCGAAACCACGGTGACTCACAGCGTAGCGAGCTCCTGCTTCGTCCACAACTGCAATGCTGCTACACCAAAGCTCAGTGCCTCTACTCTAAGCTGCCATTGAAATGAAACATGAAATTGGGACATCGTAGCGGTGACTGAAACGGCTTTCAAACGACATAGTTGACCCAGAGATTGAACTCAGTCAGTCATTCAAAATGATCGTCCATCTCGTGATGGCAGTGTTGCCATTTACTATGGAGATTACCTTTAATGTGAGGTCTTTTCCGAACTTTCCCTTGTTATTTCTGACGCATTATTTTGCCGACTGCAGCTTGCAGCTCGAGATGATGGATCACAGAATAAGACGAGGGTTCTTGCCTTTTAGCAGCTGTGTACAGACCACCGAACTCCTCCGCAGACATTCTGTTAAACGCACTCCACTGTGCAGTTTCAACAATATCGTCTCTTTACTTTATAATGGGCGATTTCAAGGTACAATTGTCTCTGTGTCTCCCAATTGGTCATCATTTAAATTAAAACTGCGTGAATTCATGGATGTAGCAGTTTTGTATAATCATGTGCATCGACCAACCAGATACCGCGGTTCAACCAAGCCATCATTCCTGGACCTAATCCTGAGTTGATAGTTGAGCCAGTCGCACACGACCTTACTCTAGGCAGTAGCGACCATTCAGTCCTAACATTTGGTTCTGTGTGTTATGCCAGTATGGCTGATAAAGAACGCGAAACCAAACGAAATATTACTGACTATTCCATGCTTCACAACCTGGCGACAACCGTTGACTGGGGCGTACAGGCCCACAGTTCGGCGAACGACGCATGGAATGAATTGAAAGGTACAGTTAACTGGGTCATACAATCAGCCTCAAAAGTTGTACCATTACGAGTATCACGCCGGACCAACAGTGGGAGCCGTAGCAACAAACGTAAATGGATCGACAAAAGGTTTGAGATTTGGAAGCACCATACACTAAGCCCATGTTATACTTCATGGCAGAATTAGAAAACAATCAGACAAACACGAATGTCAGGAAAACATGGTACTCAAGTTGAAGAGCGAGAACTAACTGATATACTGGTATGTGAAATATAAAAGAAAAGTTAAAACTGAAGTACTACCACTTAAGTTGGCCAGTGATTTAACCCCTACTGCTGTGGATACCACGAATGCTCTACTCATGCAGGCTGGCTCGGTGGCTGCAAATACCATGGAAACTTTTCGCTATCAACTCGCAACAAATGCCGTCCGCCTATCCAGTGTCACGTTTATTCCAGGGGCTGTCGTGAACAAAAACAGTGCCCCGGGAATCGACAAGATCTGTGCAAATGTACTTAAAACGCTTACCGCCAACATAGCAGTACATCTTGCAGCGTTTTTCCAGGGTCTGTTTAACTCCTATACACTCCCATCTGAGCGGAAACGTGGCATCATCAATCCGATATACAAAGGAGGTAACTTCTCGATCCTATCAACTACCTGCATATTACTCTCCTTCCTGTTTTCTCAAAGGTGATAGAATCTGTCATCGCAGATGTACTGACGTGATGTTTTTAAGGTCTTCGAATGATTTCCAATGACCAACACGGTTTCAGACGCAGACGAACTTGCGTCACCAATCTGCTCCTTGCCCGAGATTCATGGACCAGAGCAGCTGATGAAGGAGTCCCCATCGATGTGAGTTACTTCGATTTTTCTAAAGTATTCGACAGGGTCAATCACTTCGTTCTCCAAAAGCATGCTGCCTTCGGTATCAACGATTCCCTGCTCACATGGTTGAATGATTACCTACAAGACAGAACCAGCAAGGTAAGAATAGCCAACACTCACTCCGAAAGTTTGTGCGTATCGAGTAGTGTACCGTAAGGGTCCGTCTTCGGCTCGCTACTGCTTTCAATTTACATAAATGACCTCCCAGAAAACATTTTATCCCCAACTCAAATATTTGAAGTTGATGCTAAAATGTGGAGAGCGATTCGCTCATCATCCGACCGTGTCCGTCTCCTGAACGATCTAAACCGGATTAACAAATGGGAAGAAAGGAACCAACTGCCACTGAACGGTGCGCAGCACTTTCAGCAACGCATATCTTCTGGTACAGTACCATTTGCAACAGGTGCCTAGTGAACGAGACTTAGGTATCATCGTCCAAATATCTCTTGACAATTCGTTCCAGTGCTCGAAAGCAGCGAATGTGGTGAACTTTAACTCGAAGCTTTTGAGGCGAGCTCTCAGCACCTTAGAGCGATGGCTAGTACCATTGTTGATCAACACTTATCCTCGTCACCAAGTTGAATATGTGGTTCAGGCCTGGCGCTCATAGTTAATACGAGATATTCGTCTCTTGCAGCGACCCCAAAGAAGAACCACCAACGCAACACGTGGACTATCCGGTCTTAGTTACGAACTGCGCCTCCGTTTGTTTTGTGTCTTCTCCTCAGTATAACGACGGCTTCGCGGGGATCTCGTCCTGACATACCGGATACTGACTGAAAACAACACCCGTGATACATCACGGCTGACCCTAGCCCCTTAAAAACAATGTCGAGACCATCAACTGAAACCGCACATTAGTAGAACATCGCAAAAACTTTCAGTGCTAACCACAAAGCGCTGTACAACCACGTCAATAGCCTACGAAAGTTGAGGCAAGGATTTCCTCCACTCAGGACGGAGAATGGCCCAACAAGAACAGTTGTGGAAGCAGCAAACGCTCTCGGATGCAATATTCCCCTACGTTTCAGAGGGTCTTACCACCAAGCGATCTTCCAACCTTTGTCGTCTCCTCGCCAGGACTAACCCACATCACTTTTACCGCGGAGGCTGTATTGCAAAGCTGCCGTCTCTACGCAAACACAGTTCGCCGGGTGTCGACACCATTCGTCCAGAGGTACTGGAAGCAGCAGCAAGCCTACTGGCAGAACCTTTAGCACAATTGTTCCAGCGCTGCTTAGACCAGAATCAAGTTCCCGCTATGTGGAAGCTTGGAATAATAACCCCGATTCACAAAGGTGGAAGCAGAACCGATCCCCCAGTATCTCTTCTTCCTATATTCTCCAAGGTCATGGAATCCATAATTTCCGATGCACTGGTGTGCTATCTGGAAAACTGTAATATCATCACGCCTGGGCAGCACGGTTTCCGTCGACAGCGGTCATGCACAACGAATTTACTACTCGCACGCAGCAGTTGCATCGAGTCAGCTTACGCTGGAGAAGGTCTTGATGTGATCTACCTGGATTTTTCCAAGGCTTTCGATCGTCTAGACCTTCGGATACTACTCTTCAAGCTCCAACATTACGGGATCGTCGGCTCTCTTCTAAGCTGGATTGCCAACTTTCTACTTCAACGGCGATTAGTGGTCAGAGTTCGGAGCTCTTTATCGAACCCCTTACAAGTGGAGTGTGGTGTGCCGCAAAGCTCAGTGCTAGGTCCGCGTTTGTTTTTGGTGTTTATTAATGACCTTGCACAAGGAATCGCTTCAAACTTCCTAATGTTTGCCGACGATATCAAGATCTGGCGCAGGATCCAGGCTAACGCCGACCAGCATCTGCTTCAGAGTGAATTAGATACAGTGCATCCATGGTCGACCCAAAACTTACTGCATTTCAACGTCAGTACATGCAAGGTACTTTCCATCCGACATCATAGCAGCAACCCATATTGGCTCGGAACGAACGTACTACAGCAATCAACTGTCGAACGTAACTTGGGTGTCCTGGTTTAAGATCACTTGGGTTTCTCCACGCAATCCGAAAAGGCCTCGAAGACTGGAAACCAACACGCTGGGCTGCTGCGACGGACGTTTGGATAAATAAACAGCTCCATATTTCGACAAATGTTCAGTGCGTATGTTCACCCCCATGTCGAATACGCAATGCAAGTCTGGCATCTATGGCTGAAACACGACCTTAATGCACTGGAGCAGCCACAACGCCGGGCATCTAAGAACGTAATTGGAATGCGCAATCTTTCCTACCAGGAAAGGCTGCAACGACTGGGATTGTTCAGTGGAATCTATCGCAGACTACGAGGTGACCTGATTATGGCATACTTGATTCTGCGAGACCCACATCATGTGTGCCGCTCCTTACTGCAACTCAGCACGAATGCAACCCTGACGGGCCACTCATTAAAACTCGCAGAACAATATAGCCGTCTGGAGTTCCGCAACACTTTCGTTTCCATTCCCGTCTGTCACCCGTGGAATGCTCTCCTAGAATCCGTTGTCTCTGCACTGACGCTAACAGTATTTAAAAGATGCTTCGATGATGCACTCTTCCACTCACACCTTGTCACTTAGCGCTACGTCTCTATCCTACATCTGAAGTTTACCATGGATTTATTTGATGTTAACTGTAAGTGCTGTGAATCTAAGCGGATTGCAGGACTACAGCGGAGCAAACGAGGTCTTTATTTTCCCATTTAAAATGTTAAATGTTTTATTATTATTTTTATTATAATGTTCATATCCATAAAATCTATCCAACGGGACTTGTAAAGCAACGCTTCTTCATCCGTATAAATTCATTGCTCATTGTTTAGTAACGCAACACTCCGGTTTAAATTGTAAGAAATATTTTTACTCTCTTGGAATCTCATCACACTGGAACCTACTATCAACACGTGGTGAATGCACCAGACGTCGCGACATTCGAGAGACTGCTAGACTTTCATCTTAGTGCGAAATGCTACACAATATTGTGATAAAGTGCGACATTTTTACTACTGAGGATTCACGTTCCAAATTGGAACATTGTTGAATATAATTTTCTTGTGCACTTTTCATCCTCTGGTTCTTGTAAAGTTATGCTTTTTATCCCATCATGTACGATCGAACTATCCTGGTGACTTCACCAGTCCACCTTCAAATTTGTTGACACACTTTCGGAAACATGTAATTACACCAGGCAATGCAAGTGATAGTCGTTCAGATCCCGCAAAATCTTACGTAATGATCCTCTTCCCTGTGCTCTTAAAGACGACAGAATCAATCATCGCCTCCACTTTGGTCGACACCTAAAAAGTTGCAACGTCATAACTTCGGAGCAACACGGTTTCTGATAACGTCAGTCATGTACGACCAAAGTGCTGATTGCAGGCGCTAGCTGAACATAAACTGCATTAAAAGGGACATGCATCGATATCACTGGTCTGTACTGTTACAAAGCCTTAAACCGCACGGATCGCCGCCTTCCTTTTTTCAGGCCCTAAATCTTTAGAATCTTGAATGCTATTGTTTGGCAATTTGGCAATATACTGCAGCCGCGACAACCGCAGGTTAGAGCTTCAAGTGACTTGCGCGACTCGATTCATGAATGGGGTTTCCACCGGATCAGTATTGGGGCGGCGTTTCCTCATTGTGTTTTGTTCGTGAACTTGCGTCTATTTGATCGTTACGAATTCCTTAGCTGTTGCAGATGATGTCAAGGTGTATCGTCATCATCATTATACAGGTTAGCTAGAGGTGGGAAACACCTCAGCTACTATGTCGCAAATCATAGAAAAAAGGAGAAAAATATGCAACCGGTACAAGCCAGCTGAGCTACCGGTAACGGATGGGCATCGTTCCAGTAAGCTACAAGCCGGCTACAGTGTATCAAAAAATTGTGCAAAATTATATAAGTCTAAACAGTGAGATGGTGGTTGGAGTGGGAGGCTAAGAGGGATAGGGTGGGACAAAGAAACCCACAGCACGAGCGCCACTGAGGTCGCTTCCTAGCCATATCAGCAAGTGTATCTAGCCAAACGTGTTCATCGTCTTTCGGACCCCAACCAGGGAGCCGAGACGCTCCAACCGAGGCCAGCGCCGAAGTGAGGGCGTTCATAACTCCCGACCAAATCATCGCTTGTCCACCTCTCTTCGCCTTCCATCCACACCCCCGGCGAGCAAACAACTCACGTCGCGGGAGTCGGTGGGCTGGCATGCGTAACACGTGGCCGAGCCATCGGAGCCTGGTGCATGAAATAACAGTGCTGAGCGATTCATTTCCTTTTCCTTTGCAGTAAACAAGGCGTCGAACACGCTCATTGCTCACACGGTGTTCGCACCAGATGTGAGGTAAATTGCGAAGGCACCGGTGGTCGAAGGTAACTAGCCTCTTCAGGTCCGCTGCTATAAGGGGTCGGGTTTCACAACCGTACAGTAGGGTCGAACGTACCGCTGCATTGTACACACTACGCTTTAGGGCAAGATTGATGTCGCGCCGGCGCCACAAGTGGGGAAGGTTAGCAAAAGTGCCTTCAGCTTTTGCTATGCGGTTCGTAATGTCATCGTCAATCCCACGGGCGCTGATACAACTTCCCAGGTAGTTGGAATTTTGAGCGACTTCCAGCTGATCCCAAACAAGGGTCAGCAAAGGAGGCGGTTCAGACCAATCTTGGAGGAATGCTTTGCAATTGGATGGTGCAAAGCAAAGCCGGAAGTGACGCAGAGCCAGTTCTAATCTGTTCAGTGCCGTTTGGTACGTCTGCGAGCTGTCACACATTAGGGCAATATCATCAGCATACTCTAGGTCAAGAAATAGTTCACCTGGGAGCAGTTCCACACCTTCTAAGTCGCGTCCTGCAAGCACGATTTCCGTGACTTCATCAATAGCGAAGTTGGAGAGGAAAGGTGACAATAGGCACCGTTGTCTCACACCGCTGGTGATATTAACGGGCGCCGACAGCTTGCCGTAAGCCGTCGCTATGTCGAGCTACGCGCGTATAATGCTCGGATAATATTTATGTATTTCTCAGGTATACCTTTCCTGAGTAGACAGTCCCAAAGTGCAAGTCTATCCACCGAATCGAATGCACTTGATGTCGAGGAACACGACAACGGTGGGCCGCCAATATATGTGACGGTGCTCCAACGACTGACGCAAACTGAAGGTGTGGTCAATGCAGCCACGACCTCGATGAAACCCGGCTTGCTCTTCACGAATACGGATTTCACGAGTGCCAGTCAGTCTGTGAAGGATGACAGAAGCAAACAATTTGGAGGCGATGGAGATCAGACTGATTCTTCTATGGTTACCACATTCCGATCGTGTGCCTTCCTTGAGAATTAGGACTATGACAGAGCGGCTCCAGTCGGTTGGGACAGTTTCCTGTTCCCACAGTTTCACTAGTAACTCATATAGATCATCCACAAGGGCGGTCCCCCGAATTTGAAGAGGGCTGGTGGTAGATCATCTGGTCCCGCTGCTTTATTTAACTTCAACAGTGCGATCTCACGTTCGACTTCTGAGCGACAGGATGGATCCAAATGGACAGCCCAGGGAGCGGGGCGATCAGTGGCTTGCGAGAAATCTAACAATCCCGACCGATTACATCGCCTTTCAAAATGCTCAGCCTGAAGGTCCAAGCGTTTTGACAATTTTTGGATAGGCTATCCACTCTCGTCACTTATAGTTTCACTAACACCAGTTCTTCTGCTACCCGATTCCCGTATCAGCCTTAATACCTTACGATGGTTACCAAGGGCAGCGGCCATTTCCATCTCTGATGCACGATGAGACCACCGGGATTCGCGGTCTCTCTTCAGGCTAGCACGGAGTTTTGCCCGGAGCCCTTTGCGAATTTCATTGTGTTCGCTTCCAGCCGGAATATGCCAGCGGGCATCGATAAGTTCCAGCGACTGTGAAGTGATCCAATGTCCATGTTGGCGATTAGACTTACCACATGAGGATTATCCTGCTGCTAGTAAGGACTGGTGAATATGAGACCAGTGAGCTTCAACTGCATCCAGTAAGCGTTTATCCAAGTTTCCTGGCAGCGTACTTTGATAGGCATTCAGAACAGCTGGATTCGCTGGTTGGCTGATGTCAATGCACTCAAAACGTCGTCGTGGGCGTCCGCCAAAGCGAATCCGCGGGTCTGCACACACAAGTGCATGGTCGGTGTCCACACCTGTACTCCAAATCGAGCGACAGTTCTGGACGCAGCCTCTCCGTCGATGACTTATCGCAACGTGATCGATTTGCGTCCATAGCTGGTTCGCGGCTGGTGGGCGCCAAGTCACCCTCCGGCGGGTGCTGTGTCTGAAAGTAGTGCACGCAAAAATAAGCGAATATCTTCCCACAAATGAAGTAACCGCTCACCGTTAATATTAAGGGAGCATAGACGATGTTGGCCGCCCAGATGCAGTTTATCGTGGGCAACTTTCCAACTTGAGCGTTCAGATCCCCTGTCAGCACAACAGTGTCCGTGCTTCTTCTGTGGCGAAGGAGCTCGTTCAATTTGCGATAGAAGTCGTCTTTTACCGAATCATCGCTAGAGTTTGTAGGTGCATAGGCAGCGATAACGAATAGGCACCTGTTAGTCCCGCGCGTCTTCGAAGCTTTGAACTAGCCAGCTACAGGTACTGCACACATCCGGCTACTGATTGGAATCCAGTCAACCAGTGCTGCTGCAGGGCATGGGCTCAGGGCAATACCAACACCAGCTTGGCCGGTGCTCGAAGCTGCATCGTCACCGGATAGGCGCAATGAGAAAATACTGCTGGTGTCGCCTGAAGGGGATCTCAGAGTGAGCAGAAAGCTCGAGTCTTGCAGGCGGGTCTCCAATAAACAGCAGATATCGATCAAAGGGTCTTTATTGTTCGGACATGTGCTGCCTCTTGGATGATCTGAAGCAATGTGCGTACCTTGAGGCATGCCAATCTGAAGGAGGATCGAGGGCTCCAAATGGAAGCCGATGTGCTGGAATGGACCAGTTGCTTGCACATGGGCCTGTTAACCGGGCAGGAATGACGCTCCGCGTTCAGATGTGAGTTAAATCTAAAAGTAAGGTTGGAGAGGGCCAAGTATTGGGGGCTTGAAAACTGGGGGGATAAAAGTGAAGTTGGAACGGGACGGTAAGAGATAAAAGCGTAAGAGAGGAATAAGAAGACGGGAAGGCTTGTGCAGTAGCATCCAAACCCCTATCCACCCTGCTTGATGCAGCAGATAGGGCATCGTTGATTATTCTCTGCTTTGGCCAGATCATCAAGTAACTGTTTGGAAAGCGATTCGTTGTATTGCGTGGGCAGGGTTCTGACAGGTTGCCCAGGCCTAGACAAGAGAACGATTAGGGTTTTCAACCAAAGCCTTTAGTCCAAAAACCTGTCCGCAAAGCAGCGGGTTTGGCATTGGGCTGCAAGGAGTCCATTTTAAGGAATAAGGCGCCACCCTTATTCCAACCCCCAACCTAGAGAACCAGGAGGCTGCTTTTGTTTGGCCTCTAACCATTGACCAATCTGGTATGAGTGGCTCTGAAGTTGCAAAAATGCACCACCCAGCAAAGCTCAATGGATCGCTAAGGCACACAAACCATCTCACCACGTTAAGTGCCAGCCTTATTGCGATGGGATGTCATGGTGTAGCGGGTGATCGTTGACCAAGGATCTCATGAGGCACTCCAGCGACACCTGGACTGTATTTGTGAACTCTCATAGCAAAATCTGCTCTAGTGTAGTCTGTCTATAGGTTTGTTGGTTTACATTCATCATAAGCGAAACAACTGGCATAGGCGTTCGGGCTGCATGTGGTATACGGTCACCTAGAAGCGCGACCTCCGGCCAGTAGGTCAGGCTGACTTCTGTTACCTAAAGCAACATGAGATTGTGGCCAACAGTGGGAGGAATTAAATCGGTCTTCTGAGAATGGACTTAGTTGGACTGATCCATTCGTCTGCCTGTCGACGCTTAACACATACGAGCGCCTCTATGTGGAAAACGCTTTTCTAGATAAGCAGAGGCAAGGTCTTGGTGCGCGCGACACCCCACGACGATAAGCAACCAGGAACATTAAGAAATTGTTCCAACTTCCATACAGCTTGGACTGATGGTCCTAAAGCCGTACAGCTCTCAGTATCGACGCCTATGGGATGACCTCATAGTGACATACCAATTTATAAAGAACCGTGACCACATTTGCCGCCGCCTTCTGCAACATGCTTACGATAAGAACCCCAGAGCCTACCAGATTTACTTGGCTATGCCAGCTAGGATCTCATTGGAACGTTTTCACTCTTCATTTCCAATGGACATGGAGCACCTCTCCTAGTTACGTTTATCCGCCTACGCACTGTCGGTGTTCAAAAATATCTAGACTTTATTGTAGCCCACCTACATTACGAAATTTAGTCCGTGTACATCGATAAAAAACAAAATGTGACTAACGATATGCCCACGTGCATTTCCTAACGCAGTCGTAGCAAGCCCATTTACGTATGCCATCGCGTAATACCTTTGTACATTTACCAAAACGCCCTTAGTTTAGTAGCTATTTCTCCTTTTCTAATTGTGATTCTTATTCTTGCCATCTGACAGCACTTGTTAATCACTTGCTCTTATATTTACAACATACCATTGTTTCATTGTGCTTAGGGTCTGTCAACTCGCTCACTCTAACTGTTCTATAGTTTTATCTCTATAACAAACGAGCCTATAGGCTGACTAAACTTCACTGTCTTCTGGCATACTCGCATCCAATCATTCATAAGACCTTCTGTGCTCATAGTAGGTCCGAATCGATTGATCACACGTGAGAAGTGCCGTGAAGTAGCGCGCATTATTCGCCTAGAGTCTAGTAGCGGTGGTAGTCTCAACTCATGACTGGCATCACAACGCAATATCGGGCGCTGGTTAAGTCCACCGACATGGACGACGACAAGCAACGAGCCATTGTGGAATGTGGTATCGCTGCTTTCGAACGGCTCACCGAAGATAAAGAAATCGCCAAGTATATAAAGTGTGAATGTGAAAAGAGGTTTGGCGGAATATGGCACTGCATTGTAGGAAAGGAATTTGGTTGGTAAGTTTAATTCTCTGTATACCAAATGTGCACGTAATCAAACCCATGATACGGTACAATCTGGTAAATCTAAACTTCCTCTAACAATCTCTACTACTCTGTATTCACAAAACTGCTATTCATAATGTTTATCTAGCCTTATTTCAAGCAATGCTCTACTTAACCTCTTAGTGGGTGTACTGCTTTTTCAGATGCTGCTTCATGCACCAGATTTATGTGAACAGTTGTGGCACATATCAAATATTTTTAAGCATATCAAGTAAAAAGCTGTTGGAATATATACAACTAAATGGTTGTGTTGAATGAAGCATAATTAACCTAAACTTTCACACCTGTTGCCTTACCGGGTTACTTTGTCTTCTTAGACAAGCCATTGTGTTTATTCCAGGTAGAAGCACTGCCCTACAACCGTTACTCAGAGCTTCAATAGTGAGGGTAGAGTATTACTTATCAGGCCTCCACCTACCAGTTTGCACTTCTGAGCGACGGCCCTACTGAATTTCTACTCAACTCTCATGCTGCCTCTGCCCGACTTCCTACACATCTTTTCAACGTCGCAGACTGCTCAGGGCTATTCTTAGTAACTATTGTTCCTTATATCGATCACTTTTCATAGCTGGAGCCTCAGTTCGCTGTTATTTGTTATATCGATAAGGATGGTTGTGCACTCTTTCGTAATATACAGCTGTACAGTCTAGTACTACTTTGGTATCAGATTGTTTTCAAGTTTTTCGAAGCCGCAGGTGATGATGTTCGTTTAATTCATTGTCGCCTCTGGGTAACTTGAAGTGTGAATCAGGATGATAGTATTAGCTAAACATTTATGCTTAGGGAAACATTCATTAATTCATTATACACGTTATTTAGACGTGGAAAACACCTCAGCTACTGTGCTTAGGGAAACACACGAATTTGATTATAGGATCACTGAATGTCTTTTGTCAAGTCCTCCAAATGGAGAGAATACTTAAGGTGCATAGAAAGGCGCGTACCCACGAAATATTGATTTTTTACATTTGTGTACGTGCGGACTTCAAAGGCAGCGTTGTCGCCGCACCTTGGGTTTCACAACACACGAGATTGCGTCAGGTCCACAGGTAAACAAATACTTTGATCTGCATGAATGCAAGCGCCCCTTACTTGTTCGTTACTTTCCTGGCTTCTCTGAGGCCATGCAAACTAAGTACAATTAGCTCGCTGGATATCAGGATAGTCGTCACTGCTGCAGGCAGAATATCTAGGGGTAAGGGCAACACCCAGCCAAACAGTCCAGCGCTGGTTAACAAGTAAGATGCCGCGAGCATTCGCTGCGGGTTAATTAATGCTTTAACAAAAAGATCCAACTTATGGGTATTTGGGATCGGTGTCTGACGCCCATATTCGTACTAACCTCCCTTGGTTCCATCAGTGTCAAGCAGAATGTCTTGGTATGCAAACTCCAGAAGAACTTTTCCTTGCCACAAAAATTTTGATGACTGCACTTTAAGTACGTAACTAAATAAATAGACGTTATATGTCCCGACAACGCGAGACATGACCTGATAGTTACCGACCCATTGTAATGTGCATTGGGATTCACAGAAGTTAAGCAGATTTTAAGTGGTCTGCATCGATATATATATATATATATATATATATATATATATATATATATGAATCATAGATACCGTTTATACAGCGGACATAAGGTCATGGAAAACCATGGAGCGGATGTGCGTAATGAGACAAAAAGGCAACGAAGGAAACAGCATAAAAATAAAAGCTGTTCTTGTTTTCTATTTCACACGCCATTTTGTCTTATTTTGTCATTTTAATGATTGTGGTATTGGGTAATAGCGTCAATGCATACCTTTATACAAATCTTTCATTGAGCCCGATTCCGAACCATAAGCTCAAGAGGTTTAAGCCAGTGGTGTGCTACATCCTTGGCTCCCCAGCCCAGACCGACAACAAATAGACTTGAAGTCAGCGCCTTGATATTGTGCCCCCATGTGGTAGGTTGACATCGCGGGAATTCTTCCAGTTAGTCCTTGCACGAGAGAATAGCGTGCACCGTCGTAATCGCTCACACGGCATGTATCCGACGCGACCCAGTCATCTCAGTCTGTGCAGCGGCATTAGCTTTTCGAGAGGAAGGCCCGTACTTCCTATGATGCGACTTCTAATACCCTCTTTGCAAACATGCTGTTCCCACCATACAGGAGTTATGCTCAGCAAACAACTTGTCAAAGGCCGAAATACGACGTATGTCATTTACGCAGATCGGTTAGGACCCAGTACCGCGCAACTCGTAACACTACAAACCCTGCCCTTTCTCGTGAGTGAAACTTCACAACGACGCTACAGGTGCTCAGATAATCGAAAGCTGATTGGGATTTGACAAAAGTAAGGAAATTCTCATCCGAACTAGAGAATTTTGGAGCTGCTTTCCCAACACTGCACTCTACAGCCTCGAAACTCTCCACTTTGGATGCATTCACGGTGGTCAAAATGGTGGAGTATTGCTACAAACTAGACTGTGGCGTCGATCGAGATTGCTTGTTGCAATCCAGATACACGGCGTGTACTCTAATATCCAACAATGAAGAAACATCTCCACTTCAACGGTATCATCCCAAAGTAGATGAGTTATCCACTTGGTTAGGCTGCATGCCTTCAAGAGTCCGCACCGTTACAGGACACACGACCGAGAGCGTGACTTTGCATATGGTGGGGACAAAGGACATGCCCTTCTTAGTATACCCTATTAACAGGAGGTTTAGAATGAATTGCATAATTTAAGGATCATAGATCTGGGACTGCACTACTCCTACAGTCTAAAGTACTCGAAACTAGTGCAGTACCTCTTTTCTAAAACTAAGCAAACAAATACTTTGTATCTCAAACCGTTCAACTCTGAAACAGCAAACCTAAATCGTCGCAAAGCTCTACACGCCCCACTCTGAAGTACTGATCTGTGGCATACTGTAATGCATGCCATTTCGTTACAGTGATACCGGAACGCGTTCAGCACACACTGACCAGACAGGTTACGGGCTTCACTCATAAACTCATCTAGGCAGAACTCTGCCAAATGTTGAAACCTAAATCGAATTTTTGCAAAAGATTCAACTTTAAAATCCAACTCTCTCCCTACATGCCACAGCAAAGATTGCAAGTACCAGGATGCTTTGTTCAGCAGTAACAAATTGAGCTTAATGGAATCAGGAACGAAAAATTTAACTTGCAAGTATTTAGCCTGCAATTATTTATGGATTTGCCTCCTGCTGAACAAAAGTTCAAGCTTGTGAAACGGATTCCCATTATCTGTTTAATCCGGTGCATTCCGGCATACATTCAATGATGGAATAAACAAATTTCGCACAATATCAGCAGTTATTGTAATCATTGGACCAAATTTGTTAGAAACAAAAGCCAATTTGAAAGGACCTACTGCCATACAGCATACGATCGTGAGCAGTGAAATCAGCCAGAACTAAATGGAGAGTCAATTTTGGAATACACGTTGTGTGATTGGATTGCGACGCGCAATCTCAAAGTGGACCGCGGCTCACATTGAAGTGACCCTTAGTCACTGCGATCACTGGGACCGTAGTCAAAGCAGATGGAAATTGGATGCTGCCCGCCCGAAAACACTGCACAACCACGACGCGTTTCGGTGCCATTTCATCTCATTAGGCGGAGATAGCAAGCCTCGAACCCGTGACCATTGGAATAGTAGCCGAAACCTCTACCCCTTTGGCTACCGGGTCACGGCGGGCAACGCTTGGCACAACGGTAAATGACTAAATTGAGTGTCGATTTTGGAATACACGTTGTTTCACCTGTCTCAGACGCTTGCAAGCAGCGACACAATGCAAAGCTGCATAACTTCGCCTTATTTTTCACCTCGTTACTTCATTTGGTTGCCACGGCCGCCCTTCCACATCACCTGCCCCACACATGCACCATAAGCTACTGGAAACATTGGTTCAACATCAGTTCAAAGTCTAGTTATCACCGTTTGTTTCGGAGCGTTAGTGATACGTAATGCTCGAGTAAGCCTATTTCGCAATAGGTCACGTTGTTCTGAACACGAAGTGTAAAGGCACAGCCGAATGACACACGTGGGAATGTAGTCTGACACATGCATCGAAGTGGAAGGCATGCACGGTAAAAACGAGCCAATCAGAACAAGAATAAAAAGCAAGTTAGTGTCGATCAATCGGACAGGGCTTTTCGATCAACTCGCGTAAGTGTGTGGATGGTTGTGTAACCTCAACAGTTGCGCCCTTTACGTTGCGTTCCTTTACGTGGCAGATGAAATCATATTTGTAAGACGTAACGTTCTATCGATTTAGGTGGACATTTTGGTTTCCGAATAGGAATTAACTGATCAGTTTCCTCCTTTTGGTTCTTGTGCGTCTCCTCAGACTCTTATGTAACAGTTCTCTCCTCCTCGAAGCATCGTTCGACCGAAGTGTAGGGGCGGATAAAATCATTGTGCCTGCGTACTGTTTCTCCGCTTTCCAGTTATG
This sequence comes from Dicrocoelium dendriticum, assembly GCA_944474145.2. Classification (NCBI taxonomy): domain Eukaryota; kingdom Metazoa; phylum Platyhelminthes; class Trematoda; order Plagiorchiida; family Dicrocoeliidae; genus Dicrocoelium; species Dicrocoelium dendriticum. Next base: position 119,762,660 of record OX104063.1, on the reverse strand, counting down.
TCGGCATCTTTTGACTTGATTTGAAGACGCCCAAACATATCCCCGCCGGCATTTTCCGATGGGCTCCAGCTATGTGGTGCGATAGGCGAATAGGAATTGGTCAAGTTTGGTGCGCGAAGAGCCATGACGCATGCTCAGGAAACCGGCCCTCACGGTTTGTACCGAACTTCCCGTTATATCGTTAGACGCTTGGTGGTTTGTTGCGGAAGTCATTTGGTGAATGCTATTACCTTGCAAATATTGTTTGAACGCTGCATTGGTGAACTGCGCGCCATTATCTGTGATCAATCTTTTCAGTATACTGTGCACGGGTAGCCTACAACGTCACTTAATGATGGTACTTTCAGTAGTAGCGTTGGTCACGACACGTACATCTATCCACTTGGTATAGCACTTGGAGTCCTCTTGGAGTAGCAAATTTTCCCTTCGAGCGGACCGAAAGAGTCAGCGTGGACACATTCCCATGGACTGTCGGGCAGCTCCCAAGAGTTAAACGGACTGGCTGGTTTGTCTTTTTGATATTTCTGGCATGTAATACAAGCATTCAAAGCGCTTCGATATCTCTGTCGATCGCCGAGCACCAGCAGTATGCTCTGGCTAGAGGTTTCATGCGGACGATCCCTGGATGAGCATAGTGTAACCATCACAGTACAGCTGATCTAATGCCCAATGGAATAACGATCGGAGATCCGCGCAGGATACATCCTTCGTGCAGGCTTAGCTCAAACCGACAATTGTAAAACGGATGCCGATTATCAAAAGATCGCTGGCCCCAGTCACGCAGCATCATACTTCTCACCTTCGATAGGACCAGATCACGATCAGTACCTTTCTTGACCATATCACTGGATATTGGTGTAGCGTCTAGGTATTGGAGCAGTCGAACTAACTCTCATGGCGCTCCACTTTGTTCATCGTGTTGAATAACGTGTACTAATATACTGTGAGCGTCAGCAACATTATTGGGAGAACCAGCGATGTATCGGATCTGCTAGTTGTAGACTGAAGGTAGAAGTGCCCAAAGTACAATTCGGGGTGCCTTTAGTCGTTCTATGCCTCGTCCCTCACCAAGAAGCGAGATCAACGGGTTATGCTCAGTCTGTATCTCAAATCGGTTGCCCCACGAATACGGATGGAAACGCTCGACCCACAAAACCACTGTCAGTGCCTCCTTGTCCAGTTGTGCTTAATTCTTCTCAGCAGCCTGTAACGTCCGGGACGCAAAAGCAATAGGACGAATGGTTTCGTCATGATCCTTATGTACTAGGAATGCTCCAACCCCAAACGATGCGAATTCACACTGTGGGATGATGGGTTTATTGGGATCGTAATGCACCAACACTTGTGAAGAAGCAAAAGGAATTTTTGCTTTCTCAAATACTTGTTCTTCTCTCTCTCTCGCAATGACCACTTGAAGTTTTCCTTTAACAAGCCGTGAAGTGATGCTATACTGGAAGAAATATTAGGTCAGAAACGACAATAATGCGACAATATTCCAGCGAACGAACGTAGCTGTGCTTCATTACATGGAGATAGGGCAAAGTATGTGCTGCATTTTGTCTTTCCGTGCATGTAAACCATGTGTATCCAACCGATAACCAAGGTAGTCAAAGGAATTAAACCTAAAGGCACATTTGGAGCATCACAAAAATAAATCGTGTTCAGGCGGTTTATGTAACACTTGGTCCAACTTGCACAGATGCTCCTATACTGTGCGATCTGTAACTAGTAGATCACCGCGAGATGCACAAGTATTCGGTATATCACTCGCGATATTGTCATTTATTCTTCGGAAAATAGCCGAGCCTGAAATTATCCATAAATGAAGTCTGTTATATTCAAATAGGCTCAAATGTGTACTGACCGTAGTAAGATGTTCGGGAGGGTTCATCTAATTCCACTTGGAAATTAGCAAGATTCATGCAAGTTTTGCAAACTTTACCCCGCCAGATAGGGTGGTGTACAAACCTTCGACCTTAGGTAGTAGATAACGGTCTATGGTTGCACCATGATTTTTTTGTTATATTGTAATTAGCACCAATTCGTATGCTGCCGTCGGGTTTAATCACAGGAACTATCAATGCCACTTACGCAGCTCGTTAAACGTACAAATTATACCTTCCTGTTGGAGCCTTCTTAACTCTTCTTCTACCTTGGGTCGTAAGGAGTAAGGTAACGTTTTAGCCTTAAAGAATTTAGGTGTACTAGATTCCGTCATATGAATTTTTGCTTTAAAATTGTCGTGTTCCCCAACCGGTGTTCGTTGAGCATGTCTGCATATCGCTTAAGAACCGAGTCCACGGTGTCCTCGCCCACGGCATAGATAGTACATAATACTTGTGGAAACGTTTTCATCCAGGCAGGACCCAGTAGATTAACCGGAGCATGAAATACGACATAAAGTACTAGGTTGTGTGATCTACCCTGGTGTTTAACTCGTACCTTATACTTTCTAAGTAGGTCAATCGCTTCTCCTGTATAGGTTTTGAAAACTGCATCACTCGGCTCCAGACGATAACTGCGCGTTTCTACTACTCAATGTCACAGCGGAACCGACGTCTAATAGAACGGAAACAGATTCAACGTTAACATGAAGCATGACCCTATACCGAGATATTCTCGTCATAATGGAGCAATTTGCAATTACATGGTTCATAAAATTTAACTAAGAAGCAGAGCATTGACCGCCGTCCTCGTTCAACAATGTAATCAAAGCCTGCGACCGTAGTGAGACTTGGCCCCTTCGGTCTGAATATCTGAGGCGCCTTCAAGCCTTTGATCATCGTTGTTTGCGAAGCATTGCTAGTGTCGGATGGCACCAGCGTGTCCGCAACGATGATGTGCGTAGGCGAGTATTAGGTGGTTGTAATCATGCTAGCTCCCTAGAACAACCGATAGTATTGAATAACTTGCGTTGGCTCGGGCACGTGCTACGTATGCCTGGTCACAGCTTACTTAGGTGGGCCTTGTTTAGTCTGCCAGGTGTAGGGTGGCGCAAGGCTCGAGGTGGACAGAAGTTGACTTGGCAGCGGGAAATGAAGTTATTGACGACCAAACTGGGTGCCCTTGGTCCGTCTCGCCTTCCAGGCTGGAGTCCACATGACTCGCCTTGTGCTTGGCTCGAGACTTTACAGGACATGGCTCGCAACCGACACCAGTGGTGCGTCTGCTGTCATCTCCTAATCGGATTGCCTGTTTAAAGTGTGTTGGGTGCTGAGTTATCTGCGAGGTAATGGCTGATTATGACGCGGGGCAGTGAAAGCCGCAAGGAAGCTGTCTCGGCGATGTCGCCTTATCTTTGCACGATAGCCAGCTGTTTGCGACGGTATGTTGTCTCCACAAGTTGTAGGCGCCTTGACCCTGAATGTTCGCTTGGGTTATTAAGGTTTTCAGGTAAGTCCCCTTCTCTCCCTCTTATTATTCTTTAATTCATAGATCCACATGATTGTATGGCAGCGAAGCGTCAGTTCAACTGGCAGATGCGCTGCTGTTGTTGATGATGCTTTGACCATGGAGAACAGCATGCAGTACCAAGTGGCCAATTTTTCCGCAATTCCTGCACTTTGTGCGGATGTGAGGGCGCTGAATGGGGGAAGCGTACTGATCACCGCATCGGTAGCAAACGAGCATTCCTAACCTGCTTTTGGAGGAATGGTTTTTTTTACACTTTTTGTAGGCTGGATAGGGTTGAATGTGGATAACTGAGTTTTCAGGTTTTCTTTTTGACGTTTGAGGTTGCAATCTGTTTCCCATGAAAGGATTTCTTCCGCTAATGACAGTAACATTTAAACAACTTTAAACACGAATAACTTTCAACCACTTCATTAACGCAGGAAGCAAACAGGTTGCGATTTCCCTCGTCAATCGCGAAGTAATACAAGCAGAACATAATACGCGTTTATTGCCAGCCTGTCCTTTGGTTCTATTTGTTGTGCCATAGGAGATAGAACAACAGGACAGCCTGACGTTTTTGGACGTGCTCATTAAGTGAAGAACTGATGGCACACTGCAGCGCAATGTGTACGGAAAAACGACTTGAGGGACTACAATATCTGCATTTTGCAGTCTTACCCCAGTTACATACGAACACGGCCTCGTAAAACCTCTCTTCTACAGGGCCTGTCGAATTTGAAGTCCGGAAGTGCTTAAGGCTAAAGATGAGTTTTTATATCGGGTTATGCTATCTAATGGGTATCCGGAGAATTTCATTCAAACCCATAGCAGACCCCCCAAATTGAAGTTGCCCGGACAAACAGCGGAGAAGAATTATGTTTATTTGTGCTTACCGTTCAAGGGGGATCATGTGCCAAATGATGTTAGTCACAATCTCAGGTTCGCTCTAATGCGCACCTACACTCCCGCCTAACTACGGTTTATCCACACTACGCGAAGAATTCCTCTCCACAGCCGTTCGAGTATCTCGCCAATCAGTTCGGCCTCTAACATCATCTATTACTTCACTTGCAGTTGTGGTGACACTTGCATCGGCGGGACTGGTGGCCGAGTGGCTTAAGGTGCAGCTGAACACTTTCCATTGTGGCTACGGCAGTTGCAGTCTCACCAAAGTTGCGTGGACCAAAGAATGAACCGGAACCCTGCGTCGTCTATCACTAAGCACCTAATGACGACTCGTCATCAGGTGAACCTATTCGACTCACTCAAGCTGTTACTGCGCAACAGGAACCCGAATGTCTTGACAATTAGCTAGGCGCTACTGATAAGGTTGAATTGTCGCACGCTCTGTGCCCAGGAACAACTAAGGCACTCAATTAGATTGCAATGTACCTGATTACGTCATTCAGAAAAACGTTATATGTTTATCGACGTTACTCAGTGTGGACCGTGTTTAACGCGCATTTTGTTCTGCTTGTATTGCGTCGCGACTGAGGAGAGCAACCGAAATGTTAACATATCACAATCTAGGTCTTCCTACTGCATTAATGAAGTAACTTTTCGCTCGTGCCATCATTTATAACTCCACCTTTAAGGCACTTAATTTTCATGACTTCCTTGACACCAATTAAGGGAATTGCAGTGTAGCGACATTCTAGTGTAGGTTGGTGAATGCGCTGAATGAAGTCATTTATGTTTTCTTCGCGTTGTTGTAATTTAAAAACTGGTAACGACTAGAACATACACAATGCTGAATTTCCCATAGCCCCTTGAACAACTAGATCACGTGTACGATACTTTGTTTAGCCCTTGATTTAATGGCCTCAACATGTCACTGTTTTTCCGAATCAGGTGCTTGACAAGCTTACAAAGTGTGCATCGGGCAACTCAGTCGAAGGGTTCAAAACTGGGGAAAGGGTCATCTGATGTTGGAAAAGCCTCTTCCACCGCGTCCATAATAGTAAGGAGGGCTTTCCTTAACCACCGGGCCACAGAAATGAAAATCCCGCCAGATGGTTCGTAATGTCCGTCGTTATCTTGATACTTATTGCTCAAATATTCCTATTTCGTAGTTGAACACGTAGTCCCCAACTCGGCGTGAGAAGGCATAACCGATGGTCCACGTGAAATTGTATTCTGACGCATGAATCGAAGCGTAGGGCATGCACGATAAAATGAGCCAATCAGAACACGAATAAAGACCAGTTAGTGTCGAGCAATGTGAGAAGGCTGTTCCATCAAATCGTGTGGTTCTGTGAGCTATTGTGTAGCTTCAACACGTGCGCCCGTAACAGTCAAATAGTATTTTAGTTACATACTTCCATAATTAAACTGTGGATTATGGAATAAAATGCAGTATTTTTACAAGAACCACGTGATGACACGTTTAAGCAGGGTATCACCACGTTCTTGTGCAACGCAGTAATCATACTAATTTGTAGCATTTAACACTTGGATGAAGCTCAAGTAGTCTTTCCAAGGGGACGATGTTTGGTGCATTCGTCACATACATTGTTAATTCACTCCTGTTTGAACAGGATCTAGTATAGTAAAATAACCTTCCACAATCATGGCTGGAGTGTTGGCTTACCAGTTTCATGACGTGGCTTCGGCCTAGCTTAATGGGGCTAGAACCAGCCGTGATCTACGTGGATGAAAACTGTCTGTCACCGTACCTTATGGGCGATTGAGGTCCTCGCGATTTCTTCGCTATTTTCAGGAGAACACAGGTGGAACGAAAATGAGCTACGCCATCAGCGTAGCTCAGGTAATTCCCGTGTTGTCTAAGAGAAGACTGTGTCAATTTAACCATGACCACCATGTTTGAACCACATACTGAGTGTGACTACGAATACACGAGTTGATCAGTAGGGGGTACTAGTTTTCAATCAAGGCTATAAAGTAGTCGCCTCAGAAGCCGCAAGTTCAACTTCGCCACATTTGCCGTTCTTGAACATTTGAGCGAATTTCCTGGAGTTTCTTGAACTTTGCTACTTTAACAACTTTTACTAGCTTCTTGCTGTGGAATATTATGCCCTCCACTTGGTGTGTGCAATAAGGATTTTTATACAGCATTAGTTGGTGACACAGTGAAATGTTCAGGGTGAACTGGTTTATTTCTACCCAATCATAACACTTCTCCAGATAATAATGAAGATGGGACTGGTCAGATTTTGAGAGGTCAGCGATCCAGATCTCGGTATCGTCCGAAAATAGTTGATTTCGGGTTTGAGTATTTGCTGGGTGATTATTGATAATGATGAAAAACAGTAGCTAACCGAGAAGGAATCTTTGGAACGCATCACTAGTGAGGTACAGACTATCTGAATGAACACAGATTGACCTGAGCTTGACTATACGCCTTATTATATAACTGAACAAAAAGACAAACCACACACACACAAAATACACGTTAGCTAGAGGTGGGAAACACCTCAGCTGCTGTGCCGCAATACCTAAAAGAAAAAAGGGAATTAAACGCAACAGGTGCTAGACAGCTGAGTTCCCGGTAACGGATGGGCGCCGTTCCGGTGAGCTACCTGTCGGCTGCTATGCAGCAGAAAAATATAAATTACTATGCAAAATTATAAAATGATAAACAATTTGATCGTGATTGGAGGGGGAGGCTAACAGGGATGGGGTGGGACAAAGAAACCCACAGCACGAACGCCACTGAGGTCGGCTCCTAGACATATCAGCAAGTATATCTAGCCAAACGTGTTCATCTTCCTTAGGACCCCAACCGGGGAGCCGACACACTCCAACCGAGGCCAGCGCCGAAGTGAGGGCCTTCATTCCTCTCAACCAAGTCATCGCTTGGCCACCCTCCTCACCTTCCATCCACACCCCCGACGCCCAAACAACCCACGTCGCGGGAGTTGATGGGCTGGCATGTGTAACACGTGACCGAGCCATCGGAGCCTAATGTGTGAAACAACTGTGCTGAGCAGTTCATTTCCTTTTCCTGTGCCGTAAACAAGGCGTCGAACACGCTCGTTGCTTACGCAGTGTTCCCACCAGATGTGAGATAAATTGCGAAGGCACCGGTGGTCGAACGTAACTAGCCTCTTCAGGTACGACGCTTTAAGCGGCCAGGTTTCACAACCGCACAGTAGGGTCGAAGGTACCGTTGCATTGTACACTCTGCGCTTCAGGGCAAGATTGATGTCGCGCCGGCGCCATACGTGGTGAAGGTTAGCAAAAGCGCCTTCAGCTTTTGCTATGCGGTTCGTGATGTCATCTTCAATCCCACGGGCGCTGATACAACTTCCCAGGTAGTTGAATTTTTGAACGACTTTCAGCTGATCACAAACAAGGGTCAGCGAAGGAGGCGGTCCAGACGAAGGTTAGAGGAAGGCTTTGCACTTCGATGGTGCAAAGCAAAGCCCGAAGTGACGGACAGTCAGTGTTAAACTGTTCATTGCCGTACGGCACATCTGACAGCTGTCACAGATTAGGGTAATATCACCAGCATACTCCGAGTCACGAAGTCGTTCTTTTGGGAGCAGATCCACGCATTCTAACTCGTGTCCTGTAAGCGCAATCTCCATTAATTCGCCAATAGGAAAGTTGAAGAGGAAAGGTGACAGTAGGCATCCTTGTCTCACACCGCTGGAGATATTAAAGGGCGACGACAACTTGACGTAAGCCCTCACTCTGCCCGAGCTACGCGAGTATAATGCTCGGATAATATTCACATATTTCTCAGGTGCACCTTCCCTGATTAGACAGTTCGAAAGTGCAAGTCTATCCACCGAATCGAATGCACTTTGATGTCGCGGAACATGAAAACGGTGGGCCGCCAATATATGTGACGGTGCTCCAACGACTGACGCAAACTGAAGGTGTGGTCAATGAAGCCACGACCTCGATGAAACCCGGCTTGCTCTTCACGAATACGGATTTCACGAGTGCCAGTCAGTCTGTGAAGGATGACAGAGGCAGGCAATCTGTAGCCAATGGAGTTCAGACTGATTCCTTTGTGGTGACCACATTCCGATCGTGTACCTCCCTTGAGAATTACGACTATGACAGAGCGGCTCCAGTCGGTTGGGACAGTTTCCTGCTCCCACAGTTTCACTAGTAACTCGTATAGATCATCCACAAGGGCGGTCCCCCGAATTTGAAGAGGGCTGGAAGTAGATCATCTGGTCCCGCTGTTTTATTTAACTTCAACAGTGCGATCTCACGTTCGACTTCTGATCGAGAGGATGGATCGAAATGGACAACCCAGGGAGTGGGGCGATCAGTGGCCTGCGAGAAATCTAACAATCCCGACCGATTACATTGCCCTTCAAAATGCTCAGCCTGACGCTCCAAGCATTTTGACAAGTTGTGGATTGGCTGTCCACTCTCGTCACTTATAGTTTCACTAACACCAGGTCTGCTGCTGCCTGATTGCTGTATCAGGCGGAATAACTTACGATGGTTACCAAAGGCAGCGACCATTTCCATCTCTGATGCACGATGAGACCACCGGGATTCGCGGTCTCTCTTCAGGCTAAAACGGAGTTTTGCCCGGAGCCCTTTGCGAATTTCATTGTGTTCGCTCCGAGTCGGAATATGCCGGCAAGCATCGATAAGTTCCAGCGACTGTGAAGTGATCCAATGTCCATGTTGGCGATTAGACTTACCACATGAGGATTATCCTGCTGCTAGTAAGGACTGGTGAACATGAGACCAGTGAGCGCTTAGTCGTCTCGCATGACAGCGCACTTTAATAGGCATTCAGAACAGCTGGATTCGCTGGTTGGCTGGTGTCAATGCACTCAAAACGTCGTCGTGGGCGTCCGCCAAAGCGCATCCGCAGCTCAGCACCTACAAGTGCAAGTTTGGCGTCCACACCTGTGCTCCAAATCGAGCGAGAGTTCTGGACGCAGCCTCTGCGTCGGTAACTTATCGCAACGTGATCGATTTGCATCCATAGCTGGTTCGAGGCTGGTGTGCGCCAACTTACCCTCCTGGCGGGTTCTGTGTCTGAAGGTAGTGCGCGCAAGAAATAAGCGAATATCTTCACACAAATGAAGTAACCGCTCACCGTTGACATTACGGGAGCCTAGACGATGTTGGCCGCCCAGTTGCAGTTCATCAGTGGATAGTTTTCCAACTTGAGCGTTCAGATCCCCTGTCAGCACAACAGTGTCCGTGCTTCTTCTGTGGCGAAGGAGCTCGTTCAATTTGCGATAGAAGCCGTTCTTTACCGAATCATCGGTAGAGTTTGTAGGTGCATAGGCAGCGATAACGAATAGACACCTGTTAGTCCCGCGCGACTTCAAAGCTTTGAGCAAGCCAGCCAATCGGTCCGCACACAACCAGCTACGGATTGGAATCCAATCAACCAGATCAGTTTCAATCTGCAAACTCAGGGCAATACCAACACCGGCTTGGCCGGTGCTCGAAGCTGCATCGTCACGGGATATGCGCAATGAGAAAATACTGCTGGTGTCACCTGAAGGGGATCGCATAGTGAGCAGAGAGCTCGAGTCTTGCAGGCGGGTCTCCGATAACCAGCAGACATCGATCGAGATAGTCACTAAAGTTCGGGCAAATGCTGCCTGTTGACCGATCTGTAGCAATGTGTGTACCTTGAGGCATGCCGATCTGAAGGAGGATCGAGGGCTCCAAATGGAAGTGGATGAAATGGGCTCGGCCGCTTGGTTGGACATTGGCTTGTCGATAAGATAGGAATGACGCTCCGCGTTCACATGTGATTTGAAACTAGAAGGTAAAAGCTTAGCAAAACAATGTGGGGGAGGGCCAAGTATTGGGGGGCTTGAAAACTGGGGGATAAAAGTGAAGTTGGAACGGGACGGTAAGAGATAAAGTCGTAAGAGGGGGAATAAGAAGACTTGAAGGCTTGTGCAGTGGCATCCAAAACCCGTTCCACCATGCTTGATGCAGCAGATAGGGCATCGTTGATTATCCTCTGCTGTGGCCAGATCATCAAGTAACTGTTTGAAGAGAAATTCATTGTATTGCGTGTGCAGGATACTGTCAGGTTGCCTAGGCCTAGACAGGAGAACGATTAGGGTTTTCAACCAAAGTCTTTGGTTCGAAATCCCGACCACAAGACAGCGGGTTTGATGTTGGGCTACAAGGGGTCCTTTTTAAGGAATATGGGGCCACCCTTATTCCAACCCCCAACCTGGAGGATCAGGATGCTGAGTTTGTCTGGTCTCTAACCATTGACCAATCTGGTATGAGTGACTGTGTAGTTGCAAAAATGCACCACCCATTATAGCTCTAAGGATCGCTGAGGCACACAAACCATCGCAATACAATAATGTCCAGCCCCATTGCGGTGGAAGATTATCAGAAGCAGGTCATCTCATTACGACTAAGATCCCGGTGAAGAAGGGAATGCTTAAATCTCCAAGTACTTTAGAGAAGTCTAAGTAGATGAAGACAGAAGGAACATCATCGTCGGCTGAATTTCCGGAGAGCCAGTACGAACAGCAGTTATGCGGGATAACCTGAATTCAGATTATTTCGTGTCTTCTCATTCAGCCGATTACAGACAAATCGTGGAAAAAGTAAAGGAATGCAATTGAAAAAGGGGGTCAATAGGAAAATCAATAAGCCACTGAGCAAACCAAGGTCATTTCCTGCGTCTTACCAGGGCAAGGCAAGACTGGCCACAAAGTCTACCTGTTTGCAAAGGTTTGGTTTCATTCGTCGGATGGTCGAGGCTTCAGCGAAACGAAGCAAGCTCACGTTGTTTTGTCTGCTGATAACCTTGAATGCATCACATGGGTTTTCGCACAAGTTACAATCGAGCAGATGCTGAGCGATGGAGCTGGCAGGGAGTTTAGGTCCACTGTTTGCCAGGTTCCATGGAACATTTTCCATGATCCTAGTTGATAGCCTTCTCTCGGTTCGGTCAATGTACAAGCTACCGCAAGTACAGGTGAATTGGTAAGCACATGAGGCGATAACCTGAGAGTGAGGCGTATCCAAGTTGGATTCATGGAACAGCTCTTTGGTTTGATCTGTAAGTAAAGAGCCGACAGCAGTTTAACGAAACAAAGTCGTTTGCGTCTGAAATCATGTTGAGGTTTGGGGATGACTCGCGGAATTTCGATATACGGCGTCAGTTCGTCTGCGATTATCAACCGCTTGACTTCTGAAAAACAAGGAATAGAGCAACAGGTCGATAACTATCAGGCTCCGATCGCTTACCTCTTTTGTATACCGGGGTGCTGTGTAGCTGCTTTTCTCTCAGGTGGGTGTGTATGCGATTTAAAGACATGGGTGAAAGCCAAAAGAAGTACTTTTACGTTGGAAGCGAAGAATTTGAAAATCATTGGACAGTCCTTGTCGATATCAGGAACACTGCTTTCTCGGAGGGACGGCAATTTGCAGGAGACAGGTGATAGGGTAGAAGTTACGCTGAATAAACCCCTGATATTTGCTGGGAGGAGAAAGAGTGGGGTATCCATGGATTTGTAGCCGCGGAACCGAAGTGTAGGAGTAGGGCATTCGCATTCTCCACTGCGGCAGTCGTTATGGCACTGTCCGTCTTGAGTGGTGGTATTCTTACCCAAGTCTTTCTAGCACGTTCGTCTAGTTGTAAAACAGGTTGCGAGTCACAACCCAACTACACAGCGTGTTCCCTAAATTAAACTTTGAATTGCTTTCCACTGTGCCATGCGTTGCTCTCTGCTCTCAGCAACATAGTTCTCAGGGCGTCAGCCGTGAACTACTAGGCTCTGATTTTAATCCCAGCTCAGGCTATCTCCACCTGATGAGTCCAAACTAGGACGAAACCACGATCGTGGTGTGCCAGTGTTGGGAGGAGCAACATCTAAATATTTCCATTCCGGATACGGTCCTGGCGATCGAAATGATCAAGGTTTACCTCAAACTGGACGGAGGTCTCAACAGAGGTTGCGGCTCGCCAACCAGCCACACAGCCTGTTCCCTGAATTCAACTTTGAACAGCTCTGTATTACTTGTAAACTTGTGCATCATAGCCTGCTGCCATTCGTAATTTTCGGCTGGGACCTGTGACGTGCTGCAGCTTTCGATATATTTTTAACCGTTTGTACACGTAACATCACGCGGGTTTTGCGCAAGTTGCCAAAAATCTCATATCTTTCGTTGATCCATTTACGCGTTCTGCTTCGGATACGCATGTTAGTCCCATGCGATGCTGGTATTAGTATAATCGTTGAGGCTGATTGGATTATCCTGTTGATTTTATCCCTTAATTTAAGTAACCTTGAAGCGGGAGATTCCAATCAGCTGTTGGCGAGAGATTGCAAAGCTTGCAGTTGTCAGTAAAAGTGCGCTGCGGTTCCCTCCCTTTATCAGTAATGCTGGCATAACACGGTCAAACGTCAGGACTGTGATTGTTACGACCTAGTGGAGAGTTGTATGAAACTGACTAAATCCTCAACTCTTTATTAATCAGAATTAAGTCCAGATGGTTTTAATCCGCGATGTCTGGTTGGTCGATCGACGTAGTCCGCATGGTCTATGGTGTACCAAATTTGAGGCCTGGCGTAATCATCAGCGCAAACCTCCAAACTCAGCCTCTTTAACTACGCTGGAAAGTTGTTTGGATGGACTCGTGCACAATGAATGATTACCGGTTGAAAATTAAGAAGTTGGCATGTCCCGCAGAAAGGTTGAAGTGAATGCAATGTAACCAAAGCTATGTAAATCATCTACTGAGCGTTGATAAAAACTTGTGTACAATAATAATCGAATGCAAGCGTAAAAAATACGCGGGCGTAGTGGGCGCTGATGTAGAGCGTCAGAAGTAAAATATGGTCGCCCATTCAAGCGACACCACCTTGTGTCCCATGACACGTAAATCCGTTAGAAGAGCATGATTAATGTAATTCACAGTAGTATAACTTAGGTAACGAAGTACTGGGAGCTAACAACAGCATCCAGTCGTTTTTTGAAAATGTCTTAATTAGAGGAGAACACAACTGAGTTTGGGAGAGATTTCCACGGTTGACAAACCCGGAAAGAAAATAATACCGTCGATACGCTAGACAAGGTTTCAAGTAGTTACCTTTGAGTTTGATGTTTTGGCTATTACAGCAACTGGCGGTTTGGGCCTCTGAATATTGCTACATCAACATGAGGTCACCTCGTAGCCATCCGTGACGTCCGTTGAAAGTTCTCAATTATTTCAGCTGTCGCTGGTAAAAGTGATTGCGTAGGCTCTTGAAGTTCTGTATTGTCCTGCATTGTGGTGCCCTGAGGTAGCGCTTCAGTCAAGATTGCCAATCTATTTTAAACAGTTGAGATCACTGTACGAGCACACTAAGGTCATGTTCCTGGGAAATGATCTACAATCTGAGTGTCCCAAGCCAATACGTGTATTCTTGTCACTGGCCTAGTTGAACAGAACGACGTTAGCCTGCATTGAACTCTAGGGCATCCAGAACTGACCAGTGCGAACTAGTGTTAAGATTGCCCTAGAGCTCTCCTTGGTCCACCGGTCCTCTGATCCTTCGTCATAACTTGATATCTTGGGTGCAGAATAGGAACTTGTAACCAAATGATCTCACTAGATCGTTTAAAAAACACAAGAATCTACGAAACACTAGCACCGAGCCTTGTGGTACCCCGCACTCCACATCAATTGCATCGCACAGAGATTCTTGGACTCACATCCAACCAGCGATCGTGAGGAAAATATTTTATCCACCGCAAGAACTGGTCGCCAATACCATAGTTTCGATGCTTTGGCGAAGAACCCGATGGTCTAAGCGGCCAACTTCTTTTAAGAATTCCAGGGAGATGACATCAACTCCTGCTCAACCATCAACTACTTCAGTTCAGCTATTGCATGCAATCAAAGGTTAGCAGTACATGAGTACTTTTGACAGAATCCACGTTACCCTGGGGCAATTAGCTACCGTTTTTCAGATACTGTAACAATGAAACTGCGATAATTGTTTCCATAAGTTTGACAAACAAAGAAATCAACATTTTCGGAGTTTAAGTTGTAGGGTCAGTTCGACTACCACCCTTATAGAGAGCATTGATGACCCCTCAAGGCCACTATTGGTGGAAGTTTGTTCTGCTCTAGACAGCACCGATGGAAAATGACCAGTGCTTCTACTATGCATCACTACTATACCTCAGTGGTTACTACATGCCCAGCCTTCGGTCGAATCTCAGCGACTACAGAAGCACTGTGGATTCGCCAGAATAACTTCTTCAACACAGCTATTTGCTGAGAAGGTGATATTAGATAAACCTGACGGTGGAGTAATAAAAACGAGGGGAATATTTGAGCACTTTACCTGCTAGAAACTATGGGGGTAATGAAACCGCAAGAGACCGGCTGCTTCCATTGATGACAGTGTACACGCATCAGCTGTGATTAATGCTTGGATTCCGCGCTTTACCTTACGGAGGCCATTAACTTGAATGTATAGGAGGTTGCGGTTTGTGCAGTATCGCTTCATTAACTCCTGCTGATGCGCCACATTGTCCTTGCAGATCAAGTTCACACAGAATTTACACCTTGCCATGTATGCAGTCCAGGTTTCGACATTCTGGCAGATACCCATGAGTTCACTATGTTAAATGTCTCAAGGATATGTATTTACATGGTCTGCTCCTCAGTGATGACTTGCTTTCGATTTAACGATTGAAGGATTTATCTTCCGATGCCTGCGCTACCAGTGTGATTAATGTACTTGTGAACGTTTGCCAGGCGACTTCTGGGGGTATTCAAGATATCTCCTTAACATGCATGAATAACACGTCGTACTGCGTGACAGTAGATACTTCTTCGTCCTCTTCAGGATTCTCCGCATAGCATATATAGTCAAGTAGTAGATTAACATGGTAGCTGTGGTCCAATTGTTTCTTTTAACTCTTCCGTTGACGAGTTCTTCGTTGAAGAGTACTAGATCAAGCATCGACGGTCTGTTAGCAGTTCCATGTCTGGTGGACGACAAGACGTGGTTGTACAGAAGGTAGCTGGACATCAGCTCTTGCAAGCAGGCTTTAAACGGTGCATCATCGACTTTTTTGGCGCTTATAGGTCGTTTACATTAATATCTAGTGATAAGAATATGATTTTATGACTCATTCAAACCACCCTGAAAAACGTGGCTAAGCTTTACGTCTATTTCTGGCTTAGAGTTTAGCGGACGGTAACTTACGGCTACAAGACATGTGTCCTTGTTCCGCAACGATAGTCAGCACTATTGCGAATCAGGGGAGTAGCTTTCGGTGTTATCAATAACTTCACATCGGAAGTTTGCATTGCGCTACCACTCCTTCCATTTCTATCGTTCCGAAGCAGCGACATACGGGATAAGTTGATCACGGAATCGGTTATCTCCAGCATTGACCAAGTCTCAGTAATCATGATGATGTCCCGCGGTTGTGAGAGGTGACATTCTCTAAGTTCGGCCAGCTTACTTAAATGGCCTTGTGTGTTAATGTCCAAACAGGATAGTGTTTTGGATGTTAAGAGTGTGTTGTTTGATGTCAAGTTGGTGTTTAGTTTTAAGGTGACTGTTAAATAAATAAAATAACTAAAATTTTATTCTCGAATATGTCGAGGCAGGCCAAACCGAGCATGATCGAAATTGGACCAGCACTGGCGTTTCGCCAAGTTTAGGATAGATTACACTCAGGAACCTGAAAATGTAGTCGTGAGAAGCAGCATAGTTAGCGTTGTGTTGATAGTGAAGTACTGAATATCATTAACAAAAGGACGTAAACATATGGGAGCGTATGCATCGGAATTATTGGTGTGTGAAGTAAGGAGACTTGCGAGTGTGATGCAAAGGGCAGTGGCTTTGTTCGGGGGCGAGTCACATCCGCCAAGTCACAGATTTTAAGCAGACATCTGTGGCTTTTGACAGGGAGAGCGCTTGCCAGGCGAGAACCCATCACGTCCTGGAACACTTCCATCAATCATAAGTTTAGCCAGTTGTCACTGGCAAGGCCGCTTTCGAACCGATTTATCTCGCAGCTATTCGCAGTTACGCTGCATCCAATATCTTTCGTTGGTAGACAGTGACTTAGTCAGGATCCACTGTGGATGGTTGAGCGCAGCGATACTGTCGTGGATGTTCTACGTTTATGGGAATGCAGCAGGAGCATTCTGCGGCTTGGGAATGATTTGGAGGTATGGGTGTGTTCTGTATGTTGGTGTGTCCATGTCCAGGCGGTTGACCCACGGTCCAGGTGGGTTGCAGGCAGGTCCTCCGTAGAGAATCTTCGCTGTTAATCCTTCCATCCTTTAGATGACTGGGAAGAGAGAAAGGCAAACCGAGCAATTCTTCCAAGAAATCTGGCTAACATGATGTAAATGCATTATTAAAGATGCTGCAATGTGTAAATGATAATCATAATGATGGTATTGATAAAGAAAACTGTTTTGTAGCGGAAATATTGTTAGAGCTTACCTCTAATACGACTTGGGTAGTAGATAAAATTGCGGAATGTCAATCAGAGACCAGATGGTGGCTATGTAATCTCGATTGGTTGCAGTCAGAAATCGGAGGGTACAGTGAAGATATGGCGAAATTTATATATACTCCAGAGGATGCGGATTATTGAAGACCATATAATAACTATCGTGTAGGTGTTATACGAAGTTAGGAAGCTGAGCGTAATAGAAGCCTGCTAGGATGAAGTTGATATGAACGAGAGACTAAGACTTGAATGTAGGACGAAGTAGCTAGGACGCTATTGGACGGGGCTTCAGTGTCCAGAAGTGCCATTTGGGTTAAGCCTTCTAGTCACTAATGGATACCTAGTGTCACAGAATAAGTCAACAAACCAGAAAAGTTATGTGATACAAAGAGTCCACGAGAATGCAGTTTGAGAGATAAGGAGTGGCTGCTAGAATGCTCCGGATGTACGCATGGATGCGGAGAGCGTACGCCGAATCACAGTAGTTAAACAGATGTATTGAAGGTGAGATGAATAAAAGATAATGGCGTTAATGAACAGCTTAGCAGTAGCCAATTGTGACCACTCGGTTAAGTATTTCAGTTACCAGTGGATACATACAGTGTCACAGAGAAAGTCAACAAAACAGCGAGGGTAAGTGATACAGATATTCCAAGAAACTAAAGGTTGGGGAGCTAAGGAGTAGCTCCTAGCAAGCTCCGGATATGCGCAGAGATGCTTGGCGCATACGACCACTCGCTGCTTTCAAACCGATGTGTGTAGGTGAAACTAACTAAAGATAACGGCGCTAGGAGAGAGCGTCGGTGGCGAAATGTAGCCATTCAATGAAGAAGTTTGGTCACTAGTGGCTACCTACAATGTCACAGAATAAATCAACGAATCAGCAAAGGTATGTGATGTAATCAGTCCAAGAGAATGAAAGTTGGAAAAATAAGGAGTGGCTCTTGGCACAGAGATGCATTGAATCTACAAGAACTTGCTAGACCTATACCGCAGTGACGAAGATAAGACGAACGACAGATAATGGCGCTTGGAGAGAACCAGTGGTCAGTCACGACACTTACATTGTCACAGTATAAGTCAAGATACAGCAAAGGTATATTATGCAAACAGTCCAAGAGAATAAAGGTTGGAGAGATAAGCATGATTTCTAGTAAGCTTCGGATATGCGCAGAGATGCATGGAGCCTACGACCACTAGCTGTCGCCAAAAGAGGTAACGACCTTAAGACAAACGACAGATAATGGTGCTTGGAGAGTGAGTCTCGGTTGCCAGCAATGGCATTCGGTTTAAGCCTTTAGTTACTAGTGATTACCAACGGTGTAAGTGAATAAGTTAAAAAGAACTAGCGAAGATATGTGATGCAGACAGTCCAAGAGTATAAAAGTTGGAGAGATAAAGAGTGGCTCCTATCAAGCCCCGGATATGCACAGAGATGCATAGAGCCTACGATCACTAGCTGCCGCTAAAAAGAGGTGACGAAGGTAAGACGAAGAACAGATAATGGCGTTAGGAGAGAGAGGATCAGTGGCCAGTTAAGGCGTTCGATCTAAGCCTTTGGTTACTAGTGGTCGACATCTAATCGCTTTTTTTGGTAGGTCGTGGGTATATGTATTTCATTTGGACTGCATGGTGTCACTGTGTCCCAGATCCGGATGTTGCTCGTACTCCACTGTCCTGTTGGCTGCCGTGGGTGCTGTTGTGTCGTCTTCTCTGCCTGACTGTGGAGACAGAATTTATGGCGGTTGCAAGTTCCATCGAATTGTTGACCACTGGCGACTGTGCACCAGCTGCCTTTAGCCAGATTTTGGTGGGCTGCCAAGCGCGATACTTAAACCAGTAGCCCAAAAGAATTTGTGTCATTCTTTCGGAATGTAGCAGCACTTTCATTAATTTTAGACCGTACATCTTACAGTTAGATTAAGGAATTATTATCAAATATTTCAAGCTAACATTGTCCAGGGTGAGTGTTTTGCGAATGTAGCACCACTGCTCTTGGTCATGTGATTGCGCTTTGTGATCAGGAGAATCCGGCAGCTAGGGAACACCATGAACAAAAATGTTTATTTTTACCATCTCTTTTAGAAGGGCCGCTTGGTTATCCGCTTCTTTTGGGCGCTCTTTCCAAAAAAGATCTCGTACTACGCGCCCTCGCAACTTGGGCTGCAAATACCAACTGCTAAGAGCAGAACAGCAGTGGTTGAAACCTCTGCTTGATGCCGAATGCATCCAGTGGTAATGATATACTGTCTTCACTTTAACTAGCAGCTCGTTACCAGAAACACATCACGGATTAATGTTAGAAGTTTGTGAGTAGGGTAAAGTTTGTAGAAAGTAGCAGTCACGATTAAAATTCACGCACAATAATTTGCCTTGACGGGGAGTCGAACCCCGGTCCACGAATTTCCGGTCCGCTGCTCTACCACCTGAGCTACCGAGGGCTGACGATTAGGTGCGCAAATTTTAACACATGACTTCTGCTTGGTGCGTGACGTATTGCCACGGATTGTCTGAAAGAATAGATCGATCACGAAGGCTTGAGCCTCTCCACGACAGTAGACTACCTCGCAGTCACGTTGAACGTGCCTCGCTCTGTTCGGTCCATGTGCATCAAACATTCACAAAATTCAGGCGACTTTCATTTTTCGTCGCTCGTTTGCGACCAACCTGCGTATTGTACAAGTTGATTCCAAACTTCATAACTGCGTGCATTCTACCACACGGGATTTATTGCTCTCCTGTGAATTTTTCAGACTTACTGTGGAAGTATTTCAAACTGTTTGACAAGTCACTGAAACATTTATTTCGCTGCAGTGGTAGTCCAAATCCATCTTAGACTAAAACAATTGTCTCTACCCACTTAATTCAAGCGATTATCTTGCATCCAAACTACTCACCGAAATTAACCACTCTCTTCCAAGTTCAGTCTCTGATCGTATGTCTACCTGGTCGACCAGACGAAAGTACAGACCTATACATATCCGGACGAGGACCTATAGTTTAGCATGATTTAGCCAGGTTTTTACTTTACCAAAACGCTATTGCCCAAAATCTAACCGGTGCACTTTGCTATTGAGGTCACGTTTTTACTGAACTTTTTCTATTGCTGATATTCTGCTTATTTGGAATTACCTTTTTATCATGTATATAGTATTTGTATCACGACTTCAATCCCACTCGTAATGAGTGCATTAAAATGCATTCTCGACTTGTGACGGAAGAGTGAACAACTAATGTACAAGATGGAAAAAGTGAGTCAAATTTTTATAGTATAGCGGTAAAATCGAATTATCTGACAATGGTGTTACGATTCAAATTAAATAAACAGATAAAGATTTATTTTCTCGTTTTAACAAGCGACTGCGCCTATGAAGGATACAGGTCAGTAGATACATAATATGCACCCTCTTCTATGTTGACATTCTGTAAAGCGTTATCTTGTGTCTCGCCACCGTCAACAATGCACATATTCTGGGGGCAAATATAGACGGTTTATCAAGACATTACGATTCTCAGGTTCGACTCCTTTTCATGCGGCTTGAAACCATTGCCATCTTCCTTATCGGTAGCATCAAATCGGTTCGCCCTCCGGTTTTTCCCTTTTGTAACTGAGGAGTGTATAACACGCGCCAGTGGACAAAGTAAGAGTGTTGATAGGGATGAAAAGAAAAATGCGCATTATTAAATAATTAATGCTGTGTGTGTCAAGCCGCGCATTTAAATAGGGGATAAATGCCAACTTGCACACTCGTACTGTCGGTTTGGGATACTAAGGAGGTAGAAATGAATGAGTCTGGACAATCCATTGGCCTCTGTTTTTCCATTTTCTTTGGCAGCGCACTGGTAGCGCAAATGAATCTAGACGGAAAATGACACAAGAATGAAAACTAAAAAATCAAATCAAGTCGCCTAATGCTTCAAATTCTCTATGGACATGCGAGCTGAGAGATAGGGCCTAGAATATAAAAAGCGAATGCTAGATAGAAGCTAATAGCGAAAAGCAAATACGTTGGTTGAAGATAAAGCCATGGCTCTAAAACATCAGTGAAATTGTTTTGACACAGTCGCATGGTGCCTCGTCAGGTCTAAGAAAACGAAGACGTAAGGTTGACTATTGATGAACAACAAGCTCAAGGATTGGATTTGGCCATTCAACTTGTCGTACACATGGATGTCCTAACCACATGGTGCGTTGTTGAGCACAGAAAAAAAGAAGTGTGCAAGGCAAAATAAAATAAGGATAGTATCTTGTTTCAAACACATCGGCGCACGCATGTTGTCACAAGCTCATTGTGCTTCGTTTCTCCAGCGGATGAGGTAGGCAT
Organism: Dicrocoelium dendriticum; assembly: GCA_944474145.2. Lineage (NCBI taxonomy): Eukaryota > Metazoa > Platyhelminthes > Trematoda > Plagiorchiida > Dicrocoeliidae > Dicrocoelium > Dicrocoelium dendriticum. The sequence continues at coordinate 119,741,538 of OX104063.1, read as the reverse complement.
AGGTATAGTGATTCGACACATCAGCGCATTTTGTTATTCACTATATGGCATCGGGTCCCTCCTCATATAACTCGGTTATACACGTCTATGTTGAGCATGTCCCTCACTTTACTCACTGTCAGTTTCCTGCTACCCAGTGTAGGAAAAACACCCTTTGAGTCGCACGTTCTCAACTTCTGCGATAGTTCTCTCCACATAACTGCATAGCAGTTATAAAGAAATTCAATCTTAAGCGCATTCATGCTTTTTCGGCTGGCAACCTGCTGTGTCTGTCCTTTACATTGTACCTAAGGGAAGATTGAACTATTATCTCGATGTCTGAGGTAAACACGCATTTATCGACCATTACAAACATAAAGCTCAAGTTGAGTTGTATTCTCCTTAGCCAGAGTGGTTCGACTTTCATCTCACAGGAGCGTCCATAATAAGTAAAATTACTAGTGTTTCTCATTATAAACCTTCTAAATACCTGCTGTACTTTTTTCATTGCAGCCCTGTTACTTGTTTATACTTAGAGTATATCAATGTGAAATAGTCTACAAGGGACGAATGCGAGTTTTACCTAGGCAGGTTATGGAATCAGTCAAAACAAAGGCTTTTAGGAGTAGCTCTCATAGTTTACGAGCTTTTGCAACAGCATACTGCTACCCTTCGGCGAAACCGAAGGAGCTCGAGTAGTATAGCTTAAGATCACGAATTGTGAGACAGATGGACAGTGTTTCGTAGTCTAACAGTAACGAAATTGGTCCATTACTGCACCCATAGCACATGAAGCTGCTCTTCTCGCATGTGAGTTCGGTTTTCCGGTTGCTGCACCAATATTTCTGCACGTGCAGATCCGCTAGTAAGTCGGCTAGGGGGTAAATGTTATGGTCCGAATCGAACTCATAAACGATTTTAATGTCCGCGGAGAGTATATAGGTTTGTCTAGTTTGATGATATCGAAGACGTCGTTAATATACATCAAAATAAAATAGGCCTTAGAGAACTTCATTTGATCACGCGCTTTGTGATTTGTCTACTCGTGGAAGTGTTGCACAGTACTTTGACTGTCTGATGCCGACCAGAAAAGTGAGATGATATCCTAGGGCGTGTTGCTAATTATACCGAAAGAATGTACTTTCGATTGAAGCTTCTAATGTGATACCCTATCGATTTTTTACACATACCATGAATATGATTACCAAGCGCTTATTACGGTCAGTACAACGAGTTAGGAAGTTAAGAAATTGCACTTGGCAAGTTATACAAGACACGTCCTCAGAAATACATGCTTGGATGTGTTGATCAAATTCCGGGACGACGGAAATTCAACGATTTTGGCTGTCATTAACCTTTCCATCCTACACAGAATGGATGTATGACTGTGGGACCGATAGTTCGTAGTTGGACCACTTTTAAATCTTGGTGCAACCAATGCATATTTCTACACATCTGGAGAGACATCGGACCTCATTTACCACAAAAAATTAGTTTGCAGCCGTATGGGATATCAAGACATCCGAATTTGAGCATAGCAGATGGTATTCCATGCAGACCAGGATATAAACTCGATCTGAGTTATTCAAAATTCTTATGTCCAATCGCTCAAGTTCAACAGTACTGTTGGAATCCGTAGTTTTAACAGGGCTTTAACATTGGTGACATGCACGACTGTGTGGAAAATGATGAGTTGTATTCATCAAAATCTTCACACATCTCAGCCGGGTTTGCAGAAAAGCTCTTGTTGGGCTGTGTATTGTAAGGTTACACATCATGCTTGAAATTGCTTCTAATCGGAAATAAGCTAGTCATTTCCTTTGGTTTATTGCAAGAGCCCATGTTATCAGTCCATCTCTGAGGACTTTTGAGAAGCGTCTCGTTTCTAGGAATGACATTATCTTGCTTGTGTGGAATTAACAGGCCGAAGTTGTTAATCTTTCTAAATCTTGACCGTAGCTTCAAGCTTTCGCGTTAGGTACGGGGAAATGGAGTTCCGACTCATCTTGAAGTAATCACACCCATGACTCATCGGGAGATATAGAAGACAGATACGTTTTGTATAATAAATCAGCTGCATATTAAAGTTCATAGGACAGGAAATAGTTATCCCTGTCTGGAGGTCGCAATCGGATTGCAAAATCTCTCTACTTAAAACTGTTATAGTCACGAATACTAATATCCTTGCTAAATGCACTGTGACTTTATGCGATTCTTTCAAACTTCTTCACAGCACAGAGAAGACATAAGTTTCGATGGGTCAACGTTTCAATCGTTCCCTTCATTTACAAACATAATACTAGCAGAAACACGTAAACGATTGTATATAAGGAAAAAGAAGCAACACCAATCAAATGGTCACAGTCGAGACCAAAGCAACCGAACTGATTACCTCAAGAATTTCTGTGCACATAGTACAAGTTGATGGGCCTTAATTAGCAACGCCACACTAATCGCCAAAATTACCTGGCTGTTGTTGCGAAGTAACACCTCGAACATGCCCTCCGCGTTCAAAGGATGACGAGTTGCCATGACCATGGCAACGGACAGTTCCGGCACAACTTCCAAGGAAGTGCTAACATCAACAGATTCTTCCCCACGCAAGTGATCTAGCATGCGCACGCTCGGTGGTAACGCTAAATGATATCGCATGTGACAGAATATGATGCCTACCTGGTGTTGCACGCAAGCTTGAAAGCATGCTCAAAAACTCATCACTCCTGCGTATCAAACGCTGGGCACTGGATCTACAGCAACCGTCACGAGACTTTAGCCGTTTGGCATCCTTGATAAACGCTGGGGTAAAAGTGGTAACCAGATGCAGTCAAACAAACTCATATAGCGTATATTTAAGATGAAAGACGAAAAACTTGTAGAACTTAGTTACACAGCGAATTATGTTCAAAAATATATACATTTCATTACTTTACATGTATATTTCTCTACCATCCGATTTTACTCCTAAATTGGGCGCCTGGACGCCCGGTAGTGACGTCAGGGATGTTTGCTAATACACGATTCTGGGCTCTAATTAATCCTCAGATATGCTCTGTTTTGTTGCCTCCGTACTTGTCCCAACCACTTTGGCAGATGTTCAGCTACCCTCTGAGCTAACTGACGGTCAGTTATACCTCTGTAAATGTCACCGCAGCTGCAAGTGAACTGTTAGACAGCGTGAGAGGCTGGACTACCCAACAAGCTGCTCGCACGGTTGTGAAGAACAAGACCTCGGGTGGTATGCATGAGTCGCAACTGGGCGGTCGTGTACGTGCGCGTTAGGGCGGACCGCAGCTTGCGTGCGATATGACGCCACATGATCCCACTTGAACGGCAAGAACAAATAAACATCCTTTGCATTAGCACCGGTGTTTTCCTGCTGAGTGGCCCGCTTTGCAACTGATTAAACTTCTTCGTATACCCAGCAGAAATTAATGCCTAGCGTAGACTTTCTTTGGCTTTTAACCTTTCGAGGCTGCACATAGTTCTAGATGGGTAGAAGAGTTTTTACTAATCCACATTCATATGTAAATCCGGTGAAATTGGAAAAATGAAGATACTGTCCACATCAAGTCGATTTGCGGTGAGCCGCGTGCTGCTGTGTACCTTCAGCCTGTCTCCTAATGAATACATCCAAAAACGGAAGGCAACCGTGTTGTTCCGCTTCATGGGCCACTGGTAGATTGGGGTGAATCGAATTCAGAATGGTCAACAGCCGTGTAAAATGTTCTCCGCCAGTGAATAAAATGTCATCTCATACCATTTGTACAGTCTCGCTTCACCGACACTGGCAGCAATTTTGCTTTCGATCAAACCGAGGTGGATGTCAGCTAAACTGGTCATAGAGGGCTGCCCATAGCGACCCTGTCGAACTTTTTTCATGCTGTCCCCTCAATCTGGAACCGTATGTTTTAGGAGCACAATAGAAGTATATCACTTAAATGCTCCAATGGCAGGCTCACAGACATATTCTGGCCCAGTATGAGATCACATCTGAACCTTTCAATATCTGTACGTTGCCCACAGGCCTCAGGCTCTAATTCACTTAGAAAAAGATCCTCTTAACAGCCGCTTTTGCTGCGGCTGCAGGCTGCTCTTCGAAATTTTGGCACTTTGTGTTTTCGCGTTATTGTAGAGATTTCTCTGTCTCTTGTGCACCTGGATGTCTTCAATAAAGCCAGACAACAAAAGTTTATTACTCAGTCTGCGGCGTCCTCGAGAAACTTTGCTATACTTCTGATCCGACTTATTTAGCTTAATTGGTCCAGCTTTCCGATACATGAATGTCACAAATCGAGCGCACAACGATTCCACTCCTCTTATGATCGACTAACAATCGTTCGCGGATAAGTAATTTAGTAACGACCAGTCCATCTGGTTATCGGCTCGGGTGAGGCCATTAACGTCCGCCTTTCCGTGGTTGAAGCCTGGCTCCAGTGGAGGAGGATACGGCAGCAGTAGCTCCAAGCTGGTTATTAGCATCAAGTGGTTACTGCTGCCAGGGCTCTAGAACCTGAATGCTATGCACATGTTGCTCACAGCTGGTTAGTAGAAGATTAAGAACGAAAGAGTTGAGCGCGTCGGCTGGTTAATACGCTGTGTGGCCCAAGCTTCAGATATTATCTCCGCTAACTTCCTCTGGCCTTTACGAAGTTCGACCTCTAGTCATTGTAGTCAAAGTAAGTTGGAACCAACTATGAGCAGAAACTGCGGACCCATCATGTGATTGCGTAATTGCGACAAGCAGTCCAAGCTGCGGCTCAGTAGACTTCGATATGCCACATCCACGAGCATGTTGCTGTATCTGAAGTGGATCAGACATACGAACGGCTCACTTAGACCTTCGGTGCTTCGGTATGTGCTTACGAGTCACCCACACCTGAAAGACTTGCGTATATTAGCACGCCACCATGTTGTTTTGATGGTCTTTCACAACGGAAGCACGAGTAGCCGCTGATCTCTATTTCTTGGAAGGATCGTCGGAATTTAACCAAGTTCCGGTCAAATAAGTCTGACCGCCGATGGGTTACAAAGCAGCGCAGCTCATCATATTCGTTCAGCAGAGTGCAAAAGTTAGTAAACGCTACACGCAGGTAGCGATAGGGCACCAGAAGCCGCATGCAGCATCAACAATTAGTTGATCCGGACCCGAGGAGTAGTCCTGGTAACTACCCGATACTTTATAACGTAGAGGTTTGTTTCTTCGTTGTGCATGCGCCACTTAAATTCAACAATCGCAGGCTTGAATTTCCCTCTATCTGCTGTATCCAAGTCAGCACGCACATTGATCTTTGAACCTTTCAGTTTCTAAGAAAATTTCTACATGTGATGTACATAGAGCATTGCGATTTCATTGTGCTTAACACAGCCTGACTTAAGGGAATGAAGCGGAACCTATATTTTCTCTACAGAACCCTAAACTATGATCCACACAGTTTCAATCGCCGTGTTTACGTGTATTGGAATACCGGATACCCGATACGTAACAAAGAGACAATGTCATGCTTCCGAGTTTAATGAGGAAATCATAGAAATTTTCTTTCTTACTCACTACAGTAAGATCTGGTACAGACTTTCAAAAGATCGTAAAATACTGTGTACTGAAAATCAAAAACTGCGACTAACAGACAGTTGACCTTTAAAAACGCAGTTAAGCTGTTCAAGACATCAAAACCTCTGGATGGTTTCGAGAACGGTATCGATTATGCCTGAAGATATTAAAAACAACGGCAACAAATGGACACCTGCATCTCACATTCCGGTGCACTGCTCTTTTCTTCTCATTTTATTTTCAGTCGGAACATCTATTCTATACTTGCGAAAAACGTTGGTGCATTTGCAGGTTGAAAAACTAATCAATAATTCGGTTTGCATTGCATCACGCACATAAACACGAACTTTATTTTTATTTGTAGTTGCTTATACGATAGCACGGTGTGATTGTATTGTTTGTTTTAGCTCTCTTTCATAGAACAGATTCGCTAATTGTTCAGAAATACAGAATGTGTTTATCTGTTCGTAGAAATTCATCACATTTAAACGTGAGCAAACGGCCATCAAGCGCCCGGAACATCACTGGAAAGGAATTTCTTCCTTTCGGAGATTATCACCAGTGCGCATTTCATCTGACCATTGTAGGGCAAAAACCCGCAATTCGACTGTTGCCAGTCTGTGGTTGAGACCACTAAGCTACGGGGGACGGTTAAGATCGACGTGACTAAGTTACTGCATGTAATAAAACGCCGTTCACTATACAGTGTTCTTGAACCTTACTACAGTGTAGAAGAGCGGGTAGCCCCTCGTCGAATGACTACGTTATCAAAGTTAACCCGCCAAGTTTACAATGACATTATGTGTAGTTTGATCTGCGCTCTGATTAAAAGGGACGCAGAGTGCTTTTCCTGGGGTGTGATTGTCTGACTGAGACAAAATGTGATGAATTTCTATGTAGACTATACAAACCCCCTACTACTTTCTTGCGGTTATTGAATAATTAATGTACGTATTTATTTATTGGGGATTATGAGGGGCCGGTTTTCTTCGGGGTAATACTCCTCAACCAGGTGTAAAGAGTCTGCGAAACATGTCTAGAAAAGCAGTGTTGTTAGGAGTTTTCGTTCCATCAAACGATATGGATGATAAACGTATAACCGAATTCATCGCTAGTCACTACGGCGAGCAATTTGGAGTTGAATACCACAGGGCTGTGATAGATATTGGGAACGCTATCTATTCTACTGAATTTTGCATAATATAAAGTCACGATAAATATGCGGTTGATAGTGTTGACATTCTTTCCGGCAAAATGCATGTAAACGCCAAACTTAGAGTAGATGCACAAAACAGCTTCCTTCAACCCGTATGCGGAGATGTAGGAATATCAGTTTATTTTTGACTTATTGAAACCGCCCCCAATCAATTCTCTGTGCAGCTTTCAAAACCATGGTTTAACGATAACCTGGAGAATCTGAGCTACAGTTGCCGAGAACAGTTGACTTGTATTCCCATCACGACATCCAATGAGCGAGTGTGTTTGTATTGCCTTCCGTTTATTTGCCACCAATTTGGCGCGAGATTTTACTAACCAATGTACAGTCGAAGATCTTTAGGTTGGCCACTTAATGACGGCAAGGAAGCAGCAATAAGGATAATGCACCTAATTATGGTACCATTGACTACTTTTGGATATAAGTGTTTATTTTGGGTGCATCATTTTACTAACGCCTTCCATCGAGTAGATAACTGCATGGTCTAGGTGCTATCCGTCCTCGAAATACGCAACCAATAAACTGCCAAAAACAAAGGAATCATGCTTTGACTTAGTCTTCCTTGTAAATTGGTGGTGGAATAAATTACTTAGGTGAACATATACGTTAGAACCTTGTGCTAACCCCTCCTACCCCGACCACAGCCTACTGAAATTGTCCGTTTTATGTACTGTTTATTTACTTGTACTGCTGTAATAAATTCAGGCAGCCAGTATTTTAAGAGCCACTGAAAATTCAAGTTTCACTGCAACATACGCTATGCACGGGATCAGTTTTGTGGGCACCATAATTCAAATCAAGAACGCATCTTTACACATCCAGGAAGCGTGTGTGTGTTTAGCTAGGTTTGCATACTACATGGTCACTAGGCAACATTACATGTTAAGTGCTTGATAGTTAAAGTTGAGTAACTGTGCATGAAACGCCGTTAATAAACAGGTGCAGGGTAGATGATTACGAATTAGAGACAACCGATGGAAATACTGTACACTATGCCGTTCCTTGAGGCAGAGTATGATAGCTTGCAATACGCCTATATATGCTTATGTCAAAATAATTCAGCGGTCATCGGTGTATGGGATTGGCTTGACACTTCTACGACACCTGTCGAGTCATTAAACTAACTATCTTATGATGTTGGCCAGAGATTTTCGGTGTCGCAGATAAAGGAAAAGCTTCACTTAGAGTCATTTTCCATATATTCAGCTTACTGTCAAAGCTGGCCGATAATATTCTAGTCTATGCCTAGTACGATACTTTTCATTGAGGTCCAAGTGTACACGCCTCATAAAGTTTATGTCATGTTACTACTCTTTATATCATTCTATTGATTAAGTTCGATGCCCTGTCTATTGGAGATTGTACGCTGCCGATTTTCCTCAAACGCTGCTAACCTAGGCTGCAGTGAAAATACTGTGCTGAAAAATGTCAAATACCAGCAGTGCGAAAGCAGAGCGTTGTACTATCCACAAACTAACTTGCAACTGGCTCCCGTCTACTACCTTTTCCTGTATAGGTATCCCAAACCACTAATGTTACTCTGCGTTTTTTCTTTCAGCTACGTTACTCATCAGCCTCGAACCTTCATTTACTACCAGTATAAGAGCAGCGCGGTTTTGTTATTCCAAGCCAAAAAGTGAGCTGAATTAAAGAAAATCTTCCTGCCGTGCACAGTTTGTTAGTTCTCAATTGATGACTGTTGATTAACACGACAACAGAGTTTGATTTTGATTCACCATGCATTTCGATCACCACTTCGAAATTATAACTTCAAACGGTAAAATTTTTACAAAGTCTGTTGTTTGCGGTTCCTGCCCATGCTCTACGGAAACCGATCAAACCAGAACCATCCCTGTTCCAATTTAGTCAATGGCAGTGCGTATTCTGCGAAGCGCCGCTTGCGAGAGTTAATCACGTCCCGCCGACAAAACTAAACACGTGTCATGTGCCGAATTGTTCATTTAATCTACTTTATACTCATGAAGTTGACGCTGAACCCATGCTGTTTCTCCTTTCATCCAAGAACTATTGCAATTTTTTACATTACTGCCATAGAAAAGAAATTCCTTTGATTGTCCGTCTTTTAAGATAATTGAATAACGTCATATCGTAATTAGAAATATATGGGTCCACTGCATCAGTTTTCAGTTTATGTTAGTCATGAGGGACAAAGAAAACCGTAGTCGGGTCTCGAACATTTTACCATAGGACTCGCAGCCAGTGACTAGAGTCTCTCATTTGTGCTTCGATTGATTAAGGAACGTCGATGATGAAATCTTTTACGGTATCAATTCGATCATCGGTGCTCACAAGCACCATGGCTTATTTGTGTAACTTCAGCAAATGTATTGAAGTAACGATCATACCTACAAGTAAATGCAAGCGGTATCGCATGCTCGTCTTGGTCATAGTCCATCAAGTATACATTTCACTTCCTGCATGGATCTTCAGGGTACTCGGTTTGGGCTTCCCCTTGTTAAATACGCGTGTTCGGTCTTCCTATTACCTCTCTGGGATCCGCGCTGCAGCCAATCATTGCATCGATAATTTGTGAAACAAGTAAAGAGAACCCCATTCGCATTCTTCGCTGGATCCATGTATGGGATATTACATTCCCGAACAACAAATATTTATTAAGCCCGGAAATCTAGGAAGCCCTTTATTTTAAAGCAATGAAACTTAACGCAACAAACCATAATCGTTCTTTCCAACTTTCTTGCAAACGTTGGAACCATCAATCTAACCCCAATTTGCTGCCCATCCTCTACAAAATGATTACTGGCTATAATGTTTACCAGAAGCGAGCAGTTGATACAATTACTGATTTCCTCAGTTTACTGAGTCTTCCGCTAGCGCAAGGTGTGAACTAGTTATCTTAAAGTGATTCAAGATAAGTGTTTAAACCTACTTCTCCAAATTGATCGTTTAGTCTCAACGGAGATTCCAAAACCGTCTATTACATTAAACCAATGTTCGGCTCTCCAGCAGTTCTTATATACTGGATTCTGGTACAAATGCTTTCAAGATCAGGGCAAAATGACAGTTGCCAGAGACAGTAATGGAGCAAGATCAGCGTCTGGATTCAAACAACTCCTATATGGTCCCTTTGCGCATTACAACTTAGGGAGTGCATCTATCCCAAAAGTAGACATTCCAGCTCAAATACGCTGTAACAACACTGGAATCGCTGAATTGATCCCACTCACGTAACCGATATAATTATAATGGAGCAACACCGACGTGTGTCTTCTATTCTTCTAGTCTCAGTATACAAAAAATATCCTGCACTCTCTCCTTCGTATTCCTTTCATTTAGAATGCCAGCGTCTACGAACGACATTGTTGAATTATTAGTATGTGGCGAAGTAGGTTGCAGTTTTATATCACATGCCACTATTTAATCAATCGGCAAAGGAAAGAATGACGAAGTAACTAGCTGGTAGCCATACTTGCCCGTGGAGTTTTTGCAACTCAACCATATTTGCACATTTTCAACGCATCAAACTATCACTGCGGATGTAATAGTACATGGCATCAACGAAAAACGCATAAACCGACAAGGCGAACGAAGAATTCACTATCACTCAGGCATTAAGTCAAGTAGATTACGGTTCATACCGTTCCACTCGCAAGGGTTTATATTAGCAACTCGCCTAATGGACTACTTATGTTACCCGCTTTTCCTTGGAAGGATCACCCAAATGAAACGGACAGTCGATATGTCCATCCCAAAAACGATAGGAAAAAATGTAATCGTCCGTGATGTTTCAGAGGTTTCGGATAGGCCGCTTCGTCGGCTCTTTATGCCGTGCTTTCTGTCGTTAAACATAGTGGGATGCCGTACATTACTTCACGAATGATGTTGACATGTTTGTAGAGTGGTTTGTAGTTTTCCAGAAAAGTCTGGGCTAGACATCGTTGATGAGTACATGTGTCCTCGAGGACAATTGGGGTACAATGGAACAATGGAACAATGGTTTATGACGGGTATAAAAGCAATGCTTGACAGGTCCCGTAGGATGATGAGAATTAACATCGTAAAATTAAAAAAATCGTATCGATGAAAGTACGTGTGAAATGCATGACTCACCAAGGGATTGGAGATGCACATAAACAAGTAATCCAATAGGAATTTTAAGTGGATTCCGTCCACGTTCGTTGTTCACTAATACCATCATCTGATGGTCGCACGTTATATCACATAGTGCAATCGTGTCAGAGTTACGTCAAGGCGTTTTTTGAAAAGGGATAGGGTGGGAGCGTTAATTACATGTTCTGGAAGGGCGTTCCAAGGTTGTGACACTCGGAGGGAGAAGAAATTGCGTCGACATTCCAGTCGACTGTACTGTGTGATCAACTTAAACTGATGACCTCTTAGGGATGCGTTTTGACTACGTTTCAGAAGGGAATGACATGTGTGGTTGGGGGTTCTCAGTATCCGGTACACCAATATGAGATCGCCTCTCAAACGACGGTAACGTCCACTGTATAAGTTAAGAGTTTTCAGCCTGAGTAGGTAGGGAAGGCTGGAAAGACCTTTGACGTATTTTGTCGCTCTGCGTTGCGCAGTATCGAGTGCAGTGAGGTGGCACTTCTGCCATGGTTGCCACGCTTGAATAGCGTATTCTGTGTGGGGTCTAACAAAAGCGCTAAGCATTTTCTGAAAGATTGAGGCGTCAAACTTCCCAAACGCTCTACGCAGAAGGCCAAAGTGTTGGTTTGCTCTCTTGGAGGCCTTTTCGGTCTGCATTAAGCACCCAAGATCTTCTTGTACAAGCACGCCAAGATCGCACTCATGAGAGGTCCGCTGTAGAATGTCAGGTCCTAAGCGGTAGTTATACGCACTCTGATGGCGTATGCTCAAGATTTTGCACTTTGTGGTGTTGAACTGTAGCATGTTCTCGTTTGACCACTTGTATGCTTTGTCCAAATCATCCTGCAAGGCTGTGTGATCCTCTCCTGAAGCTATGGCACGCCATATCTTTAGGTCATCTGCAAACAGCAGAAAGTTGGAAGATAGTGCAGCTGCAAGATCAAATTGTGGACAGTCTATCCACTCGGCATAAATTGTTTTACTAACACCAGGTCTGCTGCTGCACGTTTCCCGTATCAGACGGAATAACTTACGATGGTTACCAAGGGCAACAGCCATTTCCATCTCTGATGCATGATGAGACCACCAGGATTCGCGGTCTCTCTTCAGGCTAGCACGGAGTTTTGCCCGGAGCTCTTTGCGAGTTTCATTGTGTTCGCTTCCAGCCGGAATATGCCGGCGAGCATCGATAAGTTCCAGAGACTGTGAAGAGATCCAATGTCCATGTTGGCGATTAGACTTACCACATGAGGATTTTCCTGCTGCTAGTAAGGACTGGTGAATATGAGACCAGTTAGCTTCAACTGCATCCAGTGAGCGCTTAGTCGACTCGCATAACAGCGTACTTTGAAAGGCATTCAGAACAGCTGGATTTGCTAGTTGGCTGGTGTCAATGCGCTCAAAACGTCGTCGTGGGCGTCCGCCAAAACGCATCCGCAGGTCAGCACATACAAGTGCATGGTCGGTGTCCACACCTGTGCTCCAAATCGAGCGACAGTTCTGGACGCAGCCTCTCCGTCGGTAACTTATCGCAATGTGATCGATTTGCGTCCATAGCTGGTTCGAAGCTGGTGGGCGCCAAGTCACCCTCCGGCGGGTGCGTTATCGGAAGTTAGTGCTCGCAAGAAATAAGCGGGCATCTTCACACAAATGAAGTAACCACTCACTGTTATCATTACGGGAGCCTACACCGTGCTAGCCACCCAGATGCAGTTCATAAAAGGATACTTTTCTAACTTGAACGTTCAGATCCCCCGCCAGCATAACAATACCCGTGCTTCTTCTGTGACGAAGAAGCTCAGTCAGTTGGCGGTAGAAGTCGTCTTTTACCGAATCATCGCTAGAGTTTGTGGGTGCATAGGTAGTCATGACGAATAGACACCTGTTAGTCCCGCGCGACTTCGAAGCTTTGAACGAGCCAGCCAATCGGACATCCCACATCCGGCTACTGGTTGGGATCCAATCAACCAGCGCAGATTCAGCCCGGGAACTCAGGGAAATGCCAACACCAGCTTGGCCGGTGCTCGAAGCTGCATCGTCACCGGATAGGCGCAATGAGAAACTACTGCTTGTGTCACCTGAAGGGGATCATAAAGTGAGCACAGAGCTCGAGCCTTGCAGGCGGGTCTCCGAAAAACAGCAGATATCGATCGAGATAGTCACTAAAGTTCGGGCAAGTGCTGCCTGTTGACCGATCTGTAGCAATGTGCGTACCTCGAGGCATGCCGATCTGCGCAAACGTCGACCCATTAAGGAAGGCAGTGTATTTATTTACTAATGCTCATGTGGCAAGAAGGAAACGGCAAGAAAGTACAATCTTTATTGCACACCATCACGATTAACCACGCTGTCATGCATGCGCGCATATACCGGCTATGTTTCCGTCCCACAAGGCACCATACAAAGGAAATTACTTTCTGTAAATTCATGGGTCATTTCGCCTCTACGTGGTGGGTCTTAGCTGCCTGTCTGACCCCCTACCTTCGCTTTTGTAAATCGCATTCTGACCAGCCTGGATTTGATCTAACTCTCTTGATTTGCTTGATCGCAGCTGAGTCACTGTGCTTGGGTTACTCCTGGATGCACCGACAAAGGCATTTCTATCTGGTTTACTATCCTTTCTACCAATTATTACTCCCTTCTCCTTGGCTCAGGCCCGCTCCCGTCCGTCATCCCCAATCCAGTCGCCGCTTGTTCTATGGGGCTTGCGATGCGTCGTCTGATCTCGTCCACCATGTCTGTGCCTATTTTTGTCCTCACTCGTCCTTGTTGCTTTCCATCTCACACTAACCTTACACATAAAAACCGTAACCAGGACTTAACCACACGTCATTCACTGCCGCAAATGGACTGAAGCGACTAATTTCATAACGCGAGTACTTCTCACCTGGTCTGGATAACATACGCCCCAAGTCATTGATGGTAGTTGCCACGAGATTAGCTGAAATTTCAGCTCAGAGTTTCCAGCGCTGTCTCGACGAGATGCAGGTCTCAACAACTACGTGAAAACGTGGAGTAGTCACCCCCATCTACAAGGAAGACAATCGTGCTGTGCATGCAAACTGCCACCCGATTACTCCCTTCTTGTTCTTGCTAAATTCATGGAAACTGCCTCACAGGCAACATCAGCAACCATTCTGGCTGGATAGCAGTGGATGAACGTGGCATTAACCAGTAACTGCATCATTGCTCCCCCATTTAGTTTAAGCCTGCCGGCCGGTCGGCCTTGACGATTAGAGTGGCGCAACAATGGCTCAGTTACTAGTTCGGTGTCAGCCACCTGCATATCGGTGGATGGTTGGGGTGGCGGCTCTCCCTTAGCACTTGTCTCTCGCATCATTGTCCAAATGACGCCGCACTGTCTCGCCAAGCTCAGCTTCCGCTTCTATGACGTGTCCGTCAATTGTTTTAATGACAGACGTCTTCCACTCATAGTTTGTGGGTAAATGAGCATAAATATGGTCTGTCACAAGCCTGTCTCCGTTGCAAGTATCAAGACGTTTCTTCGCATGTTATTGACTATACGAAACTCGTGACTCGACGGTCCCATGTAGTAAATCCAATCGTACTCGTAGGCGACAACCGAACATTAGCTCTGCCAGGCCTCTGTCGGTGGTCTCGTTATACATGTTTCTGTACGCGACCAGGTAACGATCCAAACACACACGCAAATGAGAATTTAGTTATTAACAGTGTTTCGCTGCCTGTATGGCTCTCTCTGCCAACTAGTCGGAAGACGGCCAATAAAGTTTAGTAGTTATAGCTCTGACGCCGCTCTAGCTAAGAAAGGTAGAGTACTCCGTACTGACAAACGCTAGCCCATTGTCAAACACTAAGGTTTTCCGTGATGACATAGGTCGGGAACATTGTGCGCAGTCTAGTTACGCTGCTAGTTGACGTTGTTGAGGTGAAAATGTGGGCCGCATTCCATGTTGGATGGGCGTCACTGACCAAAACATTATCCCGACTATAAAAGAACAGAAAAAGTATATGTGGATGCGTTTACAGTATGTTTCTGTCTACTCTCAATGTTGCATTGAGACATGGTGCGCGGCATTTCGGTTTGCATTAATCGCATCGCCGCCTTGCGGGTCAAGTAGTTAAGACAAAAGGATTCCGGTGGTGTCCCATAAGTCCACCCTATTTCTCGGCCTGGGAAACCAGTTAGGTCTCTGTCCACACAGCGCAAAAACCAACATAATCCTTCCTCCGACTGCATGGTTTCCCCCGTTTGACTGTTGTTACTCATGTGTTGTAGTGCTCTGCTAATTGTATATTGGTCAGGTGTCAAGTCACGACTAATGACATTCGTTACGAAACTAACAGAAATTCTGGTTTCATGTAGATGAAAGGCTTCATCCAAATACAGTGACCAAATCACACTTCTGAAGTATTCATACTTTTCCATAATAGGATAGCTGAAGTCAGTCCCCAGAACGGAGGTTTACTGTAGGCCGCACGAGCTATAGTCCCCAAGAGATTGAGGTCCCGTGTCCTCGATGAATAAAATGAAGCGAAGCCAGGAGTTGCTACAAAAGTCGTTAACTCGCTTTCATATGGGTTGACCCGAATTCGATGGCGATATTATGGTAAAAGTCGGAAGTTGCAAGCTTCGTGAAGACACCTATCCATGTTCCGGATTTGCCTGTCATTGTGATCTCCACTGGAGAGCCACAGGACGCCTGCGCCTACAGAAGGACCATGGGTGGCTTGCGCACAGAAGCGTACCATGGGGCCGGGGGAGGGGAGACTGTCCGCCAAGGGCGGCATGTGACAGGGGCGGCACTTTTACTACAGATGATTGTTCAATACCAAGTGTAAATTCATCGAAATTACCTCCATGAATGAAGTGGTAAAAATGAAAAGTGCTAATCACACTGAGACCGAAGATGAAATTGGTACCACAAACATTGATCTCCGAGAAACGGTAAATGATAGTAAAAGTGTGGATCCAGTAGGAAATATTTATGATGTTAGTACAAAAGATGCGCGCGAAGTTGAGAATATTAAGTGCAACCACACTCTGGCATTATAATACGCACCTAAATCGATTTCATAAATGTCTACCATCGGCCAGTTAAGATTGACCATGAAATTCTCACTATGCTTGTCCGGCTCAGATTTATTGTCGCCAAGCACCTTGATCATGAATTCAATAAGTGGTGCTACTTGGAACGAATACAAAGCTGAGGCTAAGAACTTAACGACAAACTCGTTTTTTCGAGAGTTGCGAGAAAACGAGCAAAGATTGCGAACATGGATGATGTATGCTCCATTAAATTAGGCCCTGTTTTGTTTCAGCTGCAGGATGTTTTCTACTGGTTAGTCTAGTTTTTCTACTGATGAGGGTTTCAGAAACTGGTGGAAACTAAATCCAAAGGCATATGAACACTAATGTGGTAAATCGTGTGCTCAGTTATTCCCCAACAGCAAGGAGCTAGAAATCCGGCTAGTTGAATGAAGGCAAGTGTAGAAAAGATGTGACTTGAAATGTTGGCTAGAATACTTGACATCGTCAGTTTTCCCGTCAAGCAAAACAGTACACTGTGTGGTCTCCGAGACTCATCCAGGATGAGGAAGGAGGCCAGGAAAAAAGAGGGGAATTTTTCAGAATTTGTACATTTGTTGGCCAAGTATGAGTCTGTTCGTCGTAAACATTTCGTGACAGTTCAGCTGGGAAGGAAATCCGCACTTTTTCTTTATCGCCACGTGTTCAAAATGACTTAGTGAACATTTTGGTAAAGTAGCTGAGAGGGAAAATCGTAGATTTGGTCAAGAAAAGCAACTATGTTTGCTTACTTATTCACTGCACTGCCGATGTATCTCACAAAAATCAGATGAGTGGAAATGAAGTGATGGTAGAGGAGTCGTTTCTCAGCTACATTGAGAGTAACGATAAAAGAGCAGAGGAAATTTATGGATTGGTATTGAGAGAAGCGGAGAATCACGAAATTCCGGTTGATAACTGCCGTGGCCAGGCATTAAACAGTGCTTCCGTTATGACGGGCTACCAATCAGATGTGCAGAGACCTCTGCGAAATCAATCCAAAGCTACATTTGTGTCATGTACAAACCATTCCCTGAATCTGGCTTGTGTTCATGAAGCTTATGCGACGGTTCATTCTGTTACATATTTGATAGGCTGGATCGGCTATTCCCATCATTTTTACTTCCAAATATTGCTGGAATATTTTGATTCAAGTCACCGGTATAGGTAACAAGTGGCTGTAAAATGTAGATGGAGTAGTTGAACAGGCGCTGCAAACGGTGTGGTGAAGAATTACTCGGAACTCGTCACTCTACTGAAACATTTCACAGTTTAATGCGAAAATGCAACCACCAGATCAGATGAATAGTTACTTATCACCTCGGTATAGACGATTCGATTCTGGGCATTTGGAGATCTGGTCTCATAGAAATCAAGGGTGCGCAGTAATCTCTAATGAAAGGTTTGGATATGCGGCAAAATTCCGTTAACAGTTTTCCTTCTTCAGAATAGAGATAACATTGTTGATATTGCCATGGATGAATCAAAGAAACACAAGGCTAATTAAGGGGTAAGCAAAAAGTGTCGAATAAGCCGGAAAACACATGGACGGAGAAGAACAGTTTGAAATATCATTGGTATTTCGATGAGGTAACGCAAGAAAGGTTATCTCATATGAACAGTTTGACAGACAAAATTCTATAGTGATGTGTTTGTCCCTCGCCTGAATTGGCGGTCGATTCTCAATCGAAACTTGAGGTCGCATGTCCCCCTCACAGGACAGAGAGAAAAACGGATCGGACGAGCAGATGAACAGGGATGTGTTAGCCAACCACGTCGTTCAATATAAAGATAGAATCAAAAGTCCGTGAATAGTATTTGAAGCTCAAGTGGAAATATCTGGAGGGTTCAACATACAGAAAATCAAGGATGGCCACCTTCGTGTTAAGTGTCCGCTTCACCTCGTTGATTATGTGTTATCTCCAATCAGTGCAGGTAAGTTTGGATCCATAACGGAGATGCACACTTCGGTTGTTCGCTTATCGTGTTCTCCTAACCCTTACTCCCTTCGAGTTGCCTTGTGCAATTTCAGCTTGGGGTTGACTTGCATGGGTGACACGAATTTGCGTTGCCGCTTCGGCGTCAGCGTTGCCAGGTTTCGGGGCGAATCATGTGATCGATTCGTTGGGGCATATTGGGGAGTTTGCAGTACACTTGCATCGGTCAGTATGTCCAGAGGTAATTGCGCTGCTGGTACTTGTTGTTGCAGTTGTTCGCCAGTCCCTGCCTCTAGCAGCTGATTGGCATGTCTCACCCAAATCGCCGTCCCCACCTGGATACCGTAGATCACGTTACCACGTTTGTGTAGCACACTATCCATAGCCCATTTGGGATAGTGGATGCGATAATCTCTTGCCAGAGCTGGTAGGCCAACACGAAAGGCTCTAGCACCGTGTCGAATGTTTTATTGACGTTCCATCTGCAAGGTGCGGGACAGTATTTGTTCTTCCCTGGGTCTGAGGGCAACATGCGGCCCACGGATTTTCTTCTGGAACAGAGTTTCAGTCGGGGATAGTGCGTTCGGTGTCTGCGTATTTGGAGTTGTGCGATATGTCAGAAGAAATGTGTCAAGACTCTCAGCCAAGGTACCTTCTCTCTTCATTTTTAGCAAGGCTTTTTCGAGTGTATCCACAAAGCGTTCTGCTTGCCCGTTTGCGTGGGGGTAGAAAGGTGGAAACCTTACACGGACTATCGAGTTTTTGCGACAGAAGTCAACAAATTCAGAAGAGGTGAACTGTAGACCATTGTCCGAAACCGACGTATGGAGTACACCGAAACGGGAAAATGATTGTCGAAGAGCAGAGACAGTGGCTCCTACGGTAGTTTTCACCATTGGAATCACCTCAAGGCATTTACTGTGGGCATCCACAACGAGGAGAAACTGATGACCGTCTATTGGACCCGCAAAGTCGACGTGTACCCTGGACCATAGTTCCGTTGGTATTGGCCATGATTTCAATTCCGTCTTCTTTGGCTGTTTAGAGACACTGGCACATCGGGAGCAATTCTTCGTTAAATACTCGATCTGGGAATCCATATAGGGGAAGTACACTTAGCTTCTACCAGAGATTTCATGCGATTCGTTCTTGGGAAGCCAGTATGAAATTTTCGGAGTATTCTCTCTTGAAGGACGTCAGGAATGACGACGCGATCTGAGAACAGTAGACGGTTGGCTACGACTGATAGTACTTCCTTCTGTTAGTAGCACTGTTGTAGCTCCTGTGTTTTAACTCTCTTCGGCCAGCCATTGAGGTGGAAATTTATCAATTGTTGTAGGTTAGAATTATGACGGGTAGCTTCCTGCACCATTTCGTACGTTACTTGTAAGGTACCGAAAACCTCGGACAACTTGAGTTACTTGGGTTTCTACGGAGATTTGAGCAACTAGCAAATCCTCTGGTTCCGGACACAGTGTACCAACTAAACAAGATAACTCATCCGCCTGACCAAGGTTGTGTGAAGACTGATATTTTACGACAAAATCGCAAGCAAGTAGAACATTTGCCCAGCGTTGAAGACGATTAGCCGTGCAGACCGGAATGTCTTTCTTTGATCCAAAGATTGCGACCAAGGCTTTGTGGTCCGTGAACAGCGTGAATTTTCGTCCATATAGTATTTTGTGAAATCACTTGACTGTAAACACTATGGCTAAAGATTCTTCCTCGATCTACCCATAGTTGCGTTCCGCTGGGGTAAATGATCTGGCAGCATGTGCCACAGCTTTCTCCGAACCATTGGGGGAAAATAAGGAATATGACTGCTCCATTTCCAGCCTGACGCGCCAGCAGCAACTACTATCGCCACCTCCGGATTGAAATGCGTTAGTAATAGGTCAGAACACAATATAGACTTGAGATCATCAAATGCGGCTTTACATTCAGGAGACCATACAAATGTGCGATGCTTTACCAGAAGTTCATTGAGCGGTCCTCGTAACGGAGGCGTTTTTGGCACTAAAGAGCTGTAATAACTGCTCAGCCCCAAGAATTATCTAACCTTCACGACATTGTCAGGTGGAGACATCTGTTTGATGCCACTTATGTTGGAAGGATCCAGACGACGGCCATCCCTGTCGATGATGGATTCAAGATATTTTACACACTTCATGCCGGTATTGTACTTTTCTGCTTTCAAGTGGAGCCCGTAGTCAGTAGCGCGGTGGAGAACTACTTCTAGTCCTTGCGTCAGCTCCCGATGGGTAAACCCTTTGATTATGATGTCGTCCAAATAAGCTGCGACTCCTAATAACCAAGCTAACATGGTATCGGGAGCTGATTTCAAGTCAATTTAACACAAAATACGCTTTATGAACCCTAATGGGTTCATTTTCAGCATTTACACCACCACTGCGGACACCTGGATGGTAATATCAATATGCCTGCTTGGGTCGAAAAGTGGGAAATAGCAGAACTGTTACTCTAACAAGCCCTCTCGCAGCATGTTAGTGACTTTCGCTGGGTCACCAACCAAAGGTGAGAGATGAGGCAAAAAGTATTACAATACGATGAGGTGCGAGAGAATAAAATTCTAAATTTCGCACGAGTAAAAGAGAAAACGTGCGTTGTGGAAAGATCATTGTGAAGTGAATGAAATCGATCAGTTAATACACTAGAAGAAAAATCATTGCAGGCACCAATATGTCTAAATGATCAAACTAACTAAAGAATCTCTAGACAAGCCGCTGCATCTAGCAATGTGCTTTATAGACAGCACCAATAAGATGTAGTCTTTCTGATGCTGTCCAGGGAAAATGATAGGACAGCAGTATAGCCATTGACGAATAACACAAGAGGTCACAAAGCTGAATATTAAAGTACGAGGTACTGAAAGTACCTTAAATCTGAGGACATAAAAAGAAAGTTTTCCGACTTTTTGAAAAGTTTTACAGACGTGCTGGGACCAAGAAAGGTTCTGGAACAAAAAATCTCCGAGATGTTTGACGGTGGAAGAGCTGGGTATGGAATTGTCATTCACAGTAACTGTGGGAGAGAAAGCTATGAGGGACTGCAACTTATCGCCACGTACAAAAGAAAATATTACATCGTACATTTAGAAGCATTAAGCGTAAGGGATCTGGATGAAGAGCATTCCACCAGATCTTCCAACCCACGTTGAAGAGATGAGGACTCATGTTTAATGGGGACATACATCCCAGAACATCATCAGCATATTTACACCCTATAAAGATGATTTGTATAGGAAGGTGTTCAACGTACAAGGAGGATAGAAAAGTTGATAGGATCGCTCTATGAAAACACCACAATCTGCACGGAGGACAGAGGATTTCTTACCGTTCAACTTAGTGAAGTGAGTACGTTCTTTAAAATAGTCACGTAAGAGACTACATGCACCAGGGTGAACTCCATTTTCGGATAGCGGGTTTAGCAATCTTGACCTATCAAGGGTTCCAAAGGCATCCGAATAATCCAGGAAGAGAAGCCATACGGATTTACATTTTTGATCGTATGCAGACACTGTAGAATAAACAACATATGCCACTGCATTCAATGTGGGGCGCTGGGGTATATACGCAAAATGATAGTTATCGTCTTTAGGAGTGGCTGAAAAATCCGCGGAATTAACAGCCTTTCGAAAGCTTTTAGGAGCACAAATGTACATGCAATTGGGATATACTTTTGAGATCCATTTTATGGTCTTGAGTAATACTGGCCGTTCTCCAAAGGTCCGGGATCACATCCGTAGTGAGACATTGGTTAAGGCGGTCTGCTAGAAGCAGTGTGAGATAATCAACACACTTCTTCAGAGCTAATGTTGAGAGAGCATCCGGGCCACAAGCTTTGGTTGCCTTTAATCATTTGAGTTCCTTGTGGACGTTGCTTTGAGCGAAGGGCCCACCTGGACTTGAGCTAATGAAGAAAGGCAAGGAAGATAAGATTAGTGAGGCGGAACTAAACTCCGAATTCACTTTATCCGCATCATCACCTCTCCGGCTGCAAACGCTCTTACCATAGAGCTGACTCATAAGCCCCAAAAGATCGCGACAGTTTTGGTTTCCTAGAACTGCTTTGATGTATGATTGGTTCAGTCTTTTGCTATAGGACTTAATAGCCGTGGTTTGGCTTTTGACACGGGAAGCATTCTTTCACTTATAGGCCCATTCTTTCGTCCTTCGAAGTCGCTTTAGTAGTGGTGAAGAAAATCTATCTGCCGTTAGATCGTTTAAACAGGGCAACACACATCAAAGCAATATTTGATGTAGACCGTAAGATGGTCACATTCGGGTGACAGGTCCTCGTCGTTGAAGACCGAAAAATCAGTTAAAGAAAACATCGTCTGGAGCCTCACGATATTTCTCACCGTTTGATAACCTTGTAAGGCCATCTGTTTCGAGTTAAAAATTAGACCTGCTGATGATTTGACATCAAACGCTAAACGACTGAACTGATAATGACCTCTGTGTATTGATTGTCAGCAAGTCCTTTGAATCATCGTCGACTTCAATTTAAAGATACACATCTGATAAAGGTAGCTTTGAATAATTCCACCACTCAGCTTAGCAAACACATCTTCTGGGACTGGCAAAGGATACTGGTGCGTCTTTAAAATAGCACTCAATCTCGTAGAGCAGTCAGCACAGATCCGAACGGTTCCATTACTCCTCTTGAGGACAACAATATTTGCTGCCAATGCTGAATATTTCGCAGGTTGCATGACACCGACTCGCCTTAAACGAGCAGCTTCCGCATCAAGTATCGGAAGCGCAGTGTATGGAACGGTCTTTTGGGTCGGAATACCGGTTTGGCACCGTCTATCAAAGTAAGGCTTGCTTTGTTCTTTGTACATCTTCCAAAGTCGTCGCGGAACATAGACGGGAATTTTCTTCATATTTGCTCCATCAGCTTACCGTTGGATTCATCCACTTCCGAACAGTACCTCGCATGTCCGAGCCGGAGGGTATAGCAGACTTGACTCAAGGGAATGTCGAACAGGTGGAGCTTCTGGATTCAGTCAAGGCCAAGCAGATTCAAATGCGACAGCTCCGTAATGTGTACGGTACCGCTTGCCCAAGAAGCGCCAAAAACTATTTCACACTGCAGCTCACAAATGAGATTAATTTGACCATCTGAATCATTAAATGCAACATGTGTCGTTCGGCTAATTGACGGAGCACCAATATACTGCCAAGTTTTGCGGGAGATGATTATGCTAGCCGAGGCCGTATCCAGCTGAAGACATACTTGCTGTTCGTTCAGGTGAACTCTGATATACTTTCTGTGAGCCACATGTTCATCAGAGTAGGTCACTTAAACCGTACTGTCGTTGCTGAATCTTTTTGGAACGTTCGGATTCGGTTGCGAATGTTTAACACGCTTGCGCAGTAGTCTGCATCGGCAGTGTTTTTCCTTATGGCCTCGTTTATGGCACTTGTGGCAAACATGTTGCAGGAATGGACATACTCGAAGAAAATGCCCCTCGCCACAATTCCAATAGGCAGTCGGGGGCTTGGGATGCTCTCTGGGCTTTTCATGGCCGCTTTCAGTTGCAAACGCTTTCTTTGAAGTGGTTTTTAATACACTAGGCCTTGGAGTTGGTTGTTGCCTATTCAGCATAAGAGTGTCATGCTTGATGTTCAGCAACCGTTGGCATTAAGTATTGATGATCTGTAGAGTCATTTGCTGGTCTTCTTCAAGTTTACTCAGCAGCCTGGTGCGAATCTCTTCATCCCGGGGGAAATGTAGGCCACACATAAAAATCAGGCATTTGAACTGATCTGCCGTAATGGATTAGATGTCCAATTTTTCGCACTCACGATTGACGATGCCAGCATAAGTGACGTACTCATTGGCTTCCGCCTTGGTGATCTTCAGGCACTGATATCGCTTACTGAAGATGGATGACTGTTCTCCAAAGATTTGGCCCAAGCATTTGGCAGTCTCATCAAACGTGCTGTCTCGAGCTTACTTGGGCAAGATAAAATTGACATACTATGGGTACTCTGCCGTTCCAAATTTCCTTAACAGCAATCGGATATTCCAATCGTCATCACGGCCTCCAAGTTCAATGCGGAACACATCTTCATAACGCTTGAACTAGTAATCAAAGATGAGGAGAGCATCAGTGTCGTAAGAAAATTAGTAAATGCTGTTACTGATGACATCTACTGAGGCGGATGGTTTGACGGCTGCAGGCTGCAAACCGGTGTGGATTCGGAGTTAGCGCGTAAGAGTTTGGCTCGGCAGGGGTTGGGATGTTTCAAACGGTGCTTGTACCTTTAGCGCAATAACCTTAAGTTCGTCAGCAGTTATGGACATGGTGACAAGGGTTCAATCCGTCGCCATTTGAAGGGTTCCTCCCTCGCCTGAATTGGCGCTCGATTCTCAATCGAAACTTGAGGTCACAGGGCCCCCTAGAGGATCGAGAGAAGAACGGATAGGACGAGCAGATGAACAGGGATGTGTTAGCCAACCACATCCTTCAATATAAAGATAAAATCAAAAGCTCGTGAATAGTATTTAAAGCTCAAGTGGAAATATCTGGAGGGGTCAACATAGAGAAAAACAAGGAAGGCCACCCTCGAGTTAATTGTCCGCTTCACCTGGTTGATTATCTGTTATCTCCAATCAGTGCAGGTGAGTTCGGAACCATAAAGGAGATGGACGCTCCGGTTGTTCGTATACCGTATTCCCCCTTAACATATAGGTTTAAGCAACTTCGTCAACTCGCCGTTTTATCTAATTGATAATTATTTTGAATTCATGATCGTTTTGTCTTCGGGCTAAACAATTTTGCTGTAGACGTCAAATTGAGTTCATCTGTGCCTAACTGCTTAGTGTACGAGCTCGTTGAGCGCGTCGTCGGTTCTTGGTCGATGCGCAAGTGATGTTTGAAATTGGCGTCTTCGCTTCATATTCCGTGACTCTCGGTGGTTCGTGATTCGGCCACCGCCGCTTGCAGCCTTGTGTTATGATTTCCGGTCCGTCCAATTTCTTTCTTTCTCAGCGTTTGGTACACCGGTTCCAGGTCTATGCACAGGATTACATAGCGTATAGCATTAAAACACGTTTAAAGCAATTCTCTGCATTTTCCGGTTGCACCCCGCGGGAGACTTTCGGTTTTGTCTTAAGCAAACATGTGTCCCTCTTCAGCAACATGTACAGTATTCTATGAAAAATGCACAGTAATTTCTAGAGAGACTCAAAGGACTACGAATCGATCATGAGAAAATAGCGGTGTCATTCGACGTTACCACACTGTTCACCTCTGTCAACTTACAAGTTCCGAAAGAATATATCAGCTAAGGCCTGGAT
Source organism: Dicrocoelium dendriticum (assembly GCA_944474145.2). Classification (NCBI taxonomy): domain Eukaryota; kingdom Metazoa; phylum Platyhelminthes; class Trematoda; order Plagiorchiida; family Dicrocoeliidae; genus Dicrocoelium; species Dicrocoelium dendriticum. The sequence continues at coordinate 119,716,387 of OX104063.1, read as the reverse complement.
GACAGCGGAGCAACAATTGGGAATTCGACAACCGAGATTTTATGCAAGCTCCTCGACTTGTGCCGCACAACCTATGTTAACTTCAGTGGAGTGTTCTATGAACAAACGAGAGTCACCACAATGAGATCCCCTAAATCTGGGCTCATCACAGAGATCAGCATGCATAAGTTAAAGAAGAACCTGCTCTCAAGTATCTGCCTGAAATTACGGGTCCGATATTTTGAGGACACGTTCGTGATACTCACAAGCAGTCAGCTACAGACCGCGCAATTCTTGCTGGTCAATGCAATGTACGGCATTCGTTTCACCATGGAATCAGAAGTGGAAAACTAACAACCATTTTCTGACGTGCTTGTTACCGGAACATTGGATTGGGAACTACAAACAGCAGTTTACAGGAAGGGCACTCACACTGACCAAATGCTAAATTTCAACAGCAATCATCCGAATTGTCACAAAATAAACTGCATACGGACCCTATTTCGCAGGATTGAGTCACACTGCCATACTGAGGAAGCAAAGCGAGAGGAAGAGGAACATCTGTTTACCTCCTTCTTGCTCAATGGATACCCACGCAGTTTCATCAGAAGACACATGGACTGCAGGGCTGCAAATACCGCTCCTGAACTAACAACGAAGGAAGAAATCGTCTTGCCGTACGTCAAGAACGTATCAGAAATGACGACCAGATTACTCAAACCGCATTATCTGAGGGTTACCAACATACCAACCGCCAGACTTAAAGGAAGCTTGCCTAAACCGAAGGATAAATTAAAGGCATACCAACACAATAATGTTTCTACAGGATAAAACGGAAACACTGCGAGCAAAACTACGTAGGCTAAACATGGAGGAAATTGGTTACAAGAATACAAGAGCACAAGCGGGTCCGCGGTAAACATTACGCATTAGCTCTAGTCTGAGCACATGTTAATGAGGAGGGACACAGATTTGATTGGGACAAAACAGAAAGTCTCCCGCCGATAGAAACCAGAAAATGCAGAGAATTGCTTTAAGCGGGGCTTACTGCTGTACATTCTGTAAACCTGTGCATAGACCTGGAACCGGTGTACCAACCACTGAGAAAGAAAGAAATTGGACGGACCGGAAATCACAACACAAGGCTGAAAGCGGCGGTGGCCGAACCACGAACCACGGAAGGTCACGGAATATGAAGCGAAGAGGCCAATTTCAAACATCACTTGCGCATCGACCAAGAGCCGACGACGCGCTCAACGAGCTTGTACGCTAAGCAGTGAGGCACTGACGATGTCACCTCGACTAGTGACGAAACGTCTGCAGCAAAATTGTTCAGCTCGGAGAACGAACGAAAACCAGACCAAGCAACCGCGGTTACGAGTGTTCCGATTTATCGCATAACTATGGTTGTTCGCTTAGCGAAGTTAAGATATAGAAATAGAGGAATTCCTTGTCGAAAGGAGAAGATTGTGGTATTTGGTAAAAGATTGAGGGAATGACAAATGTGATGGATCTTCTGAACTTTTGAATCTCATACTGAAATACCACTTTTGGGATCAGCTGCATACAACCAGCTGTGGGAGCGCGTTCTCAAAACTCAAGCTTATAACGAACTACCTTCAATCATCAATGAACCAGACAGAGCTCACGGATTGGCAGTTCTCCCCATAGAGAGGGAATTCGGTAATGGACTGAATTTTGTTGGAGTTATCAATAGTATTACCTCAAGTAATGCATGAAAATTGTATCTGTAAATTTCGCTCGCAAGTATTGTAATACTACAAATACTTGAATTTACGGTAGTACTTTAAATTTGACCTATGTTTTATATGAATCCAAATATATAAGGTCTGTTCGCAATTGTGTGGGTTTACGAAATTACAACTGCCAGGGTGGCGGCAATTTTACTTCCGTCCCGGGCGGCAAAAGCAGTTGCTACGCCACTGTTTGGGTTGCACCAATCACAACTTCATTCACACACCCCGTGTCCAGTGTAAACCCGATGGAATAAGACCGGCAGGCATGTGGATGGGAGCCACGTCTCATCAACGGAGTCAAGCCGCACTCCTTCACAGGCACACACAAGCACGCTTTATTTGGGAATCAATCGCCCACAAGGCTGTGGCTGGACCGTAGTCCGCTCCACATTGGATGGAATCACTCTTCGAGCCTAGCACGGCCACGAAGACCTTGCACCCCGTCCCCCCAGCAACGATTCAGTCTTCTGGAGCAAATACTTGAGTTGGAGGATGTTAGATAAGTAGATTGTAGGATTCTCCATGCCCTGTGTTCAACTCCGCCATCCGCCAACCATCGAGTGTGGACTACTCCGAGCGCAACTATCGCCCCCCTCCCCAATTATCTTCGCCATTGCCACCGCAACTACCACCCCCCAAGTATCTTCGCCACTACCACCGCAACTATCACCTCAATTATCTTTGTCACTACCACCGCAACTATCACCTCAATTATCTTTGTCACTACCACCGCAACTATCACCTCAATTATCTTTGCCCTTACCACGGCAACAATCACCCCAATTATTCTCGCACTGATCATGAGCAATGTACTTATCATCCCACACACTCACATTTCACGCATCCGGCCTTCATCCGGTCTGTGTTTGACCAATCGCATTGACTTCACTTGTCCTATATAACCAGTGTTCTGTATTCTGTATCGCATTGACGATCTGAACCCTTTCTTGTTGTTCTCGGACCGAATTGTATCTCTTTTGAAACTGCGTTGAGTGGAAGCGCTACTATTGAGGTTTGTATTATTATTGCTTCCTGATTGTTCGTTAATAGTACCGTCATCTTGTCCAGTGTTCTTGTTCTTTGACTGGCTGGATACGCGTTGGCTCAAGGCCCTTCAAAGCGAATTGTCGCTTACATAGATACTTGCCAATATACGCATCACCCACGATGTGATTAAATAAATAAATAAATAAATAAATAAATAAATTGTGTATTCACGACTAAGCGAGGCACGCCTGCGCAGGCATGATCATGTTAAGAGCACAAAATGTGATCAGTTAATGTACAATGGAACAATGGGATTGTTGCATATGTTTATATATGAATGTATGTAAATTTGCATGAAGGCGCGTTTAGCTTTGTTTATGGGATTGGTAAATGTCTCCTGTCATTTTGCTTGAATGTGTTTGAAGGTGTCGCCAGTACTTGCTATCTGTGGACTTGAAGAGATTGTTCGGATAAGCAATGGGTGACTTTAGTTAGTGGCGAGTCACAACCGCCACGTCACAGTGTTGTTAAACGGACATATGTGGCTTTTTATAGGGAGAACGCTTGCCAGGCGAAAACCCACCACGTCCTGGAACACTGCCGCCGAACTATTTGCTGAAGGGGGGTAAACCCGAATCACCCAGCTGGCACCACGAGGAGGTTGTTCGGCTAGCCAGCCAGGAGGTTGTTCGGCTAGCCAGCCGCTCGACTATGTCACCGTAGGTCAGTGTGACATTGAAGTGCGCATGACACGTGCACTGCGTAGAGCTGAGTGTGACACTGGTCACAAATTGGTGCAGACCAAACTGTACATATATTTTCGTAAATCTATCTATTTCTATCTATCTATCTATTTCACTCGGGTCTTGAATCAACAGAAGTATAACATTCTCTCCCTCTGTACTGTGGATAAACGTACTGAGCTAGAAAAGGCGATGGCTGCACGCCGGTGTGATGTGGAATGTATAGCTACAGTGGGCGACTTGTGGCACCACATTCGCGACCTGGTGCCACCTGCTGCCGAAGAGACCATCGAGCACGCAAACCGTAAGCGGCCCGATTTGTTTGATGAGAACAATGCGACGGTTGGTGCTTTGGTGTCGGAGAAGAATGTAGCAGTTGCTGCACTTGTGGCGAAGAAAGCTAACGCAAGGAATTCTTTGTGTCTTTTAAAGCGGTGTATGGATCGAGGTTAGAGGCCCTGTGGGTGCTGAGCGGTGGTAGCTCAAGCGCTGCCTGCACACAGACTGCATACATAATGCAGATCAGAGAAATTACTTTGACCGTCTCTTGAACCCGTTCGGAGATTGGCTGTCCTACATTGAACGGCCTAAAGTAACACAAGGTAAAAGTGAGTTTGGCGGACACACCGAGACTGGCTGATTCGCGGAGAGCAATTGCTCAGCTGCGAAACGGCAAGTGTGACGGTGCCGGATTAATCCCGCCTGAAGTATTGAAACACGACGGACCCGGGTTGGTGACTGCGCTGCACCACTTGGTGCAACGCTTGTAGATTGAGGAGGAGGTGCCTTCTGAACAGTAGGATGCCCCCGTGCTACCACGGCACAAGGACAAAGGAAGCAAACATGGTTGCTACCATCCATCGTCTACCGCGTTCTGCTGTTTCCATTGGTATTCGCGTCGTCATGGGTGAAAGCTCAGCTGCGGAAGCTTGGAGAGATGCTTTCTTCGCTTCAGTGGCTGGCACTCCCTTACGAAATGTAGTTACCACACTTTCCGCGCACCACTGACTAAGGACCCAACCACGACTTTTCCACGTCTTTTCATTATGGGTGCCCAACTACGTGGAGGCGGTGCTCTTTCTACCAGGACAAGACGGAGCAGATGCAAACCTACAAATTACGCGGCTGTTCTCAACTGCCGCGGAAGCTGCAGACAAAAAGAGACTTTGTCTCTTATCCTTCCGGTATGTTGCGTCACGCATGATGTCCGCTGTGAACGGCACAACGTAATTGCGCAACTGAGTACAAGGAAATTGCGGCGCCGAAGCACTAACATTGTTATGGAGCTGAGGATTGCGACCGCCACCTCATTCAGCAACCGGGCCAGCTTGCGGTTAAAAATTCCACGGTTCACGTTGTGGACGTAGCCATTTATGACGCTTACCGAATGGAAGGTACTTACAAGTTCAAATTAAAGTTCAAGTAGGACTGAAACCTTGGAAGAAATTCCCCTTGGAGGTTCGTTCCGTGGCGGGTCGTTTATCCGGGGTACTATTCGTCCACGAGAACTGGAATCTAGAAGAGTCAGATCAGCACGCGCGAACCACACGCCAGTCAACCAATTAATACTCCTACGACCTGCATTGGCAGTCTCCGCTGCACCAGTTATGTGAAATAAGAAACAGATGTACGAAAGTAATAAGAACCTTGATCCAAAAAGTAATAGATTTAATAATGCAATAAGGCGAACAAGTCAAGATGTGAAGGGGAACTTAAGAACTTAAGACCAATGACGTCAAGTCGGTTTTCAAACTCTTTCACCGTTGTTGCCAATACCACGTTCTCGGGTAGAGCATTCCAGGAACCCACCACTCGACGTGATAAACGAAAATTCGCCCGGGCTCCATCTGATCGAGCTTTGTGTAGCTTCGTCAAGTGACCTCGGCGAGATGGAAGCCTAGTCGGTTGCAAAAGCCGAGATAAATCGGGTCCGATTTTACCGGTAACTATACGATAGGTCAATATCAGGTCGCCTCGATGTCAATGATAATGCATTGAGAACATTCCCAGCTCGAGTAGTCTCTCTGGGTAAGTAACGTCCCGTAGTCCATGAACCATTTTGCTTCTAACTCTCAACACTCTCTCCACTGACATCCTGTCCCTGACTAAGCAAGGTGGACAAGCCTGGATGCAGTATTCCAAGCGTGGCCTGACAAAGGCTGGGAATAACCCAACAAACACGGCGCTCGTGATGGTTCCGAATGCCCTACGGACCATCCCCAACATTCTGAAACCCTTGCATCTAGCTTTCCTCTAGTTCTCACTGGATTTAAGTTCTGCAGCCAACGTGACCCCCAGATCTACCACTTTGGAAACATGATGTAGTTCATTACCGCCAAGGAGATAACGCGTTTGGAGGCTATTTGGTCCTAATCGTAAAATGGAACACTTCGCATAATTTATGGGTAACTGCCACAGAGCAGCCCAGTCCCAAAGTTTATCTAGGGTCCCTGGAAGAGTCTGGGGTCCTTTGAGGTCGGATACTGTGTGCCAGAACTTTAGGTCATCTGCAAACATGAGAGATGGTACCTCCAGCAGTTCGGGCAACTTTCTGACATACAAAGAAAATAACAACGGGCCAAGCACCGAATCCTGAGGGACCCCACTGAGGACTGACTGACAGAAAGACCGACTAGACCCCACACGAACACACATCTCTCGCTACGAGAAATCTAGTGATCCATTGTAGTGCACGCCGTGATTTGCCATAGAACCGAAGCTTCAAGGGGAGGTGAGAATATGGTGGAGTCGAGCACTTTGGATAAGTCAATAAACAGTACACGTACTGCGTGACCCGATGCAAAGCATCCGCCCAACATTCGCGTGTAACTATCAAATTAGTCAAGCAGAATTGACCCTTGCGAAAACCGAGTTGAAGTAGACTGAGAAGACCAAACTCCCGCAGTTGGTTTTCAATCACATTCCTAACCAACTTCCCAATAACCTGATCATTACGCTTGTCATACTTACCGGTTTATACTTGGCAGGGTGATATTTGTCGCCCTTTTTAAAAATCGGGCAGATGATAGCATCCTTCTAGTCCCTGAGTAAGGAGCAGTTGCGAAGCAACAACTGAAACAAGCGTGTAATTGGTGCACATAGCTCGCCTGCAATTTCGTTCAAAAGCTTTGAGTAAATATCATCCATCCCAGCGCATTTGGAAGGATTTAGCCCCTAAATATAATGAAGAACTTGTGCTTTCGAAATTGAGAAGTCAGTTAAACAGGAGTCCTGTGGGATTCTCATCTCTAATACAACATGCGGTAATTGCTCCTCTCGAACAAAATTCTCAGCATACTACACACTGAGTAGACAGGCTTTTTCGTGATCCGTGTTGGCAGTGACGCCCTCCCTGCCAAATAACATTGTGATGGATGAGCCAACGTTACTACGCCTTTTGGCATAGGCGAAAAATCGTTTGGGGTTTGCGAAGGCCGAGTTAGCCAGCTACAAATCATACATAAGTCTCGTAAATGCCTTGCAGGCATTTCGCACTTCGCGATAACGCCGAAAAGTACATTCCGAGAGAGTTTTCTGGCAGATCAGCCGGCATTTCGCCCGTCTATTCATTAGCTGGTGTGTGACTGAGTCCAACCATGGTGGCTTTGCTTTAGCAACCTTCACCGTAAAAGAGATGTGGGGGAGGGATATATTCGAGAGGAAGGACTTAAACGTATCCTAAGTCGTCTGTATATCATCATCCGACAAGATGATGCATGAGGAAATTACTGCCTTGGCTCTAATAGACTGAAAGTCGACGTGCCAGATGTTCGGAGTTCGGACGCTGCGTGAATCGTAGTCTCTAATGAGAGCACAGTTGAATGACAAACACACATGGTCACTGGCTACCAAAAAGGGACCATACTCGACGTCTCTCACGGTCAACCCACTTTACGAAAACTAGGTCCAAGAGAGAAGCAGCTTGACCATCCATGTCGATTGACAAATTGGTGTAAAGGTACTTCCAGTGTCAAGTCAACAAGCTCGGCAGCCAACCCTTTCGTCGCTACTTCATAAGATAGGTCATGCCAATTTCAGGGACGTTTAGGTCACTCAGTATCAAGCATCTGTCCGCAGAGTGAGTGCTGGTGAAGTCAATGAAACTCCTAGAAGCTCTATCAGGGCTCCTATACAGCAACACAATTGTAAGTTGCCTTGACTCAGTAGATACTTCAACTGCAAGAGCCTCAACAGTTCTATCAGCTGAGTTGAAAGTATGTGTTTTTGATATGTTTACGCAACATCTGACGTATAGGGCGATTCTACCCCGGCGCCGATCAGATGTGCGGTCAGATCTCAGCAGTGCGTAGTCCGGAACATCTACTTCACTGTACATGACGACAGAAGGCAATCATGTTTCAAGTTGGGAGTTGTCTAATAGGGCCCCAACTTCACACATGTTGTTTCTCAGGCTACACAATTTAGTGTGAACTACGTGAAAACGCCTGGTGTACAGAGCTCCGGGTCGTAACAGAATGGGCTCTGGTAGTGTGGAAGTGGACCGCCGGTTCACCAGCCAAAAACCCACCAAGCATAAATCATTCTCGCCACCTTCTCGACTCGCTTTAAAGTAGTTGTTGGCTTCCTTAAGCTTTATCCTATCCGCTAAAGGTAAATCCGGCTGTATGCTCACTCTGGAAACCTTTAGTTTAAAGGCGAAGGACAAAAGAGCTTGGGGCTCCTTCGGTGTAGACAGCACCACGCGCAGTAGACGGGGCCTACTTTTAGTACTGCCAACAGATTTGTTCCCAAGCCTAGTAAGTTTTCTAATCGTTATCCCAGGAAACCCGGATGGAATCAGTTTAGAAACGCAACCTGAGACAGTGAAGGTCGTCAAGCATGCGATCTTTTGGAAGAGCCACAGAGCACTCAGTGATATTCCTAAAGATAACGCTGCTGTCCGTAAATACATCAATAAGACGAGGGGTGTTTAAGGTACGCGTCACTGTAGCAGTGGCCGAAGCAGTGCCCGACCTCATATCCTCCTTAATAGGAACAGCAGGTGCACATGATAAGGATTCTGGCAATGAGATGGAAGAATTTTCTGCCTCCCTTACCGGGGACGGAGTGTCCATAGAGCCCACTGCTACAACTTTTAGCTTGGGTTTGATAGTATTGACCGATTTATTTATCTTACGCCACTTTACCTTCGAAGATACACTAGATTATAAAACTTCCCCACTCACAGCTAAGTTCAATATGACGTCAGGATTTTTACCATCTTCAGGCGCCGCCTTAAAGGTTGGTGAATCCTTCGAAGCCGTACCATTTATGTAGTCGTCTGAACGCATGCTTGTTTCGAGAACTCCTGCACGTTCAAGGCTTACGACGATTAGAACAACTTTCCCCTTTAAAGAACTAAACAAAGGAAGTAGGGTACCCACTCTATCCACCAATGTTTCCAATTCGCCATTTGGGACTAGACGAGGTGTTTTGTGCTTTACACAGTTAGGGCAGTCGTAAGATAAAACCTCGCTGTTTTCTAGGAGGATATACTGATGTCTATCTAACTCAGTGCAAGCCTCATGGAACCAACAACTGCAGAGGTCACATTGCATTCCACCCGAAGAACCAGTAACTGGTTCAGAGCAATTTGCTTTACCACAAACAGCTGACCAATCGGTTAATAGGTCAGAGGGCGACTTGGAACCGGATATCTTTACCATCACGTAAAAGGAAAAGTTTTAGGAGGTAAAAGGAGCGTGATCCGGGGTACGGTAGGCTACAATGCAGGCAATGGGAGCAGCAATCAGATAAAATCACGGAGTGAATCGTTCGCACAGATTTGGACTCACCAAATCAATGCTTGTAGCCACGAAGACAATAACAGGTCTCTCTGTGGTGTAATCACTTAAGGTTGTTAGACGGTGAAGCCGTGCGAGACTTAGCAGGAACGAAAGATTGATCAGATTCGCGCGGTCGAATAACAACCTGATTTGTACTCGATCGATGAGATATCGAAAAGATCCGGAATACTATGCGCTAAAGTCTTCAACCAGCTGACATGCAATATTTCGATGGAAAAACTACAAACAGTAGGCAAAAATTCAAATTCTTCAAACGCTGAGATATGGGACACCTTCAAGCCCGTTTGAATTACAAGAAATTGACAACGTATAACATTCTGTTCAATGTCATTCAAATACTGTTCCCAAACAAGGATTTCTGTAAAAAAAATCTCGAACGGTGAAACAAGACAGACACGCCGTGACGTCACACTGGTATATTGGAAACTGCCAAACCTAATTAATCACAGGAAACTGACAAAGTCAAACTTCCTGTTCAGAGGTATTCAACACTATTTCCACAAAAAGCTTTCGAGGAGGAAAATTAAAACGGTGAAACAAGACAACCACCTTGTGACCTTGACAAAACGAACTGATCATAAGCGACACCGACTAGAGATGGAAGAGATTCATCCAACTACTGTAAAGACATGGCGGCAGCATAAGCACAAGCAGCAGCAAACGGAAGTAGGTCAGGTCAGGTCGGGTCAGGTACAACGGACGATAGAGGCTTCCGCCTAACCAGCGTCCACATTGAAAGTGGATAAATATAGATCAGTGGGGAATGCAGCAACCATATCGCGATAGATATGCGAACACTTTTCTGAGACGAAGAATAATATTCACCACCTCGTCATTATCAATAATCAAGGGATGATATACTCCACTTCAGCCAAACATCTTACTGCACTCGGACTGACATCACTTGATATCTCTGATCTCTGTATTTCGACGCTTCGTCTTATTTTGAAGGTGTGGGACACCTACATGAGAGGCGCTTTATCATGCCTTACACAACATGTACCCAATCACACATGGTGAAAATTGAAGCGGCTCCGCTCACTGTTTGGAGTTTTTATTTCAATCAGTATTTCCAATTATGCCGGGACATTTGTCCTCTCTTGATATGTTGCTGTACAGCCATAGATGCAAATGTTAAAATATATGTTAATGATATCAAGTTGTTGAGTTGGGTGCGCACAGTGATTGTCCGAATCCTGCTCAACCGCCTCGTCAGTCAGGTAATGGAACCGAACGAGACTGAAGAGCAATGTAGATTCCGTTATTGTCGCAGCACCATCGATATTGTTTTTGCGGTTCGACAGTTGCAGAAGTGCATAGAACGACACCAGCCGCTGTACTCGCTTTTTGTTGATTTTACCCAAGCATTTGACAAGGTGAACGGCGAGGCATTGTGACTGATGTTGAGTAAGTTTGGCTGCCCGATGAATGTCCGATTGAATGTAGGCGAGGGCGCAGCAGAGTGGACAGGCCTCGGATGATTTTGCAGTTATCTCTGGTGTGAAGCAAGGCTGTATCTTAGCTCATGCCCGGTTTGATATGTATCTGCATGCCATGGTGTCGTGTGCGTTTGATGCTGCTTGCGCTTACGGTGTTCCTGCGGAGCGCCGCTTTTATGGCGGTCTGCTAAATATCTGTCGTTTCGGTGCGAGAACACTAGTCTGTGAGACAACTATCCGTATGTTGCTGTTTGCTGACGACTGCGCGTTGTTTTCACACAGCGCGGATGAGTTTCAGCACCTGACTAGTGCTCTGGCTTCGACGGCGGCCTAATTCGGTCTTACTATCAACACAAGCAAAACTGTCTGTCTCTTTCAGCCTTCACCGGAGTTGCAATCTTCAATATTGCCGCAAACCAGCTTCGCTGATGAAGTATTGGAAACCACCACCCGCTTCTGCTTCCTTGGGAGTGTGATGCCGACCGAACAGAAAATACACAGTGAGCTGCGTATCCGCATAACGAAGGCAGCGGCAACATTCTGCAAATTAGAGTACAGTATGCAACAACCGCCAACTTACCGTTGGCACAAAGCTGATGGTGTATAAATCCATGGTGCTGTCCGTTCTTCTGTAAGGCAGCGAAACCTGGACGACGTACCGGTGGGATGTGTGATATGTCGAGCGGTTTCATCAACAGTGTTTACGACGGATTCTGCACATAGGTTGCTGCGACAGAGTTGCAGACATGATGTTGCATCCAAGTGGAATGTATGCAGTGAAATGTATACTTTTGTTGAGATACCTGAGGTGGCTCGGTCATGCGTGACGTAGGAATACGACGCGGGTACCAAAGCAACTATTATATGGTCAGCTGAGTTGCGGGAAGTGGCATGCGAGGAAACCGAAGCGTCATAACTAGGACACGATCAAGGTGAGCCTATCACGTCCTAGTATTAATTGCAGGTGTTGGGAATCGAAGACGGCTGTTCGGCTTGCATGGCGCGATCTGATCACGAAGGCGGTTGTGGCGGTGCATGAGAAAGTATTGGTGCATGCGTAGAAAGAGCGGCAGGTGCGGAAGTGACAAGCACCGATAGGCTGTACTCTATCGACGTCGAGCGCATGGTGCCGTAGCACTTGCGGTCGTGAGTGCCTGAGTCAGGCAGGCCTAGTGAACCATGTACGAGGCCACTCGGGACAAGCATCGCAGCGATGACGGGTCTCACTGCGAACGTAGGGAGAACCGGCGCAGCGTTGGTAGGTACTCGGCATTCGATTGACTAACCGCGTGCTTGGGTGTTAAATTTTCCATATTTCAGGTGGTGGATTTCTTTTCTAGACTTTATACTTATTTTTCACCTCATTTTAACATCCATGACCTAGGGTCCTGCTGAGAAAGCAAGCAGAACCGGCGCAGCGTTAGTAGCTAAGCTGCATTCTATTTACTAACAGAGTGCATCCGTGCTGTGTTTCTTTAGTTCAGGTGATTGGTTTGCTATACTTTTAAATACACATTTCGTTGTCATTTAAATGTTGGTCTGAATACTCTGCTTTTGACTTACGTCGCTTAAACAGATTTTGGTTATATTTGTTAACATTTCAGTTTTCGTCGTATTTTTTCAAATAAACTTTTATTCTGAGATCTTGTGCTTACCGCGGATTGCTCATAACCATTTTCTGACACATGCACATTAGCGAGGTTTTAAGTCTGTACATCCGTATGTTTTATCCGATAAATATCCTCAAAATATCGGACCCTTAATTTCAGGCAGATACTTGAGAGCAGGTTCTTCTTTAACTTATGCATGCTGATCTCTGTGATGAGCCCAGATTTAGGGGATCTCATTGTGGTGACTCTCGTTTGTTCATAGAACACTCCACTGAAGTTAAAATAGGTTGTGCGGCACAAGTCGAGGAGCTTGCATAAAATATCGGTTGTCGAATTCCCAATTGTTGCTCCGCTGTCATCCAGGCCTTAGCTGATATATTCTTTCGGAACTTGTAAGTTGACAGAGGTGAACAGTGTGGTAACGTCGAATGACACACCTATCTTCTCATGATCGATTCGTAGTCCTTTGAGTTTCTTTGGAAATTGCTGTGCATTGTTCATAGGATACCGTACATGTTGCTGAAGAGGGACACAGGTTTGATTCTGACAAAACAGAAAGTCTCCTGCGGGGAGAAATCAGAAAATGCGGAGAATTGCTTTACGCGTGTTTTACTGCTATACACTCTGTAACCCTGTGCATAGACCTGGAACCGGTGTACCGACCACTGAGAAAGAAAGAAATTGGACGGACCGGAAATCATAACACAAGGCTGCAAGCGGCGGTGGCCGAATCACGAACCACCGAAGGTCACGGAATATGAAGCGAAGAGACCAATTTCAAACATCACTTGCGCATCGACCAAGAACCGACGACGCGCTCAACGAGCTTGTACGCTAAGCAGTGTGGCACTGACGATGTCACCTCGACTAGTGACGAAACGTCTGCAGCAAAATTGTTTAGCCCGACGAC
>OX104063.1:119658308-119702660 GCA_944474145.2 Dicrocoelium dendriticum | reverse complement strand
ATATGGTCAGCTGAGTTGGGGGAAGTGGCATGCGAGGAGACCGAAGCGTCATTACCAGGACACGATCAAGGTGAGCCCATCACATCCTAGTATTAATTGCAGGTGTTGGGAATCGAAGACGGTTGTTCGGCTTGCATGGCGTGATCTGATGACGAAGGCAGTTGTGGAGGTGCAAGAGAAAGTCTTAGTGCATGCGGAAAAAGAGCGGCAGGCGCGGAAGTGACAAGCACCGATGGGCTGTACTCTATCGACGTCGAGCGCATGGTGCCGTAGCACTTGCGGTCGTGAGTGCCTGAGTCAGGCAGGCCTAGTGAGCCATGTGCGAGGCCACTCAGGACAAGCATCGAAACGATGACGGGTCTCGCTGAGAACGTAGGCAGAACCGGCGCAGCGTTGGTAGGTACTCTGCATTCGATTTACTAACCGCGTGCTTCGGTGTTAAATTTTCCATATTTCAGGTGGTGGATTTGTTTCCTAGACTTAATGCTTATTTTCCACCTCATTTTAACGTCCACGAACTAGGATCCTGCTGAGAACGCAATCAGAACCGGTGCAGCGTTAGTAGCTAAGCCGCATTCTATTTACTAACAGAGTGCATACGTGCTGTGTTTCTTCAGTTCAGGGGATTGGTTTGCTATACTTTTTAAATACATATTTTATTGTCATTTAAATGCTGGTCTGAATACGCTGCTTTTGACTTACACACGTCGCATAACCAGATTTTGGTTATATTCGTTAACATTTTAGTTTTCGTCGTATTTTTTCAAATAAACGTTTATTCTGAGATCTTGTACTTACCGCGGATTGCTCATAACCATTTTCTGACACATGCACATTAGCGAAGTTTTAAGTCTGTATATGCGTACGTTTTATCCGATAAATATCCTCAAAATATCGGACCCGTAATTTCGGGCAGATACTTGGGAGCAGGTTCTCCTTTAACTTATGCATGATGGTCTCTGCGATGAGCCCAGATTTAGAGGATCTCATTGTGGTGCCTCTCGTTTGTTCATAGAACACTCCACTGAAGTTAACATAGGTTGTGCGGCACAATTCGAGAAGCTTGCATAATATTTCGGTTGTCAAATTCCCAATTGTTGCTCCGCTGTCATCCAGGCCTTACCTGATATATTCTTTCGGAACTTGTAAGTTGACAGAGGTGAACAGTGTGGTAACGTCGAATGACACCGCTATTTTCTCATGATCGATTCGTAGTCCTTTGAGTTTCTCTAGAAATTGCTGTGCATTGTTCATAGAATACTGCACATGTTGCTGAGGAGGGACACATGTTTGCTTAAGACAAAACCGAAAGTCTTCCGCGGGGAGAAACCAGAAAATGCAAAGAATTGCTTTAAGCGGGGTTTACTGCTATACACTCTGTAACGCAGTGCATAGACCTGGAACCGGTGTACCAACCACTGAGAAAGAAAGAAATTGGACAGACCGGAAATCACAGCAAAATGCTGAAAGTGGCGTTGTCAGAACCACGATCCACCGAAGGTCACGAAATATGAAGCGAAGAAGCCAATTTCAAACATCACTTGCGCATCGACCAAGAACCGACGGAGCGCTAAGCACTGTAGCACTGACCATGCCACCTTGACTAGCGACGAAACGTCTGCAAGAAAATTGTTTAGCCCGAAGAACAAACGATCATGAATTCAAAGTTACTATAAAGTAGATTTAACAGCGTAATAAATGCATGTTTATTTGCGAGGTCTTGAATTCGTTTAAATCTGTAGCATGTTTCTATCAAATTGCTCATTACAGACATTCATACTTGTGTTAACTCATGAAAATATCAAACTGTTCTTCTCCGTCCATGTGTTTTCCGGCTTATTCGACACCTTTTGTTTACCCCTTAAGTAGCCTTGTGTTTCTTTGATTCATCCATGGCAATATGAACAATGTTATCTCTGTTCTGAAGAAAGAAAACTGTTAACGGAATTTTGCCGCATAGCCAAACCTTTCATTAGAGATCTCTACGCATCCTTGATTTCTATGAGAACAGATCTCCAAATGCCCAGAATCAAATCGTCCATACCGAGGTGATAAGTAACTAGTCATCTGATCCGGTGGTTGCATTTTTGCAATTAACTCTGAAATGTTTCAGGAGAGTGACGAGTTCCGAGTATTTCTTCACCACATCGTTTGCAGCGCCTGTTCAACTACTCCATCTACATTTTACAGCCACTTGCTACCTATACTGGCGACTTGAAGCAAAATATTCCAGCAATATTTAGAAGTAAAAATGATGGGAATAGCCGATCTAGCCTATCCAATGTGTAACAGAATCAACCGTCGCATAAGCTTCATGAACACAAGCCAGATTGAGGGAATGGTTTGTACATGACACAAGTGTAGGTTTGGATTGATTTCGCAGAGGTCTCTGCACATCTGATTGGTAGCCCGTCATAACGGAAGCATTGTTTTATGCCAGTCCACAGCAGTTATCAACCGGAATTTCGTGGTTCTCCGCTTCTCTCTCCATACCAATCCATAAATATCCTCTGCTCTTTTATCGTTACTCTCAATGTAGCTGAGAAACGACTCCTCTACCATCACTTTATTTCCACTCATCTGATTTTTGTGGGATACATCGGCAGTGCAGTGAATAAGTAAGCAAACATAGTTGCTTCTCTTGACCAAATCTACGATTTTCCCTCTCAGTTACTTTACCAAAATGTTCACTAAGTTATTTTGAACACGTGGCGATAAAGAAAAAGTGCGGATTTCCCTTTCCAGCTGAAATGTCACCAAAATTTTACGACGAACAGACTCATACTTGGCCAACAAATGTAGAAATTCTGAACAATTCCCCGCTTTTTTCCTGGCATCCTTCCTCATCCTGGATGAGTCTCGGAGACCACACAGTGTATTGTGTTGCTTGACGGAAAAACTAACGATGTCAAGTATTCTAGGCAACATTTCAAGTCACATCTTTTCTACACTCGCCTTCATTCAATTTACCAGATGGCTAACTCCTTGCTATTCGGGAATAACTGAGCACACGGTTTACTAGATTGGTGTTCACACCCTTTTGGATTTAGTTTCCACCATTTTCTGAAACCCTGATAAGTAGCAAAACTAGACTAACCAGTAGAAGATATCCTGCAGCTGAAACAAAACAGGGCCTTTTTTGAAGGAGCATACATCATCCGTGTTCGCAATCTTTGCTCGTTTTCTCTCAACTCTCGAAAAAGCTCTTTTGTCTTTTACAATTTTTACAAGGCGGTTGTATGACGCACTCGGCAATTTATGCTTTATTACTTAACACTGGCTTCATGCTACTCGTGATATATAACTTGGATTTATTTGTTTTTTCCTGTGGGTGCTGTGAAACCACGCGAATTTGCGTGACCACAGCAGAACAATCTCTACGTATAGCCTTTCAAAAGGATAACTATTTTAGTTGTATTTTTTCAATAACCCCATCAAACTATTCAACGGGACTTGTGGAGCATTGCTTCTTAACATGTATAAATTCATTGTTCATGTGTTTTGTATGTCTTTCACTAATGGGTTATTCCTATTATGAAGGATATTACTGGTCGAGCTTAGTTTAAAATACGATAGTATGGAGGAATAATAAAAGATGAGTGCTAATGGTGGGAAATGCAGGTAATCCTTTATCGAGTTCAGTTCGTTGGTAGGCAGGACTCAGATCCAGTTTTGCAAAAACGCCACAAGAGAGGGCAGCGTCTATATCAATTTTGGCAACGGATATCTATCCAACTGTAATGCTCGGCTGATCTTAACCTTGCAGCCCATACAATAACCCAGTAGTGTATGATGGGGCAATAAGCAAACTTTGCAACGTCTACAGGATGGAAAACGCAAAAGAAAATAAAATCAACATTGTTCCAACGTGGAACGTGAATTCTCTGTAGTTTAGACAACTCACATCATCCCACTTTAATGCAGCGTTTATCACTAACATGAACGTCTACTAGTCTCTCGAAAGTCGCGATGTCTGGTTCGTTCACCACATGTGTTGGTAGTGCAATAATGTGGGAACAGATTCTAAGTAAGTAAAAATACTTTCTGCAATTTAAACGGGTGTTGCGCCATTAGTTTCAGGTGGTTACTTCGGCATTGTTTTTAAGGAGCTAGGGTCAGCGGTGATGTACCTCGGTGCTCGCTTTCAGTTAGTATCCAATATGTGAGAATGAAATTCCTGCTAAGCCGTCGTTATGCTGAAGAGAACATAAAGAGTGAACGAAGACGCGGTTCGTAACTGAGACCGGATAGCCCACGCCTTGCCTTTGTGGTTCTACTTTGGGATTGCCCCAAAAGACGAATGTCAAGTTCTAACCGTGGACATTAGGCCCGAACTGTATATTCAACTTGAGGACGAATATACGAGTTACTCAGCAATGGTATTGGCCATCGCTCAAAGGTTGAGTGCCTGCCTCAAACGCCTCACGTTCAAGTTCGTCAACATTGCTGCTTTAGCACATTGGAGCGAAGTGCCCAGACTTTCTTGCACCATGATATCTAAGTCGAGGTCACTAGCCATGTGGTGCAGGACGTGTTGCCCCAGAAGACTTATGTTGATGAAGCTGCAAAGCACCGTCAGCAGGTGGCACTTTGCAGGGTTCAGTGAGAGTTGGTTCATTTCTGCTCACTCGTTAATCCGAGCCAGGTCGTCCTGAAGATAAACACGTTGGGATGCTGAGCGAATTGGTTTCCATATTTTCACATCGTCTGCAAATATTTGCATCCTGCATAGGATGTTTGCTGTAATGTCTAGGAAGTTTTGCTTTAATGTCAAGGATGTAGACTAACAACTGTAGGGGGACGAGGACCGATCCTTAAGGTACTGTTGGTTGCTCTATCGTGTAAGTAATCTTCCAACTAGGCGAGCAAGGAACTGTTGATAATGTAGGCAGCTAGCTTTTGGAGGAGAACGAAGTAGTTGATCCTGTCGAATGCTTTAGAAAAATCGAAGTTAATCACATCTATGGGGACTCCTTCATCAGCCGTCCTGGTCCATGAGTCCCGAACAAAAAGCCGTTTATTGAGGCAGGATCGTCTGTATCCGAAAACATGTTGGACATTAGAAATTATTTGAAGACCTTCAAAATGTCGCGTCAGTTCATCTGCGATTACCGATTCTATGATCTTTGAAAAAACAAGAAGGAGAGTAATAGACAGATAGCTGGTAGAATCGAATAACTTATCTGCTTTGTATATCGGATTGATGATTCCACGTTTCCACCCAGATGGGAGTCAAGCAGACTCTGGGAAAAGGCCACAAGATGTGCTGCACTGGTGGGGGTAAGAGTTTTAAGTTCCTTTGGGCAGATCTTGTCAATCTGCGAAGCACTGTTTTCCCGGCGAGACTGTAATTTGCTTACGATAGCTGATGGGATAAAGGTGACATCAGATAAGTTGCCAACATTTTTGGGAGTTGACAGGGCAAAAGCTTTATGGTTTTTGTAGCTAGTGAGCCAAACTGCAGGAGTAGGGCTCTCGCGGCATCCACAGCAGTAGTCGTTAAGTCGCTGGCCGTCTTCAATGTTGGTGTTCCAGGCTAATAAGGGTTTATTATCAGTAAATATTTTGCAACTTTTACCCCAGAGGTATTAAGGAATATTCTTAATGCCGAATATAACTGCCAACGCCTCCGTATCCAATTGTGCGTAGTTATTCTCTGCCGGCGCTAACCTCCAAGCGGAAAAATGTGATGGGTCTCTTGGTCTGATTATCCATCTTGTGGGATAGTACTACGCCGAGCCTTGATGCTGAGGCGTCGCAACGGAGAGTGGGGGCATCCTTGAATCCAAATGTACTAGCAGATTAACTTTAGTGATTGTTGTCTTGACAGCATCAAAAGACTTTGTTCCTCAGCTGACCACTGCCACTTTTCGTTCTTTCTTAGTAAAGTGTACAAAGGTAGTGGCAAAATAACTTGGGAAGCGACTATAGCCTGTTACCATACCAAGAAGGGATTGCAACTCAGGGATTTGGCGTGGTCTCGGAGAGTAAAGAATAGACTGGATTGCTTCCTTTAGCGAGTGCAAAGTGTGTTTAGCCAACTGAACTCATAGGTACTAAACACTGGCTGTGAAAAGTACACATCTAGATTCCTTCTGATTGAGTCCAGTGTCTTAGCGACGTTACAAGACTGCCGCAAGCCATGTACTGTGTTCGCGGTCAGTGCGATCGGAGATTAGAATGCCATCTAGATGAGCGTATACACTTGGTATTACGTTCACCAAATTGTCAATAGGCCTCTGAGATATTACTGGTGCCGAATGTATTATAAATGGAGGTCTGTTAAAGTGAAACAAGCCCATGTGCGTATTGTTGGTCGTTAGCTCCCTGGCGCATTTATGACGCTTTATTTGAGAGTAAGCTTAGGTTGAATCAAGTTTAGAATACTTCTGGTCACCTGATAGTTACGTATAGGTCATCTATCTACGGTATAGGGTAGTGTCCTGATGTCACCGCTTGCTTAACTGTCAGTTTATAGTCAAAACAGATACGAACGGTGTCATCGGGGTTTTGTACAGGGACAATTAGCGTGGCCCAAGATGAGTGTGGTGTACAGCCTATAAGCGTCAGAAACGCTTGGGGGTTAAAGCAACGCGTGACCCGCCAGGAATTCAGCAAGAGCAGTACTGGAACAGAGATAACGGTGCTATTTAACAGAATAAGCATTTTATAGACCGGCAGTACGTTAACAACTCAGGAACTCAAATACACAAACCGGTTCTTCGACACAAAAGCGATCTCTAATTCAAATCCCTAGACCGATCTGTAAACCAAAATATAACCAAGTGATCTCAGCGGAGGCATGGGAAAACGAGTAAAGGTGCACAGGCAGGTTGCACAATTTGACCAATGGCAATATGTGGGTGCCGACCAGTGAGGCCCGACTCCGATCAGTCCAAGATCGCCTCGCTTGTCAGGTAGCCAAAACACAAGCACGGCGTGCGGATGAGTGAGTGCTGTCAAGGTCATTGTAGGTGAAACGTGACAGGATAGAAGGTAACCCGGGTTGATCGTTCTGCATACCAATTACGAAGCTCGGCGAACAATTGAACCTAAGGATAGAAGGTGGCTCAAACAGGGGTGATGCCAGGAACGGGAACGAAACAAAATTCAAACGTAGGGGAAACTGTTATAACTGCCTCTACGTAACGCCACTGGCTATCTGGTATCAACTCTCCTAGTCGGCCGAACGAATGTGGCTTGGAACTACTTCACGCACGACAAAGTAACCAACGCAATTCGAAGTTGTACGACCCGTGAGACTTAGGCGCAACACGGTTACTATGCGCGAGTTGAACGGGCTCCTAGACCGAACGCAATTTCACACGCAGTTTCCCAACCTCAGAGAACAAGACAAAACGACAAGCCTTTTGCGTAGACACTTTTACCGGCCAGGCTCAAGGCGATTACAGCGCAGTCCAATGTTTCTTTTATACCTCGATGGCGCCAATGATTTGTGCAAGCAAGCGATGGAAGCAACTGAATTGGTACTATGCAAATATGCCAACGGAATATGTTGAAAAGTGATGTTGATAGATGCAGAAGCTGGACTGGAAAACTGAATGCTTTTTAGGTAAAATGGACTGAATCTGTTATGATTGAAGAGAGGTTGGTCGGAAACAGGAATGTTTTCTGAGGTACAAAGTCCAATCGAGACATGAATCTCTCATGAATTGGAAGGCTGATCAGAACATGTGCACTTGTCTGAACCCAGTCTCATTGCCTTCCGTGGTTTAAGCTTATGATCATTATGGAGACGATGGGTCCCCATAACGGAAACATGTGTTGTGGAACGCCATACCAGGCAGTGTCGGTGGCGAACATAGACCATACGGGGGTTGGACAGACGTAACTGTTTGGGCAGACAGAAAACGCTGATTACGTACGCGACAATATTCCATCTTTTTGCGGGCGCACCAGCTTTAAGACAACTTTCGCTCGGATCTCATGATTTAAAATATTTTGGCTGGGGCTTTGATCTGGTATTGAAAGAATTTCCCCGGCAACATTTCATTAAATATGCAAGCGCAGGATCAAACGTGAGATTGGGCAGTTGAAGTTGAACAAAGCCGCGGGACCAAATTATCTTCATTCCGCCCTCTTCAAATTAGGGGGCTTTGCTCTTGTTGATGATTTAAATGATTTACTAGTGAATGTGTGGGGGCAGGAAACTTTCCCAACCGACTGGACCCGCTCCGTTATTGCTCACATCTTCAAAGGAGAATCGCGTTCGGAATGCGGCCGCCATAGAGCGGTCAATCTGATCTCCATTGCCTCCAAATTACTTGCCTCCGTAATCCTTCACAGACGGCCTGGCGCTCGTGAACGTCAGATTCGTGAGGAGCAAGCCGGATTTCGTCGAGGTCGTGGCTGCATCGACCACATGTTCACCTTGCGTCAGTTGTTGGAGCACCGTCACATATACTGGCGGCCCACCGTTGTCGTGTTCCTCGATATCAAAGGTGCATTCGATTCGGTGGCTAGACGTACAATTTGGGAATGTCTACTCAGGATAGGTGTATCTGCGAAATAATTACATATTATCCAAGCATTATATGCGCGTAGCTCAGGCGGAGTGAGGGCTTACGGGAAGCTGTCGTTGCTCTTCAATATCTCCAGCGGTGTGAGACAAGGATGCCCGCTGGCACCTTTCCTCTTCAACTACGCTATTGACGAAGTCATGGAAATCGCATTCACAGGACACGAATTAGAAGGTGTAAATCTGCTCCCAGGAGAAGGAATATTTGACTTGGAGTGTGCTGACGATATTGCCCTAATGTGTGACAGACAGCTCACAGACGTGCCATGCGGCACTGGACAGATTAGCACTGGCTGTCCAACACTTCGGGCTTTGCATCGCACCATCGAAGTGCAAAGCGTTCCTCCATGATTGGTCTGGACCGCCTCCTTCGCTGACCCTTGGTGGCGATCAGCTAGAAGTCGTGCAGAAAATCGCCTACCTGGGAAGTTGTATCAGCGCCCGTGGGATTAAAGATGAAATCACGGAGCGAACGGCAAAAGCTCGAAGTACTTTTGCTAGTCTTCGCCACCTATGTCGGCGGCGCGACATTACGCTCGCCCTGAAAGGTACAGTGTACAATGCATCAGTACGTTCGACCTTAAGGTACGGTTGTAAAACCTGGCGCCTTAGATCAGCGCACATAGAGCGGCTAGTTACGTTCAACCATCGGAGCCTTCAGAGTTTGGCTCACATCTGGTGGGAATACCGCGTGAGCAACAAGCGTGTTCGACGTCGGGTTTACTGTACAAGAAAAGGAACTGAACAGCTCAGCACCGTTATTTCACACACCAGGCTCCGATGGTTTGGCCAAGTGTTGCGCATGCCAGCCAACCGACTCCCGCGACGTGCGTTGTTTGCGCGCCGGGGGTATGGATGAAAGAATAGGAGGGGTGGCCAAGCGATGACTTGCTTGAGAGGAATGATTGCCCTCACTTCGAAGCTGGCATCGGTTGGAACTTCACGGCTCCCTGGTTGGGGTCTAAAAGACGACGAACACGTGTGGCTAGATACACTTGCTGAAAAGGCTAGGAGCCGACCTCAGTGGTGTTTGTTCTGTGAGTTTCTTTATCCCCCATCCCTTTTAGCCTCCCCGTCCAACCACGATCTCATTTCATAGTGATATATAGTTCTACAACATAATTTTGCTTGTTGCCTATTAGTCGGCTTGTAGATTACGGGAGCGACGCCCATCCGTTGCTGGTAGCTCAGCTGGCTTGCAACTGTTGCATTTATTTTCTTCTTCTTTTATGTATTGCGGCACAGTAGCAGGTGCCTTACACCACTAGATAACGTGTAGAATGATGTTGATGATGACAAGCGTACATTCTCAACAGTGAAGGAATATCTAGACTATGGTCCACTTTTTGACATGTTAATGTATTCACAGCACACGTTTAAGCTAGTCTCTGCCAAGCATGTTCGCAACATCCATGTTAACAACAAAAAGGAGGGATAACAGTATCTGTCCAAGGAGTAACCCTTACTTCCCATACCTCTATTACATCGAGTGATTCACCAGTGCAAGAACATACAGTAGACTGCGTCTGGACCAGCGGTAGTTTGGGCAGTGTACGATTTTTGACCAAGGTGACCTAGACCTCATATATATATTTCGAGGCGCCCATGATGGCAGTAAATCTTCAAATCCACAGTACATGGGGGTACACCGTGCACATTCGATGTCACATTATGTGAAATAAAGTAAGATATGGATTCAGCGGAATTCTCTACTGTCCAGACAGTGTTTTGTATCATGGAAACTCCTTAAATGTGCTATCCACCGACACTGCGAAGATCTGAACTTCACTTCAGTCACGCAGCAGGGCTTCAGAAACGGAAATGCATGCATCACTAACCTGCTGGTTGCTAGAGAGAAGGGGGCTAAATCAGTGGAAGCTGGAAAACGTTT
Organism: Dicrocoelium dendriticum; assembly: GCA_944474145.2. NCBI lineage: Eukaryota > Metazoa > Platyhelminthes > Trematoda > Plagiorchiida > Dicrocoeliidae > Dicrocoelium > Dicrocoelium dendriticum. The sequence goes on along the minus strand of OX104063.1, from coordinate 119,692,230 downwards.
AGATGTGCTCTTCACCGACTTCAGTAAAGCTTTTGACAGAGTCCCACGTCAGGAACTACTCTCTAAGCTCTGCGGAAATGGCATAACAGGGAACCTCCTACTATGGATCAGTGACTTCTTGCAAGGCCGGAACATGCAAGTCAAAGTAAGCGATACCCTTTCATTCCCAGTGCCTATGTACAGTGGCGTACCACAAGGTTCCGTTCTCGGACCGGAATTGTTCAAGATATATATCAATGATCTACCAAGTATGCTACAAACGGACTGTCTGATCTATGCAGACTACCTTAAGCTATGGTCGGAAGTGTCCAGCCTCGAAGACGCTGACCGATTACAGGAAATGCTTGATCTACTGCACTCTTGGTCTATCAAGTGGGGTTTGCCGGTCAACAGAGATAAGTGCTCAGTCCTTTCTATAGGTGCTGCTGAACCACTGGGCATCTATCACATTGGCGGGCACCTACTCAAGATTGCCACACAGGAAAAGGACCTGGGGACAATAACTTCCTCTGATCTCAAAACGACCCTAGACACGGGATAGAAAGCTGCTGCGGCGAACAGGATGTGGGGCGTCATAAGATCATTCTCTAAAATGACGCTGCAGATACACACTTCTCTTCACCTCCCATATCCTTCCTATTCTTGAATTTGGACTACCGGCCATAGCCCCTTTATCTAAACACGAAAGAGACAAGATAGAAAAAATTCAGCGACGAGCCTCGAAATTTGTCTTTGGGCTACGCAAACTCCCGTACCCCGCTTGACTACAGAGGATGCACCTTTTGCTTTAGACTATCGCCGATGTCGTGGAGACCTTATCTATACCAGACGCACCCCACGAGGAGAACTGGGAAACGAGTTAAAGCAGTTTTCTCAGCTAACACTTGGCAGCTCGACTCGAGGTCACAACTGGAAGCGTTTTAAACCGAGGAAGTTCAAAGTCCGCTCAGATGTTGCTCTCTCTACTCGAGAAATTAATGACTGGAACCGACTGCCGGACCCGGTTGTCAGTGAGCAGTCAGAAGTGAGTTTCAAACGTTTGCTGGACATCTTCCTACTAAGTATTCCAGGATCCTGCAGGACTGATACTACATCCTGAGCTATGACGCAGCCAATTCGCCTGCAATCCTTGGAAGATCGGGAAGCGAAGGAGCTGACACGGGACCTCCCTTCTGCTCTCTACCACTCAATGAACTCAATGAATATATAGTACACTACAAGACGTGGAAGCACTGTTGAGCGGCAAACCCGCGTAAAATATCCGACGTTACCGCACTTGTGGCAATTGGAGTGTTTGTGTCTACAAACAGCTGCGCTTTCATGTCTCTCGCCACACCTGTTGCACACAACGGAGTGTATGTCGTTCGGTGACAGTCTAGGGTTGGCCGCGTGAATTCAAGAGAGGTGATTGTGTTGACAGTGAATTGACGTGTGCATGCGGCTTACAAAGCAAGCTTGTTTTCGTCTTCCGAGAATAGGCGTTGTCTAATCTTATTGTCGCGAATGCCAACCAGAATAAATTTGATAGCCATGAGTTCTTCAAATATCGTGTATGGAATCTTACAGCAATCAGGCAGGGACTGTTGTATGCGGGTTACAAATTTAGTAACATTTTCTCCTCCTCCTGTCATAGGTACGTAAATCTTATTCGTGCAGCACACACATGTTGTGGTAAGCCCAAAACACCATCCAGAGCTTTCAGACGGTCTGACACGGAAGTGTTTCCGTACGACCGTTATGTATCAGAATGACTCTGACCCTCTACGCCCAGGTGTTGTCTCAGCAGTTTAGTAGGTTTACTCTCAGTAACTAATATGAGGATTTGTAATTCTCCTCCACCGAGTCCAAACTGCAATTGTGGGTTTGGAAGCCGCTTCTTACCAAAACTGATCAGATGGAATAAGGTGACTCGTAATGATTAACTACATATATTGACTCCTTCACACATGTTAAATTCTACACGTGCGGAAATAATGTAAACGTGCGAAAGCAGAAATGGCTCGTAGCCTTACGACGCAAGGACAATATATCATACCGATTTGGTTGCGCGTAACGTGTATTCTAGCAAGAAAGTGTGCAGCACATCGGTGAAGTAGCTGAGATCAGGTCACTAGTGGGTGTAATCTATAGACAGACATAGACGCGCACATGTGGGGATAGGCAATGCAGTGTGTGAACGTCAGTCTGGCGATAGTGGCTTATACGCCACGAGAGTGGTTTCTGTACGGGCGGGCGGGCGGCAAACACCCAATAACCAGCTGCCTCATCGGTTCCGGTCCCAATGCTTGCTTTGACTAAATTTCCCTTCAATGCGAATCACTGTGCACATTGAGTTTGTGCATCACATTCGATTCACATAACACAGGCTTCAAAATGACTCCTTCAATCAATGGCAAACGGTTTTCAGTAGACACGCTTAAGTGCGGCAAGGTAAAGAAACATACTTCCTGGGTCTCATCGTCAAGACTGGAGCATCGTTCCTCTCAGACGTTGCCGACGGCGCTGTTTTGACAAATAAAGTATCACTAACGCAATAGCCGTCCCAGTAATCAAGATGGGATGATTCTGTACCACCGCAGGCAAGTGCATTGCGTAAACAGAAGCCTACTAAGTGGTTCAAAGCACCGACTCACTGCAATGCGGTCTGTGACTCAGACGAAACGACGTTGCTATTCGCACCAGACTAACCCGGAAATATATAGTTTGGCATTCGCATTGAGAATAGTTCATTCAGTAATGATAATAACCACGTGTTACATGGTTTTAAATGGTTTCGGAATACCGCTACCTCAGGCTGAAGACTCATTTATTCAGTTGTTCTCCGCGCTTAGCAAATTGACCGCAAACCAACTTGCCAAGATAAGAGAACAAACGCACATTTCAAGCTGCTATAATAAGTAGTAGGCAGGTGACAGCCAAGTCACAATACGGTCTCCTTGACAAGCGATCTTGCACAACCTGCCAGATGCATTACTTGAATTACCTGTCAGACTTCATCGACACGATATGCCATCTTAATCCTATTCTTGGACTCGCAACACATATGTGATCGGATGCCTCACAGAAGTTTACTGATAATGATAGCGATACTTGGTTGGCCATCCTCAAATCTGAAAGGTCGCTCTCAAACAGTCACCTTAGACGACCATCGTCTTTTCCCGCGTCCAACTACCAGCGCGGTTATGCAAGGAAGTGTGCTCGGCCCATTACTTTTCCTGCTTCATATCAATGACATCAGCTTGGTTATCAAAAGTGATGCGCCGTTCTTATTTGTCGATGATATATAAAGTCAAAAGAACACGAGACCATAGGTGAACAGTTGTTTTCAATATATAAAGTGTCTACAAGTTCCGACGAGTTGACCTTTAGTATGGACTACTACTCATGCACGATGACATTCGTTCGCTTAAAATATGGTGCGACAAGTGGATGATGAAGTGTTCAAAACAAACATCAAGTATCCCCTGTGTCGCGTTTGTTTGATACTCGTATGGTCTATCACACTTAATAGAAAATTCATCGGTGTACAACGGCCAACACGGGACCTCGGAATCTGATATTCCTGTGCCTTTAACTTTTTGTATGGACTGAGTATCAGATAGCAAGAGCTAGCAAATCCGTAGCTATTAAATCACATAAGGTGCGCACAATCTCAGCCAGATTCAAGCTTTTAAAATCTCCCCAATCCTCCCATCCCGGGGTATTGCAGCATAAGCTGTAGGAATATGAAGAGATCGGACAGGACAGCGATAGAAATTCTGCAGGGGCCAGTTACTAAACACATGTTAGGCAAAACTTCTACCAAGTACTATCGGGCGTGACGTCAGTAACCAGTTGGTTCCGCTTTGGCTGCGAACATCGAAACATAAATTTATACTGCTGTACAACCTGATTCATGGCAATGCCTACTGCAATCTACCCATATTAGCATTGCAGCACAGTTCCAGGCAGTACATTCGTGACGGAGAGTTTACCCTGGTTATGCCACGATGCAGGACAAATTTTCGGTTTAACTTCTTTGTAACAACATATACTTCTCTGTGGAATCGGCTCCCAATCACAATCAGGTCGTGTGAGTTGTGTAATCACTTCGCAGTAAACTTGGTATTCACCTCTACCTGGACATCATTAAGTCCTTTTTCCATAGGGTAGATCACCATACGATATACTTAATTTAGGCGAAGTTAACGTCTAATGGGTAAAATAACACAAATGGACTCAATTTAATTAGCACTCAGCCTTTGCAATATACTCAAACTACGAGAGCTCCTCCTACTCTTGCACAAAGCATACCTTGTCAGTAACACAGACAAATATAATAATATAAATTTATTTTGCTTACGCAAGAGCATGATACTGCTTGCACATATATGATCTGAAACAAGCATGGACACTGCTTCTAACTTGATGCGTAACAGGCCTTTATAATGATAATAATAGCAATAATAATAATACTGATTAGTAATAGTATATGTTCTTCCGGTATACAGAAACTCGATTATACCGAGTTTAATATTGTTTTACTGCCACGCGCCGTGTGTCCATATTTGTTTGCAGCAGTCGGTCACATGGCTGTTGGGTGATTTGGCGTGATGATGTCTGCTCACACTTACTTCAACCGTCTACCTGCAGTTGTCGTCCTCACGAATAGGACTCGATGTTTTCAACCTCATCGGTCCTCCCATTTCAGCATTTAATTGCACGCCTACTTTCGGTCTGGTATCAATTAGTCCATAAGGCAATTGGGCGACCTCAGCCGGTTGGATGACATTAGTAACCTACTTGACGCTGATTTTAAACTTGTACATGTAGTGCGAATAAGGTGACATCACAACTTTAAACTTCGTGGGGCGCCAAAACTTCTACGCTTTATGCTGAACTGCAGGATGGTTCAAAAATATACATATAACTAAAACTTAGCATCAACATGCACTCATGCAAAAGCTGAATCAGTTCTGTAAATACCGATATGTTCCTACTTTAAAAACAGTTCCGCACACTTTCGGGAAATATACGTCTATATCTAAGTTATCACAGAACTACAAGCAGTCCTGCCTCGAACCCGCGACCATTGGAATGGTAGCCGAAACCCCTACCCATTTGGCTACCGGGTCACTTGGCACAACGGTAAATGACTAATTGGTGGGTCAAGTTTGGACTACGCGTTGTGTGATTGGATTGCGACGGCCCTAGTGATCGCAGTGACTAAGGGTCACTTCAGTGTGAACCAGGGTCCATTATATTGAGGTTTCGCGTCGCTGTCCAATCGCACAACGTGTAGTCCAAACTTGAGCCTCCAATTAGTCATTTACCGTTGTGCCAAGCGTTGCCCACCGTGACCCGGTAGCCAAAGAGATAGAGGTTTCGGCTACTATTCCAATGGTTGCGAGTTCGAGGTCTGCTGTCTCCACCTGATGAGGTGAAAGTACATCGAAACGTATCGTGGTTGTGCAGTGTTTTCGGGCAGGCAACACTCAATTTCCATCTGCTTTGAGTACGGTCCTAGTGATCCCAGTGACTGAGGATCACTTCAATGTGAACCACAGTCCATTACATCGAGGTTGCGCGTCGCAATTCTAGCACACAACGTGTAGTCCAAACTTGACCCTCCAATTACAAGCAGTCCTGCTGTCGACAAGTCGACTCAGAACTAAACACTGATCTATCCGTGTCTTTCCAAACATCCTATGGGGCGAGCGTCATACGATTATCGCAGCTTAGAAGACCATCGGAAGGAACTTTAACCAGAGCCAGACTTGTCCACGGCGTTCGTGAAATTTAAACATGCGATGAGCATGAAATATTAACTCCTGTTAAGGAACAAAGGTGTTATATTCGTGAAACCCTCTGTTTAGATGATGTGATAGCGAAATCGGCGTCATGGCTGCGCACATTTACCGAACTACATAAGATGTGATTCAACGGTATTGTTGATAGTCTTACACTCAAAACATATGGTAGCACGGCTACGTTTCGTTTCAAGCTGCCATCTGAACTTCATCTGAAAGTAGGGAGCGATCTGCCCCCTGGAGATGTCATGTCACCCAAAAAACCTAAACACCAGGGGAACTATAATAGAGCAGTGCGCTAGCAGTGTGTCTGATGAGCCCATACAACCTGTCGATGAATGGATGACTAACCTCCTTACGCTGTACATAGATGGTTAACTTTGGAACTGAGTAAGCAGCCGAGGAATATGAAGTCGAACCAGTCGCCAAGTACACAACAAAAGGACGATTAGTCGACCTGGCCACTCACTGGTAGGCGAAACTTCATAATCCCCAAGGGCTCCACACTAAGCTAACCGAACTGCGGCTACGTCAGGTCGCGAATACTTGGTACTTAGTTTATATTACCGAAAACTTATTCCACCAAGAATTTGCTTATGCTGGGCTTGAGATAGCAGGAATGTCACTCATCCGAAAGAACTCTTCGAGCAGAGGACGTGGTTGATTCTGTGATACCACAGTGACCTGCAATGTGCATTAGTTGTTTCTGCGGAAACTCACGTTAGCGACTAATTCCGATGCCATCTCCAAATACGACACAACAAAGCTTATATCGTAGCTATCGTTTACAACCCCAGCATCCACTCAGGAAATAGATTCCAGCTTGATACGTGCTTTGTACAGCCAACTTCCCATCGCCGGTAACTTTAAGATGCACAATCTGCAGGTACCGGAATCTCCAAATGAATAGTTTGAAGCCGAGTTACATGAAGGTATCCTCAATATTCCTTCATACTCAGACAAAACACACCGATAAGAGGTCATAAGTTTAAGCTGGTCACGCAGTACATCCGACTGGAATGTCGTCGAAACTTTTTCTCCTTTCAAATGTCACAGCCTAGGAACACCCTCCCGGAACATGTAATTAATGATCTTACCCTATCCCTTTGCTAAAACGTCTTGACGATACCCTGTCACATTTATACTATGTGCTATAGCCCATGACCACCAGATGCTGGCATTAACGCACAACAAACAGTGGACTGTGCGACAACCCTACTCCAGAATGAGTCACTCCAAACCCCTTGCACAAAATTTGATAAACGCTCCTACTGTAGAAACTGGATTTCTGTATCCCTTCGACCCGAGATAGCTGCACACGAGTAAGCGCTGTCCTTGCTATTTTTAGTTTTTTCTCTCGCCTATTACGTGATCAATAACCACCTTCCATTTTCATGCACCCTTTATACGGCAGTGCAGTTACATCTGTAACCGCCCGAACCGAGGATTCCATTAACACTTGATCCATCTTTTCTCACTCTAACCACCCCACGTACCATGTCAAGCACCTGCTTTCGTACCCGTTATAAATCATTGTTCATTGTTCCTTAATACATTCAAGTCACCACGCCCGCTAGTTTCACGGGCAAACAACCGACCGCGTTGGATTTTGTGCTCACAAATGAAGAACACAAGGTCGAAAAGTTATTGATGGAGAATCCATTGGGTCTCAGCGACCACGTAACAAGTAAGTTTAACCATTTATGTTGTGCAGTCTTAATCTGAACACGCGGAATTAACTCATACCATTATATGTAACTATGACCTGAAAGAATTCGAGGCATCAGATTGGGAATTCTCAAACAATGGTCCGCTTGACAACTTTTGAAGAAACTTCATTGAAAGACGCAGTGACCTACTCAACAGAGCAACGGAAACCAAGCCACTTCGTTCCCCGAAGGTGCCGTTAATTATCAGAAGCAAACTTTTGTAATGCGTGATGTCGTGTTCAAATACTTTGCTTTGTTTTTGCCCTCGATTCGCTTATCCTACTCACACTTTTATTGAGCACTCGTTGGCCTAACATGTGCTCTTACATTTGCTTGGTTACAATTCGAACCTCCATCGATTTAATTCTACCGTGTGTGTGTGTGCGAACAATTTTCTCCATACATACTTTCCGTTGCTGCTCTGGTCTGCTACTTTTTAGGGATACAAGGCGTGGTAATACAGGATACAGCATGGCGTACATACAAGGCTAGCCCAGACACAGAGACCTGGGGGGAATTCAAGACACAGCGAAATTAATGCTCCACGCTCGTTAGTGAGCACAATGTATCCTATCAACAGTGCGTGTAGTGTTAAGCTATCACATAAATCATGCAATTTGCATATCGAATGGGTGATCAGAATAAATGTTGGCTAACCGTCTGAAACCTGATCGATCGCCGCCAGTCGAGCACCAGCGCCCAAACGTGTGAGCGACCATCGCCTTGCAAGCCCGCTCGACCAACTGGCGGGATCGATGAATATGCTAAGTCCGGCAGCAGGAGCCAATCAAGCAAGAATAAATCGGAACCGTTCAACAGAGCGTAATTTCCTCTACGGGATGTTTATTAATCTGGCCCGGAGCTAGAAGCGGCTGCACTCAGGTGGTGACGTAGCCCGGTTTGCTGAATTGCTAACTGTCCACTGGTGCAAACTGTTTCGCCGGCAGGGGTGAGATGCGACACAGAGACGCGACATGTGTGCCTACTACCGAAGGGCACACCGAACCGTTCGGCTGTGAGTGGTGAACGTTAATAAACACCACAGCCTCAATCGACCTGTCATGCGTGGATCGCAGGACGAGATCAAGGGAACGCACATTGTTCGACTGTTATCATTGATTGTGTCGTGCTTCGACCGCAGGGCAAGAGCAACTGAACGCACGCCGTTGGGCGGTGAGAACTGGACGTTAGACACCACATAGCCGCACTGAACGTAGCATTATTTGATCCATCGGTGGTCGGTCTGCACGCAGGTGAAATACCAACAAAATGGGTTCCCCGCGAAGTAGTTAGTGGGTCTCTGTGCTGGTAATGGAGGATAAGCTTAAACCCGTGTTGTCGTTGTATCAGCAACCGCAGTCACGTAATGTACCGGTCCATCAGCGCGTGGCCATTGTGTAGCTGTATAGTAAGGGTGGATCCAATACGGTGGAAACAGCAAGGCGTTATAATTTTATGCACCGCAGTACGCGGCCCATTAATGGGCGGTTTGTTCGTCGAGTAGTAAAGCAATTTGCAGAAACTGACAGCGTTTGCAAAGCAAACAAATCGCACGGCCTTGCACCGTCACGGATGCAGTATCAGCTTGCGCGGTTGCGCAGGAGGTATGCAGTAACAGGCAGCACAGCATTCGGCAGCTCGCATATAGCAAAACCACACCGTATGCTGTGCACAGGATATTGAAGGAAAAATATTCCGACTGTACAGCGCTCTGCAGGTGCAAGTGTTGAAGACATTCGATTCGCAGACGTGCTTGGAATTCGTCCTTTGGTTTTTAAACAGTCTGAATGTATATTATATTTTGTTCCCTGATGAGGTTGTTTTCCCCCTGCTTGGCCAAGATACGCAACAAGTAGTGTCTGGCTAACATTTAGTTCTCACACCGGAACGGCGTGCGTTCCCTTGGTCTTTCCCCGCGATCCAAGCATGACAAGTCGATTGCGGCTGTGATGTTTGCTAATTTTCAACTCTCACAACGGAACGGTTCGGTGTGCCCTGCGGTAGTAGGCACACATGTCGCGTCTCTGTGTCGCATCTCACCCCTACCGGCAAAACAATTTACACCATTAGACAGTTAGCAATTCAGCATACCGGGCTACGTCAGCACCTGAGTGCAGTCGCTCCTAGCTCCGGACCAGATTAATGAAACACCCTGTGGAAATAATATGTTCTCTTCTGATCTAATGTACTCAGCTTTTCGGAGAGCAAACACAACAGTGCCAAGCCAAAGCCTTTCTGGCATAGAGCAAACCAATCTATAGGCCCCTCCACAGCCTACCTAAAGTAAAGCATGACATCCCTCCACTTTTCACAGCGGACGTTAGCGTACAAATTGCAGATGAAGCGGCCAATGTCTTGTAGTTTTAATAACCCGATATTAGAACACATAACCTGCCCCTGCATCATAAAGTCAAGCACATTCGGAGTACAGAGTTTACGCCTGCAATTTTCAACCCAAGAACTGTGATAATGAAGTTACACACTGCGCGGTCATAGCTCTCCGGGAGTCCATACCATCCGCCCAAAAGTACTGCAGACCTTGACTAGTAAGCTGGCAGCACTTCTGTCACAGTTCTTCCAAGGATGCTTCGTTGATCAACAGGTACCCAATTTGTAGAAGCATGACATTAGTTCACCAATTTTAAAGGCGGTAGCAGTTCAGAGCCCACAGGCCTTCACCTAGTGACTCACTTCCCTGTGCTCTCGAAGGTGATGGAAGCGGTCGTCGCTGAGGGTTTAGTGGACCACCAGTAGAAATGCAACTTCTTGGCACTGGAGCAGCATGGCTTCTGTCAACACCGGTCATGCAACATCAAACTGCTGTTGACACGAAGTAGTTGAACGGAACTGGTTGCTAGTGAGGTCGGCTCGATGTCATCTATCTGTTCTTTTCCAAAGTGTTCGACCGCCTGCATCACAGCATTTTACTTCACAGGCTACAGTGCTATGGAATCGGGGATCCGGTTCTTGGTTGGATTTCAAATTTTCTTCGACAACGGGGGCTACAAGTTCGTGTTAGGGGATCACTCTCCAATCCAATTAAAATGGAATGTGCTGTTTCCCATGGTTTGGAGCTAGGGCCGCGCTTAGCCATGGATTATATCAACGATCTGACACGAGTTATCTCCTCCAAATTCCTGCTTTTCGCCAATGACGTCAAAATACCGCTTTCATGACTGATCAACTAGTAACATATTCCAGTTGAACACAGCTAAGTGCGAGCTGATCCATCTACGTCATCAGCCGGTGAGTGTGTACAAACTTGGAGACCACAACTTACAGAGACCTCCCAGGAGCGTGATCTGCGTGTACTTGTACAGGAAAATGTCGGACGCTCAAAACAAGCAGAGGTGTCGAGAACCGACAGTCAACATTTTGGCGTTCTCGGCAGAGCTTTCGGTCGATTTGGTCCCTCAATCATCCCACAAATGCTTAGCGCCCACGTGCGACCCCACGTAAATCATGGCATCCAAGCAGGTCACCAGTGACAGAAACAACTTCTCGTTAATCACTAGACTCTTCAACGAAAAGCAAACAAGAACATTATGGACCTCTTCCATTTGTCTTAGCAGCTAAGAGTGAAGTCCCTAGGAAGGTACAGAAGTTGATGGCAGCGTATTCGGGTGGATCACATTATGGTTTACCAGATCCTGAAGAACCCAAACAACGTTTGCTGCCGGCTGCTGCAACTGATCCACAATGCCAATATAATAGGTCATGCTTTGTAACTGACAATGCAGTAGTGCCAGCTGAAATGCCTTAGAAAGTACTTCTACCTCCGAGTTTTTCAACCGTGGAACGCTTTCTCACCTTATGTCATCTCTTCCGTCAAACTAACCATATTTACGAATAGACTTAAAGTAGCATTGCCCAATTCGCATTTCATCTTATAAGATGCCCAAGGGCTACATAGCGCAACCAAAGAGCGTTTCTAAATTTCAAATCAGTGGATTTGTACTTTTATCACAAGAAGCTTTCTGCTCTTTTATGCACGTATAACATGAACACCACCACCAAGAAAGCTTTCACTTCATCATGAAGTTTTAGTTTTTCAATGGTTTTCATTCCGCGGGGTTGTTGAACTTTTTCCCTTATTACACCACATTTCCAAGTTTTATGGTCCAAACATCACTGAACTCTTTGTGAACAGTACAAATCCGGTAGGTGAGAAGTGAGTGCAATTTTGCGCTCCACTACTGTCCCCGACAGATCGTAAGTACTCGACACAGTGTTACAGGAAAGATCGGATCGACATGTTCGTTGCAATGTCCGTTTGGGCTCCATGTCAATGCGGTCATTGTTCATCGTTGTATCCGAAGGAATGCACAGGATGGATGCGCAAATCCCCATACAGTGACTTCCTTGAGGAGCATCTTTAATCTACCACTTTGGAGTTTTGTCTAACGCCATCCTATGCAGTACGTTAGCAGACTTTGTTGGAGGCTAACCCAGCCAATCGTACGTACACCAACAGTGTAACATTTTTGTTTTCGAAGAGATGAGGGTACCAGTTTCCGACTCCATTAATAACTGAATTATAGCAACCGCAGGACACCTGGGTTTACAAGTAAACTACCACTGCTTTGTGCCAAATCACCCACGGTTTGCACATAGGTCTCCGTGTTTATTACATGTTTGACGATATAAGGGTTAAGTGATGCAGCTCGGAGCCACTGTTGACTCTGAGCCGAACAATGTTCCTTTAGCAAGATCATGACATAGAAACTAATGTATGTGACACATACTGGGCCTGATCTGGCTCATTCCAAGCACAAACCGCTTTCACACATTCTGTGCACTTGGTCTCCTTCAGCAATGAGTAAAGGTCTGCTTGATTCAGTGGTTGTTGTGGCGACAGTGGACGAGCGGAGCTAAGCCTGATGATTCACTTGTGGGTTAATGTCTAGCACACGACAGTTCTTCGAATATAATTTAAGGAGAGCGACAAACCACAAGGTAATCATCATCAGCTTCATCTTCGGTGCCATCGCAACTGATTAATGCACGCACTACCGTAAGCTAAATTGATTCGGTGCTGTCCTATCTGTGGGAACTACTGTAAACGTAAGATATTTTAATGAGCGGACTTTCAGGTTAAGGTCATGCATAACACGAACCTCAAAGCAGATGTACCAGCTGTTGAAGTACTGATCAGAAAATAAAGGCGCAGAGTACATAGCAAGTATTTTCTCATGGCTAAGGGATGAATTGTTCCAGGTGCACCTCGTTCTGCTGATACTCATTTGCTTAGAATCAACCAGCTTGCAATGCGGACCAACGAGCGTGCCATTAAACCGCATGCCACCTGATTTCATGCCGCCTTTCCAACAATCCCATGATCGCAATAACGTTCAGAGTTAATCTATACTGCTGTGGATCTCACGAAAGCTATTTACGCAGGCATCATACCATACGTTGTAGTCGCAGCTCCTATCCACAACAGTATCGGAGAAACACTTGGTCAGGAATTACATTTCGGTAACCCTGGTATCCCAAGTGAACTGACACTCCAAGCTAGTGCATGTAATCCCACCCTTGTTTAACGTTGGCGCAGTCGTTAACACTTCATGTGCGCTGACTTCGGTTGGTTAAGAGACCAGTGATCGGTTTCGGCCTCATATTCTTAGCAAAGTGAGCTATGCAAGCGAAAGACTTTCAGTGGTACGGAGATGAAAATTAGCGATGGCTGGCCCCAACACATTACCGAATCGCTTTCAAATAAAATATAACATCCAGTGGAACAAAAAGTAAGTGGTGAAGGAACCACAAAGCTGTGAAGTGTAACTGGATTTCGGTCAAGTCGTATTAGTCCAGATGAAGTAAAGAACCCCGATACATGTAATATGTATCGCCGCGACGTAGCAACCTGCTACACGTAAACATTAAGATTCCATGAAGTGCGAAGCGTGGTATTTCTCGTTATCACAATACATTGACATGGACAATAGGTCGAAGTAGAGGTTAACACTTCCCGGCTGCAGTAAGCTGAACAATATTTAGTCGGTTACGTCGAGGTCAATGTTTATTTTTCCTTGATCTAGTGATTGGGTTATGGGAACCATTATCTGTGTGCATCCGTTATACTAATAACTCCAAAGATATTCTCCCGAAGGCACAGAAGTTAGCATCTATGGAGCTGGCCTTTCCTTTACCACGACCCGTTCAATGATGTGGGAATAACAATAGATGCTTGTTAAATAAATGAATAAATAACTTGTATATTTATCAACGCTGTGAGACATAGATCAACTACGTTGTCTGCTTATTATGTACACCATCGTTTGATGGCAGAGAACGATTTTTGCGTTTTACAATGTGGGTCCCTAAGATGTTTTTGAGGTGTTCAATGGTCTAAAAGTAAAACTATCGAGGAAAGTAGAATGTAGGAATAAATATAGTTATATGCAACAGTTCAACTAATGGAATGCAACTATCCGTCGAACCGTCTCCTGGTGGTCTTGCTTCCATGCGAGGTAACCCCTTTGAGAGGTTTCATCATCACCTCTACTCTTTATCTGACCATGTGCTGGTGTCGCTTAAAGGCGCGTAAGCCGTCATCGTGTCGACTCGATTTTGGGTCTAAAACCATTTTTCTCTCCAGTGGGTCTGTGGCAATTCGCTCTGTGTTAGTGTAATTAATTGCCTTAGAAGCTTAAATCCATCACCTCAGTAGATAGGCCCAGTCATAATCCACCATGGAAAAAAAGAACAATAATGCAATAAAGTAAAACTACAATGGGTAAATGCTATGTTTTTCTCTAGTACAGCAATGCCAACAAGCCAGCGTCCACAACATGAAATGATGTATTCCTTCTTTGATAATTTCCGTACAGAGGAAATTAGATAGAGGAAGCAACACACAGCTAGGCTAATAAGTTTGTTTTCGGTAGTAAGCAGCAGGCCAGAACACAACAGAAAATAAGAATAAAACTAACGCCGGATATTTAAATGCGATGAATCAATGAAGCGAATTGACCGGTCAAAGAGATAAAGTGATGGTACTGGCTAGGGCAACAGTAGTGGAGGTGTTAAGCGTGCGTCGCTACATTGGGCGGCTTGAGGCCAAGGTAGGTAAAGAGCCTGTACAAACTTCTTTCAAGCACATAAGTTGAGGTTATGGATTCGAATAACTAGCACGTCCGAGGTCGCTAATAGGTGACATAGGAGGGCTCGCTTTTGGCGTCCAGATTTCCGGTAGCCGCTATTCGGCTCCACAACCCCAACCTATGTGCCAAAAAGAAGTTAGTACAGGCTCTTCATCAACCCATGTAACGACCCCGTGCTTATCTCTTCCACTACTGTTGTCCTAGCCAGTACCACCACTTTATCTCTTTGACCGGTCAATTCGCTTCATTGATTCATCGCATTTAAATATCCGGCGTTAGTTTTCTTCTTATTTTCTGTTGTGTTCTGGCCTGCTGCGAACCACCGAAAACAAGTTTATTTACCTAGCTCTCGTTTCCTTCGGACATTAGATAGATTACAAAGAAATTAAGGACGTTATGTGTACAAAATGCAATACCATCGGATACAGGCATAAAGCAATGTGATGGAACTGTTTATTATTGACCAACAAGGAATAGTCTATCTAGTGCTTTTACTAAAGGGGTCTTAACTAAATCAGAAAATAAAGAAGACGGGTTCTTTGACTTCGGATATATATATAACTACCTGAAGTTATCCCGTTCTGAGAAAGGGTATTTGTTTTATAAGTTAGCTTGGTCTTCAGCTTTTTTATTCTGCTATAAAGTAGATGGAAATTGGGTGTTGCCTGCCCGAAAACACTGCACAACCAGCTGTAGAGTGGTTTCGAGCTGGCAAGACCCAATTTCCAACAGTTTCGGCTACGGTACCAGTGATCGCAGTGAGCAAGTTTCACTTCAATGTGAACCGCGATTTGCATTGAAATTGCGCGTCGTAATCCAGTCACACAACGTGTAGACCAAATTGACCCTCCAACAACTATAAGGTACTTCTTTCGACAAAGCAATTTCACCTTTCTGATTATTTGTTCTATAAAAAGCAGCATTTTTCTACTCCACTTGCACAACGCTTATAATAAAAGGATTGCAACTAACCTGAAAAACTAAAAATGTGGGATCCGTTAACTTTTTATTTATCTGGGTTTCACTCCTGTTCTAGTGTGGAGACTGCGACTGAAAAAGGTAAGGTAACGACGTAGGACGCCGCTTCCAGGAAAAGTGGAAACAGTAGAAGATTTTCACTGAACGACTGAGTAAGTGTGCATGCTTGATTTAAATGGAGAGTGCAGCTGTTGTTAATGAATTTAATATCCAGAGGCACTACCAAACGATGCATGCTAACTATCACAAGTTGACTAAAAATGAACGAGTTGTGAAAGTGATCAACTGGAAACTGGAATAACAGCAAAGGTTGTTTGCAATAATCGGTCAGTGGAATGAAAATGCAAAAGCAAGTTATGAGGTGGCAAAACTCACAGCAAAACATTGCAAACCATTTACTGAATGTGCATTTCTTAAAAAATTTCTCATAAAAGCTGTGGAAAATATCTGTCCTGAGAACAAGCAAATTTGTCAATCGTTACCTGGCACGCAACACTGTGGTTTACGGAATGGAAGACATCGCTTCTGATATTAAGACGCAATTAGCAGCAATAGGAGCAAGGTGACTATTTTCCGTTAGCCTGTGATCAAAGCGTTAATGCATCAGACATTGTCCAACTTCGCATTTTTTGAAATGAGTTAACAGAACTTGTGTGTGAATGAGGGAATACTTGACTTGTAATGTCAAGAACCAAACATGAGGAACAGATTTATTTGCTTCTTTTTTCTACAATCAATTACATTAAACTTTCATGGAAAAATTTCACTAGATTGTTACTGGCGGTAACTCAACCATGACTGGCGAGCACAGTGGGTTGCCAACATTTGTCTGTAAGAAAGTCAGCGAACTGCGATGTAAACCTATTAAACTTTACTGCATCATTCCCTAACAAGATATTTGTGCCAAACATTTTAAGTGTGATCATGTAATGAAGCCAGTAATAAAAGCTATCAACTACCTTTGCTCTCAAGACCTGGTTTTTCATTAGTTTCGGCAGGTTCTACTCGACATCCAGAATAAATACGCAGATGTTGTGGAGCATGGTGATGTAATATGGCTCAGTCGAAGTACTGCACATTATCGCTTCTACTGTCTTAGTAAATAAATTACACAATTCATATAACATATGGAACTATCTGATCCTTCTTGGTTGGTTGACTTTGGAAATTTGGTTGATATAACACGTCACCTGAACATGTTGAACACAAGCTTTCAAGGACAAAATGCAGTCGTAAGCCAATAGTATACCCGCAACATAGCCTCCAGGAGAAAGCTGCAACTTTTCCAAGGACAACTGTCTACAACGCAGCATAATACCACACCTTTTTCATCACTACAGTAAAGTATGACAAGTCTCCCAGAAATCAACATCAGTGCACAAATGCGGTGGTAGGTTGCAGACATTGTGTCCCTGGCTGATTAATTTCAAAGGCGCTTCCTGGTGTTTTCAGCGATTGAAAAGGGATCAGGCTTTTTTCCTCGCCTTTCTCTGAAGGCTCTGACAATGTTCCAAGTCACTTGCAGCTGGAACTCACTGAATTGCAAAATGATGTTGAATGTCACAATCAGCAACAACGGCTCTCTGTTACAGTTTTGCGAGAAGCTGGATAAAGATAGATTCCAAGAGATTCGACCATTTGCTAGGAAAGTGCTAAGCCTGTTTGGCTTGACATACTTGTGTAAACAGACATTCACAGTTTTGAATTTTAAAAAGGCCTACGAAGAATAAAATGATTCTTACCTATGTGATATCTTGCGTATCAATACCAGAGTCATTGAGCCTGACCTGGCCAGTGTACGGCGGCCAAAATCTCAGTTTCACCCATCACATTTAAAACGCGTTGAAAAAATTATTACATATCATTTTTGGTTATTAGCATAATATCTGACTGAATTTGGTGCGAAACCTTTTTATCTCACAAAATGTGACCCTCCTTGCGAAAACTGTGGACATCCCTACTCTAGAATAATATGTGGTTGGCGGTTGTATGTTTGTTCAAACAAAC
Source organism: Dicrocoelium dendriticum (assembly GCA_944474145.2). Taxonomy (NCBI): domain Eukaryota; kingdom Metazoa; phylum Platyhelminthes; class Trematoda; order Plagiorchiida; family Dicrocoeliidae; genus Dicrocoelium; species Dicrocoelium dendriticum. The sequence goes on along the minus strand of OX104063.1, from coordinate 119,674,641 downwards.
CAGGTTGGAAATAACTCCTTAAACAAATAACGAGGTTTGTTTCTGCAGTACGTTTGAAGTGTTTATAAACAGTGCAAATCACGAAAGATTTGCATGTGATTTTAATAAGTGATGCCAAGCGAAAAAATAGTAATTTTCATCGGATTGGATTTACATAGGTAGGGAAAACTATAGAGTCTACCTAATGTGTGATCTCCAGGAAAGAATACAAGTTACTTAATAGTGTAGCAAGGATGCAAAGAAAAAAAGACAAGACAAATAACTTTGCGCTTCATTATGCCTAGATTTAACGTGAGGCGGACAATTCTCGTTGTTGAAAACATAATTTAGTGCCACATCTAACGGTGGGGAAATCAATCGATTCAGCCGAAATAAAAGCAACTGCACATTTACATCATGTACATCACGTTCCAATTTCAAGTGAGTTTAATTTTTCTTACTTGGTCTCAGTATAACCATAGGTGTTTCAATCTTGAGGATTGAATGGAACGCTTTCAAAATATTAGCTCTGACAGGCTTTCATGTATCTCACTCGGAAGTCTGTTACATAATACGGAGTACCGGTTAAGGAAATGTTGTCGGGCTGATTAGTTTTTGTTATTTTTAATAGTAGTTCGTTGTTGTTTCTGATGCGCTATATTGCCGGTTTCAGTACCGGATTCCATGAATATATGTTGCTGGTTAGGTTAGCGAAAGAAGCCGAAAAGGTCAAAGTTCATCCGGTGCAACTACATGTGATCAAATTGTAATGCTATACACCCATCCAAATAGAATAATGTGGAAGAATGGCCCTATAGATGTTTAGTCAATGCCCGTGATACTTGCTCTACTACTATACGACCACCCGCTTTAAAATTTCCAAGGTCCGTTCCAGTTGATAACAAAAACTTAAGAGACACGGTAGCTGCGCTCTATGTCTGATATGAAAGGCCCCAGTGTTTTGATCCGTTCCACTTGAAACATGATCTCGGTCGATATACAAATGCACTGGCAGCACTAATAGTGCCTATTTCTCTTAATCAACCCATAGTAAGGGAACATCCGGGAAATTAATGTTTACCACAAATCATTTTATTTCATGATAGGTACAATGACCCAGATGCAATAGCCAGGTTTGAGAAAATTGCTTTGCTTAGTTTTCATAGACTCGGCATTTCAAGCTATTGCATAAATAAAATAGAAACGGTGCCTAATTGCAAGGGAATGTTAGAACATTCGTTGTAGGCATGGATTCCAATGAACATTCCTAATCTAGATCGCGAATCACTATGTACCGAAAGGTAATGGTCAAAGTCCGACTATCTTATTTGAATCCAGACCAGTCGAGTCTGGTGTGCCCCAGGGCTTAGTTCTAGGTTCACGATTAGTTTCGGTATTCATCAATGACCTTGCACGAAAACTCGCTACAAATTCCCTTCCGGTTGCTGACGATGTCAAGATATGGCGCCAGGTCCACGCAACTGCCGGTCAGAATTTAATTCAATGGGACCTAGATATGGCATATCAGTGGTCAGCACAAAAGCTGCTACACTCCAAGGTGGGCAAATGCAAGGTATTCGCCATAAGACAATAGAGGACTTATTCCTACAAGCTAGAAACGCAAGTACTGCAGCGATCATCCGTCGAACGCTACCTTGGAGTGTTTGTTCAGCATAACTTGGATTGGTTCAAGCAATCTTTAAAGGCATCGAAAACTGAGAACCAGCACTTCGGATTGATACGACGGGCATTCGCACAACAAGAAACCAGTGTTTTCAGACAGATGCTGAAAGAGTTTGTTCACCCCCACGTCGAATACGTAATCCAAGCCTAGCAGCCATGGCTGAAGCGCTCCCTTACTGCACCGGACCAACCTCAAGCTCAGGCTTCGAAATACGTCATTGGAATGCGCAACCTTCCGTAAGAGCAGAGGCTGAAACATTTGGGAGTATTCAGTGGGCTGTATCGCCGACTAAGAGGCGACTTGAGTCTGGTGTGCTTGATTTTACACAAGCTAAAGCATCTGTGCCGCTGTTTACTGCAACTCAGCAGTAGCACTAAACTACGTAGCCACTCTTTGGAATTAGCAGAGCAGTAAAACATTCTGGCCTGTCGTAGAAGTTTCTTTTACATTCCTGTGTGTCAAGTATTGTAAGCTCTCCCAGAATCGGTTGTTCCTGAACCCACGCTAGCCATATTTAAAAGGCGCTTCGATGACGCACTCCGACACTTACATTTTGTTAATTGACACTACTCTCCATCATACGCCCGGGAAATACCTTGGATTTATTTTTTCACCTATTGAGGCTATGAAAACACTTGGAGTACAGGGTTCTTGCATTAGATACGATAAGTTCCTTCTTTTGACAATTGAACTAATAACTACATTTTTTCATTGTTTTTCGATAGCCCATCAGACTACTCGAAGGGATTATAAAGCATTGCTTCTTAACTCGTACAAAATGATTGCTCATTGTTCAATATTCAAATGCTGTCACTAAGGCCATATCTGAAACAAACAGTCGTTGAGTGTTGCGCCTTCACCACTTCCCTGTTGCAAGTAGAAAACACCAAACATTTATCTAGTTAGAACTAGTGCCTTGTCTTAAAACTTGCAAAGTCAAAAATATGCTAGAACTTAACGGTTATGGACCAACCCGATTGACAATGATCGTTCCATCACTATGGACGGATTCTATTATGTTCTACTGGATATTGACGAAGAGGGACATCAGTTTGACGTAAGTTATTCCGGTTAGTGGATTTGCAGAGGACATAAGGATTGTCACAGTTTAAACAAATATTTGCGATTAGAAGAAGTAGATATAATCAGTTTCGCACCTTCCATCTTCCTTATAACTCGCACCTGAAGACAGCTATCAATGCGCGGACCTAAGATCATTTCAGTGCAACAATATTCGCCCTCTTCAAGATGATTGGCAGAAACCGTGTTCTCTGAGCAACACGGCGTTGTTTTCACGTTGGTTAAAATAGGCTTGCGGATGCGCAACAGTTGATGAAAAAGGATGATCAATTGGGATATATGAACCGTCCACACTCATAGATTCTACTAGGCCGTCATTCTGCACCTCCTTCTTCTTATCATCATAAGTACCTGCAGTAGCAGCGGCTGCGGCTGCGGCGGCGGCGGCGGCGTCTGCAAAAGTGTTCATGTACCAGCAGTGGCATGTTACCGCTACAAACACACTTCGTCACACACACACACACACTTACCTGAATCCGGTGGTAAAAAAGGTGAAAATTAAGAGGGAAAAGGGAAACTTTAACGCCGAACATAAATGCCCGAGCAAAATTTCATAAGGAAAGCAACACAGACTACCAACAACGGATTGTTGCAAGCAGTTGTTTCTCGTGGATGCCGCCAGCCAGTTTCACTGTACTGCGTCGCAAGCAACATAACGCAGCATAGTACTCAGTCACATGCCAATGCAAAACAGTAACTAGGCTAGTGAATGATAGCGAAAACTGCTACTGCTACCGATATTCAGACAATAAACAATGAATTACCAAGGGTGACTAGCATGTGCTTAACACGTCCGTACAATGATTGGGGTGAGTACAATGAAAGTGAAATAGGCATGCGTCATTTACCGAGTGTTTACCGAGATGAATGCGTTTATAAACAACGTCAGCGTAAAACAAAAATCGTGCGTAAACATACAGAATGAGATACACGGGGTGCAATGATCGTTGCTGTAAGGTGTGAGAAAGTAAAATATGCTCGCTCACTTATGCGTCGTCCCCTTGAGTCCATATAACACATAAATCCTGTTGAATGGCCTGATTAACGTAATCCAAAATGACGTAATTTAGGTAACAAAGTGTTTGGAGCTAAGGGTAAAATCCAACTTTTGTTGAAAATGTCCGATGTAGGGAAGGATACAATTGAGTCCGGGAGTGTGTTACATGGTTGGCAAACCCGAAGAGAAAAGTAATTCCGTCGACACTGCAGACGGCCATATTGTTCCCTCAATTTCAAGCAGTTACCCCTGAGCAGCTTGTTGGGGTTAATTTTTAGCAAATGGCGGCATATGTAGTTGTGATCACTCAATATTTGCAACGCTAATTCGAGGTCGCCGCGTAGCATTCGATAGGGTCCGCTGAAAATTCCCAAGAACTTCAGCCTTCGGGGGTAAGATTGATAGCGCAGGCCCTCTACATGCGTCGTTGCTGTTCTTCGTGATGTTTCTAATGCCTATAGATCACCCTTCAACCCAATTTGCTAAGCTTGGGTATAGTATTCAACCTGTGGACGCACGAAGAAATCGTGCATCATTGGGAAGATTGATGGGTCAAATCTCCTGAATGCCCTTCGCAGCAAGCCTGGTTGCTGGTTGACTTTTTTCGCGTCTACTTCAGCCCGTTTTGAGCAGTTGAGGTTACTCTATACGACACACCAAGGTCACTTTCCTGAGAGCTGGTCTGCAATTCGTGTGCCCCATGCAAATACGTGTAATCGGGTCAATAGCGTAATTGCGCATTGCGTTTTTTGTCCATCTACTATGGCAGGACGTCCCAAACTGTACAGTTCCACATCGCGTTAAGATCGCACTGGAACCATTCATGATCGTTCGGTCCTGTTCTCATTCGCCATATCAAGATACGACGAGATGGTAAAGAATAGACGAAGTGCAGCACAAAGCTTTATGGGACACTACACTTCAAATCAATTTCATTAGACGGAGTTTCCTGGACACTCACCTCCATCGGGCAGTCAGGCGGAAGATTACTTATCTTACGCAGGATAGGGTCGCCAATGCCGTAGTTTGGAAGATTGGGAAGTATAATTCGATGGTTTAAGCGATCAAACGCTTTTGTGAAATCCCGTTGTATGACATCGGCTGCTTCTCAGCCATCAACTGATTTTTATCCACCTATTTCGTGCAATAATTAGGTTAGTACATGAGTGGTTAGGACGGAATTCATTTCGCTCCGGGGCTATTATGCTATGGTTTTCCAGATAATGCATCAGCGCATATACAACCATTGCTTCCATAAGTTCGAAAAACACAGTAAGTAGCATTATCGGACGGTAATTTGTAGAGTCAATGTGCCTACCTCCCTTATGAATGGGAGTGAATTCCGCTAGCTTTCAGACCGCTAGATTTTTTTCTCTTTAGGTAGCACTGATAGCAAACGGTCGATGTTTCTGCTGTATCATTGGCTAGTGTCTGCAGAGCTTTTGCTCGAATATAATCGACTGCGAGATTACTATGGACTTTCAGGTATAACAGATTCTTCAACATATCTGCTACAGTGAAGGTGATGTTGGATAGACCTGATAATGGCTCAATGTATATAAGTGGAATATTTGGACCCTTTGCCTGATGGTATGTAGGGGAGTAATGAAACCAGAAGAGATCGGGAACTTCTATTTCTGACGGCATGCACCCATCAGCCGTGGCCAGTGCTGAAATGCTGCGCTACACTCAACGAAGGCCATTAATGTGCCTGTATAGGACTTTGCGGTTCGTGCGGAATCGCTTCATTTGCTCCTGCTGACGCACAACTTTGTCATCGCGGAGCAATCTCACACAGATTGCAAACTGTGTCACGTTTACAGTCCAGAATTCAGATTTCGGGGCAGTCCTTGTGAGCTCACCATTTTAAATCCCACTAAGGCATGCATTTACGTGATCGGTTCCTCCGAAATGACTTGCTGTTGTTTTGAAGAATAAAGGTTTATTTTCGATGCATACGGTACCAGTGTACTCGACATGCACGTGCAGGTTTTCTATGCGACGCCTGCTGGGTATTCAGTTCAGTAAATCTAAGATGTATCCTTAACAAAGGGGAATAACACGTCTTAGTGCATGAGAGATTTCCCTTTTTCCTCCTGCATTTCAGGATATTCAGCATAGCATAAGTAATCAACCATTAGAGTGACGTGGTCACTGCGACCAAGTGATGTGACTGTAACTATTCCACCTACCATGAGTTTTTCCTTGATGAACACAAGCTTAAGTATCCATGGCCTTTTGGCGTTTCGAAATCTGGTGGGAGCGGTGGCGTGGTTATACAGGGGTGGCTGAAAATTTGCTCTTGTAAATCACCTTTAAACTGTGTTCCATCGGTTGCTGGAGTTTCCTGATCATTTACATTAAAGTCTCAGTATATAAGAAGTTGATTGTATGAATTATTCAAAGCAAAGTCAAGAACGTGGTTCCGTTCGGAGTGTATTTCCGACGTAGAGTTTCGCGGTTGGTAACCTACGTCCACTTTCTGCAGAGCAAATTGGTACCAAAGGGAAAAGTGCGCTGACTTTGGGTAAGCAGTAACTATACATCGGTGGTTAGTATTTTATTAAAGAATCACACAATCATCACTTCCCGTCCTATCGCCCCGAAGCAGCGACATACCGGATGGAATGATCTCAGAATCGGTTACCTCAAGTTGTAAGCAGGTCCCTGTAATCGTGATGATGCGCCGCGGTTGTGAGACTTGGCATTTGCTAAGTTCGATCAAATTACTACCAATGCCCTGGGCGTTAGTGTACAAACGGGCTAGTGTTTTTGATGGTTGGTGTGCCCTGTGCCTTAGCTTTTAGTCTGAAATCCACCGTTAGGTGTGCGACATCTAATCGTCTATAATTGTTGGTTGCGGATTTATGAGTGTCAGTCGGGCTGCATGATTTCACAGAGTGCTCCATGTCAAGATGTTCGCTCGTAATTCGTTCTATACATTTGTCTGCCGCGGGTGATGTGGTACTGGTCGCTCAACCCAAATATGGTGGCAGCTTTTTTCGGTTGCATGTTCTATCGAATTGCTGACCACTCGTGGCCGTAGAACTTCTGTCTTTAATCGGATTTCGTTTTGCAACTGAGCGCGATACATCAACCAGTTATCCGATAGAACTTGTGTCATTCATTCGGGATGTAGAAGCAGTTTCATTGATCTTAGGACGCATATCTTTTAGTTCGGCACTTAAGGATTTCTTATCAACTATTTCATGATAACATTGTTCATACTGAGTGCTTCGCGAATTTAGTACCACTTCTCTCGCTCATGTGCTTGCGCTTTGTGAACAATGGAACCTGGAAGCACGGAAACACCACGAACGAATATGGCTTATTTGCTTTCGCTTCTATGTGGGGCTATTTTGGTTATTCGCTTCCTTTAAAGGGTTTTCCGAGCAAGATCGTGTAAAAAGCCCACCTGCTCAGTGAGTTGCAAAGACGAATTGCTGAGTGCAGGACAGCTGCTCTCTTGTCTACTGCCATAATAGTTACTCGACAAGTTCCAGGTTCACCCTAGTGCACTGAGGTCAGGTGACGAGCTACGCGTCTCATCATAGTGGACTTAACCCGAATAAGATTAAGCTGTAAATGACATTCTGCTTGTTACGATCGTCTAGAAAACGGTGCTTTATTGTGCCGCATTTGGACTCGGGAACATTGGGGCACACGAGAGCACACCGTTGTTCTCTCTAGCGAATTTCGCTTTGAGAGTTGTTGCTAGCAATTAGAGCGCTTTAGGATGCGTCCCTGGAGTTGACGGCGAAAGCTATGTCGCACCACATGTGGTCGGCACAGAAGGGACCTATATGTGTCGCTCCCGATTTGTTTATCATGGTGACCGATGCGTAGTTTACCCGTATTTTCCTTGTAATGGCGTACTTAAGAAGCTGACCTGCTGGTGTCATGACAGAATTTTCATGTGTAGCTACCATAAATGGGTAATAGCAGTCACTCCGAAATTGCCTTAACTAATTATGGGTTAGGATGTGTCAGGGTTAATGGCGTTGATACTGTGGGGCCGTTAGCAAGATTGACTTTACTCTTTGACCCAGGAATGGAGCGTAGGGGAGTTTGTTAAGGACAAGATCGGTTTTCTAGGATTCTGATGCCAGAACACCACGACTCGCCATCTGTTCCGTTGTTTCAGTTATTTTTGTACACTTTTCTTTAGCACAAGTATGCATCTGCAAAATGGAATAGTCGTGCATAGCAGGAGAGATCAGAGCGCATCGGCCAGACCATTGAGCCATCTTAATTCTACTTGACTAACTCCACCGCCCGTACCCTTGAATGTAATAGCACGGTTGGAACAGGCCTGCCCTGTCTTGACCACGCCGGCGCATTTCGATTCCCGGCAGTTACCGCTGAGTGGGGTCAAGTTCAATAACAGCTGTTTTCTCAACCGAACGCTTCACGTGTCTTGTCAAATGGGGTTATAAGTTAAGTAAGCCTCAAGCTCTTTGTCACAGTCGCGCAGTTGATCTCGTTTGTTGTCGGCGCGTTTTACACCGGACTAGAACACACGCCAATGCAGTTCGGCTTCTTTATCGATTGACGGTGGTTCGTGTAACATTAGCCTTTTTAACGTGCTTTATAGTCGGCGAATTCCAGCGGCTGTGTTACGGATGAGCAACTATAACCATAAGTCACCATTTTCGTCGTAGCTTCCTTATAGACGTTCTCATTAAACTAAATTTTTAATCACCGGTAGCCTGGTGACTCTTTTACGGAAGGCAATTACGCAATCATAAGAGTTGTTAGAAACTAAAAAGGTTACGCACATGAGGCTGATCAACATGGGTTGCAGGAAGCACGAACCGTAGGGAATAGGTCGTAAAAACTTAACCACCATAAAGGAGGTTAATCCATTATGTATGAGTGTAAGATAACGGCGCTGGGTGCATTTGGAGCAGTGAAACTCGTGAAACAGAAGACCGACTAGCTATGCGACCACACGCGTTTGGTAGGCATCAGGAGCTCCATCCTAGAACACCTTTTTCAAAATGGACACTACATTAGGAACGCCAATACTTTCAAATTATCTTAATCCGTAACAAAGTGGTATTTCAAATGGCTTCGGGAAAAACATTAAGGACGGCTGAAGCCATTGCGATCAGGCTAACACAACCTGAGCTATTCAAACGGGAGCATATATGTAGGCCCACCCTTCCACTCCCAGTTCGGCTGTCTCTACCTGAACAGTCTAAACAAAGACGAAACCGTCGGTCGTGGGGGGTAGGAATGTCAGAGAGCCACACCGAAACCATCCAGGCCCACCTACTGTTTTGGTGTTAACGTACTTCCAGACAGGTGTATTTCCCACGCTGAAAGCGGTTGGTGGTTTCATAAACGCTTGCCTGTACTGTGGTAGCAGTTGCTTGAAAATATCGACCAACGTATTAATTGAGACAGTTGAATTTCCGACTCGTTCTGATTCCACCAAAAGTTCCAACGCTTCACCAGCCTATTCTGCTACAGCCTCCTATTGTATAATTGCAAAAGCTTGATGCGAATTGTCGGGATGTCCTGTTCGCAACCTTGCGTTCTATCCTTTGAGTTTGTGTAAAACTTGGAATTTTGAGATCAATTTATTTAGATACCAACTTTCCAGTAAATTTGATGCACCTACATCACCTACTTTAAGGTGGGGGTGTTAGCATCACCAGAATGCACATGTTCGGACTCACCCGCATTAAATTGTCGGGGAATTCGTGACAAGCAGGATAATAGCCATCAGATATTTGGGATGGTCGAGTCGAACATATTTAAATACAGTCGTCTAGCAAAGCAAAACAGTCCCTTGTTTCAGTTACTTATGTGGCAAGTGTGGAAGCTATACCACAGAAAGACAGTGACATATAACAAGTGAAGCACAACAAGCGGAACTAAACACTGTCCACCAGTGTGTGAAAACAAGCACTGGGGCTACTGAAGCATGTTTAGACGATAAGCTGTCATTTGCCGCGCTTGGCTCTGATGCTTAGTTGTTATGCCCTTAGTAACCCCAGATAGCTCTTGCTGCCGGTTTAGCGTTACTTTAAAAATTCGCTTTCTTTCTTCACACAGTAGTACGCCTCATTGTGTCGAAAGAAATCAAATCGGTAAACCACCAACAAACTGAACAATCAGCCCGGGTTACCAGCATTACAAATTATTGAGAAACCAATTACACATCAAATAAATAAAACATAGCATTTTTAACAAAATACCAGATACCCCACTCATGGGTGGGCAATACTAAGCGGCCAACTTCTACAGCTATGACCTCGGTGATCGAACTGACCAAGGATTATTTTAATGCGAATTGCAGTCCATCTTGTGCTTACGCGTTGCATCCATTCACACAGCAAGTACTTTAAAAATGACACATCCAACAAATCCCATTTTGGTTATCGGGCTGTATGCGAGGAATGAATGTGATAGAGTAGGGACTAGCTTGCAAATAAATGTTGGAAGTAACTAATGTTCAGCTATACAATCTAAAGAAGTCAATACGTAGAGCAATCCACCGAGAACTGTGGTTGCGTAATCGAACCCCACAGTCAAGTGGAGTTCTTGGCCTGTAAGTCAAAACATAGATGTGCATCGAATGAAAACGGGTTTGTACGGGCCTTGGATACGCCCTTACGAACCAAATTACTACTGTTCTGACCACCTTGCCTCCACCACCGCTCCATCTGTGTAGTGATATTTACTTGACAAATAACAGACGCTGCAGGTCCCTGCACGATTTGCAGGAGTGTCCGATAAGTTGAGTTGCGTTTTCATAGTGGATTATCTGCGGTTTTCGGAGTTTACATCAGACAAAGATTAACATAACAGAATGTGTCCTCGGTGCTCTTTCAAGTTAAACTGATTTCTATTATAGTGTTCCACAATAGACGCTATGTCGTCAAATATCCAGCAACGCGCCTCAAGTGTGTTGTGTATGTGGCACGGGGTTATTCTGCCACATTTTTTCACACAACACTGAGCCTATACTTATTCAACTTGAATTTGCAAGCACCAATTCTTGATACAAGCACCTCGAGAACATTACGAGTACATCCCAGATTTATTGGGAGTTGTAAAATTCGGGAATTGGTTCACCGATACGCATGCTTACAACGTTGCCTTGTTCTAACCACAAACACAAGTTTTGGTCTTTATCTAAAGGGCATTCCAAACGATTTCGATCAAGCCCTCAGTCTTTCCTGCTCAGCACTGCTTTACCCCACATTGAAGTTATCAGCATTTCAACAAGTCCGCGCTGACTGCCGGCGATTGGTAGATCTGGCTGGTAACTTCGGCGTATGCTGTTGCAAAGAGGCACGGCAGCAATTTGCTGACACGTTAGAAAAATCCTTAAAGCCAACTTCATATTCACCCCAGAGAGACCTGAACCATGTACTTAACGTGACAACAGCTCTGGGGTGTCTCGAGATGTTTGCATCCAGCTCACCCTCTGAACACTAACCCAAATTGTGCATGCTCCATCCCAACTTGGACCGATAAGGTTCGGGATCAGCCTGTTAAGAAAGACAAGACAAAAAACGGCGCCCACAGTAACGCTAACAAAGCGGCCATCACACTGACATGCACAGCCTGCTTACGAAACTTTAAGTTTAGAGCAGCCCAAGTAAACCTCAATTGAGATGTATAAAGCCGTGCTAAGGGTACACTAATTGGAATAGAGTACTCAGAATTTCGGATCAAATCCCATCGCTATTGCGCTAGCCTAAGAAAGGTAAAATGAGGATCCCATGCCTTTTAGTTTGTAAACAATGCACGGTCATTCCGCTTAACTGTGATTTAGCTGCTGTGATGCGGAGCTGCTACAAACTGACAGAGATTGTAGAGCCAACACCCACTTACGAACAGTCCTACTGCGCCCTGACGTAGCAATGTGTAGAACTTTATGGCCAGCATCAAGCTTTGGTTCTGAACAGTGCAGCTAGGTTGGAGGTAAGGGCAATGATCCGATGTTAATCACCTCGGCTCCAATAAATTCCATCCGAACACGAGTGTCTGCGCCTAATGATGCATCCTTAGCACGCGCTTCATTGAAGTTATGCGGTAAATCCAATACTAGCGAAAGATGGACAGCATACACCTAGCTTGTTTCGACCCATTCAATGGAAACATCGTTCATCATGGCATCATCAATTATCAACTTAGGTGCATTGCGTGCAGCCTATACTACCCCGAGACCAAGAATGTCGTCTGCTATCTGACCAAAAATAGCAGCGACGCCTTCCTCCAAGTAGGAGAACCCCGGATAACGCCATGATATTTTGGCTATTATATATTACATCTAAATGAATGCCCAGCAAAATCCATCAAAGTTAATCTAAACAGGACCGGAAATCGTGAGACTCCATGGGTTGAATGATAGGACTATAAGCAGAGCAGACTCTAATCCAAAACCAGTACACCACCATAAACCTTACTACTCTAAGTAACACTTCAGCCATCTGATGTTTCATTGGCCGTTCTGTTGTCTGTCACCGTCTCCTATCACCCTAAGTACTGTTTGCATGTTTCCAGATTTTCCTTAAGGCCAGTGCCAACAAGGTAAATTTAACCCAATATGTCTACTGTAAGCGAACCAGATAATCCATCATTATCCACCGTGTCCCTGTGCTTCAGACTTAAAGAACGTTACAGGCTCAAGCACGTGACTGGCATAAATGAGGTTTCATTCATGAAGTACACTCTCCCTCACAACAATGCGCTGGTCATTTCAACCATACAACTACAAATGGTATGAGCCCTGAATGACGAAAGTAAGGTTACAATACGAACCGATGGCAGCAAAGGCGATGGCAATGTGGTACTAAATGCACAAAGTGTTGTCATCCGAAACACGTATAAAGGCGATGAACACTAGGCCACAAATAGCCGAGGTAGCACTGTGCAACAGGTCACATGCGCAACCTCGTCATCAAGCAGCTCAGAACCGGAACACTGTTAAAGCTCTCGGCAGTTAAAGGAGTAATAGGATATCGGCTACCTCTTCACAGTGAGCACGCCACATACCAAACCGGAATGGCTCTAGCGCTTGCGTCGGTGGTTCATAAAAGAAAAGCAACTAGAAGCGTACCCTCACCTGAGAAGCGCATCTGAAAACACACTTTCAACACCTGAGGTCCACAGCTGCCTTTTTACGCATGTACAAGTTCTTCACAGTAAGTTAACCGAACTACATACTAGTCAGGTTTCCCTTCTTGGGAACGAAACGGGCATCATGAGTACGCCGATACGCAGCGCAGATGATTTTCTGCGCGCGACTACATGCAGTCGCTCTTTGGCTAATGATACCACCAGGGTCGTCTGGTATCTACGCAGGCTCGAAAACGCTTTCTCATGATTATAGGGCAGACGTGGAATGCTTAAAACCATGAGCCGGCATGGTCATAAAAACCGAAACAGGAATGAATACTGAGAACACAGCTACTGAAATATCTTTATCCGGCATGATTCCACAATGAAACAAGCTATCCGGCACAGAAGGTATGTTACCTAGCTGACCTGCATAGTGATACTTTCGAGATCCAAAAATGCAACTTGTCGAAGCTGTTTGTTGCTGTATACAGCTGAGACGTTCTGATGTTCGTTTACAGCAATAGTACACCTCTGTCCGATGTCTACGCTGGAAAAGCATCACTGACTTGTTTCTGCCATTAAGCAGATATTATCACGGTCGTACGATCATGTACTTCTGGTGGGCATGTAAACTTACACGCACTTGAGGTCGCTGCCTATTTCAGTAAACAATTCGGATAGGAACTATAAGAATTAAGCATCGATTTACTGCTTTCCAACCATGACACGGCTCCAATCTGACACAGAATTGGTGACAAAGCACCTGTTTTGGACCACGTGTTCATCAACAAGAGACCAATGGTCGATCCATTTGCCAAAGATGCACCGCTTGACCGTAGCGATCAGGTGGTGCAGGAGGAGCTACTAAATCGCTCAGCACCATAATATCACGAACCAGACTCTGATGGCTGGGCCAAATGTTACGCATGCCAGTACACTGCCTCCCACAACATGTGTTGTTTGCTCGCCGGATGTACGGTTAAAAGAGTAGGAGTGGAGGACAAGCGATTACTTAGTCAAGAGAAAGGAAAAGCCACACCTCAAAGTTGCCGTCAGTTGGTGCATCCCGAATGTCTTGCAAGGTCCTAAGAAAGATGAACACGTTTGATTGGACACACTTACTGACATGGAGAAATACCGGTCCCAGTAGCGTTTGTGTTTTGAGTTACTTTGTCCATCCCCTCCCTTTCGGCTTCCACGCCAATTAAGATCTCATACGAATTGTGTACGATAATGCTTAACATTATATTACCTGTTTTTGAATTATTTTGTAATATAACACCTTTGTACCTTATGTTTATGTATTGCACCACATTAGCTGCGGTGTGTTTCTCACCATCAACTTACGTGTATTAATGATGCTTTTGATGAGCGATAATGCGACACTGCTCTTCCGTTAAGCCTGATGCGCGGAATACATCAGTGGAAACGATTAGGAAGTCAAGGTTCTCCCCAGTGACCTCCTTCACGCAACCAGCTGGTCGTTCCTAGTTGAGCAGCCATCCGATGTCGTCGACGGAGACTTTTACATAGCTCACCGGCCAGAGACAATTGCGTAGTAATCGATGCTTCTCGCCCAAAGCAAAAAAAGTCTTTCTTGGGCAGCCGGACTTAAAAGTGCATGACATTGGGAGATTTATTCTGGCCCGCTCATGCAATCGATCCGAGAGTGCAGGCCTGGGTTGTTTACCTAAATCAGCGAAACCACAGCATCAACTTTGTCCGTGAAGACTGCTTCCGGAACTAACAGGACTTAGCGATGCAGTTCACTATAACTCCTGAAGTGCTTTTCAGGCATATCAACAAGAGCCGGGGGACGCAGCGCGGAAGCCCACTTCCCGTGCAGCAGATAGTCCAGGGCTAACTAAGCAAAAAGGGGATGACGCACATCTAACAGTTTACCATCCCTTCGCCGCGGGAATCGTCATCTAAACCGTTTTGATAAAAATTACACGCTCTCAGGATTAAGCCACGTATCCTTTACTGAATCGAATGCGATACAAAGCCTATTGTTTTGCTAGTGCACGAATCTCGTGGTGCAGACGATATATGGCCGAGGGCATTAAAGACATCCGCTTTGAATATAGCCGAATTTCTATTTCGGTTCTTTCAAAGATGGATATAAGAAACGAAGCTTCCAACAAGGTACAAATATGGGTTACTCACTACTTAGTATAGTAGTGACAATCGTGCAGAGCTTGCCAACTACCGTACAAGCACTCTTATCTAGGCGCTGTCTAAATTAATGGAAGGTATTATCACCGAAGTATTCATGGGATACCTTCAGAGGGATCACATCATAGTGTCACAGCGGCACGGATTCCACCGAAATCGCTGCTTGTCCGATCAAGTTGGCCGTAGACATTTGATTCTAGCGTAGGAGTCGACGCCCTCTACCCGGAATTCTACACATCGTTTGAGCATCTAGACCATTACCTTTTCATTCACTTGTTTCGAAGCTACGGAATTTGTGACCCTGTCTTTGGTTGGATAAGCAACTACTTAATTCGTGGTGACTAAATGGGAAGGTGCGCAGTGCCTTTTCTGACTCAGCCGACGTCCAGCTTTCTGTGCCCTAAGAATCGGGCACTAGCACCTTATCTTTTCCTAGTCTTAGCAACGATAGTGCAAGTGTACTACAATCAAACTTCCCACTATTATTAGACGATGTCGAAAAAGGTGATTTCCGAAACGGGAGGGGGGGGAGAGGGTAAAAAGAGAAAGAGGAAAGGGGAGGTATCGGACCTCCTCCGCTATAGTGATGTACTCTCCAGACGTAGAGCGTGCTTGCGTCTTAGTTACGAAGAATCGTAGAAATAGACGACTAGAGGTAGACCGACTATCAGTTTTATCTAACTCTCTTTTATACTTTACTGCGCTTATAATCCGGCACATCCACAACTACACCTTTTTTACCCTTCTCACCTTTCTCCCCTTCTCCTTGTTCTCCTCTTCCCCCTTTTTTTTTTTCCCCCTCCTTTCCCCTTTCCCTTTTCTTCGTTCCCCCCTCCTCTCCCCCCTCCTTTCTCCCCTCTCCTTCCCCTCCTCTCCTCCTCTTCCCACCCACTTGCCTCTCTTTCCTTCCCCCTCCTCTCCCTTCTTTCCCCCCTCTCCCTCCCCTTCTTTTTCCTCCCTCCCTCCTTTTTTTCCTTCCCTTCTCCTTCCCCCCCCCCTCCCCTCCTTACCTCCTTTCTCCCCCCCCACATATGTCGAGGCAGATCGCGCTGCAGGCAATGTTTTTACTTTATAGGAGGGAGCAGAGAATTGGAGTTTGATACTCCTGGAGGCTGAGTCGTTGGGTTTGGGATTGGACGCCTGGCACCCACTACTCGTCGGCCCTGACTAGTGAGTTCGGGGTGTTATTTTCCCTCCCACGTGGCAGGTCCGTTTCCTGCCCATGGGTGTAACACTTTGGCGCTCCACCCGCATTTGCTCGACCGCCGCTTCGGTACGTCTTTCCCACTCGCTTACAGTAGCCCCGAATAGCACAGCTCACCATGGAATGACTTGCA
>OX104063.1:119433026-119658210 GCA_944474145.2 Dicrocoelium dendriticum | reverse complement strand
CGAGATTTGGAAATTTAATGTAGCTAAACCATCCCAAGACTGAACTCCACTACAGGCCCTGTCCTTGAGTTCAATGTTCAGTTAGAAATAAAGGGAGCTAGGATGAAAAATAAATCCAGTAGAATTAATGACGCACCGCACACAAGTGGTGCGATGAATTGCGTACATAAATTGGGTGAGGTAGTTGCAGGACATCAGCAGTTTGCCCCTTCTTTAGGTCCATGTCCTGCAGACCTCATGCCTGTGTAAGGGAAAGTAAGCACTATATGAAGAATAAGGAAAAGCGCTTATCCAAGCCATCAAAGTGCGCATGTTTCCCAAATGTCTTCAGTGGGTCTTCAAGCTAAGTAAGAGTGCAGTAAGAAGTAGCGTAGATGAAGAAAAGATTGAAGGCAAATCCCATCTATCCAACTCATGGACATGCCTATATTTTCATAGGTCACCACTGGCTCAAAGTGGGGGGAACTAACCACAATACTGCAACCTGGAACGTTAATTCCATCAACATAAATGTTGCGGTTGCAACGTTTGAACTCAGCTTAACCCGGCCAGTCACATCGCTCACATACCCTTGGCCTCTAGGACATTCCGGTTTGAAAAATGTGACACCTTCTGTGTTCGACGCCCATGTATGTCCCTCCACCCCTTCCGTTGACAAGTGCATTCATGGGAATCGCGACGACCAAGGCTGGTTAGAGAGATTTTCAAGGGAAGGTTGGACTAGGTAAATGAAATTGGGTTGAAAATACGCAGCATATTGGGGCCGGACACCAATTAAGGTGAACGACGTTGAGCCAGTCCAGAATAACACAGTCAACTTGTTCACCGCTGGCCGGGTTAAACTACGGTCAAATGTTGCAACCGAAATAAGGACAAAACTGCACACATCGCTGATGGAGACTGCGTCCTGTGTGCAGTGTAGATAATTGTCGGTATTGGTGTAAATGCAACAATATTTCCACAGTGAACCCAAGGATCAAGGGTGCGAGCTAGGGAATACACCACATGGTGAATGGGAACGGCATTAGTATTATTTACATATCCTGTTGCGTCGAAGATATCTTCAGAGTGGGTAGTTTATAACTTTCTGATGTTCGCATGGTTGAAGTCTGAAAACCCTAATTGTGCGCAATTTGCGGTTTCGCAAGCCACGTTTCCTGAGCTGAGATAGATGGTAATAATGTCATTAAAATGTCAATTGTCTGTATCTGATGTTATGTCAGTACGTTAAACAACGTAGAAACATTTCCACGCCAACTACCCCCGCATTTGCTTACGCAAGCTATTGGGTAAAACAAGGTTCGTCCGAACAAGCCAGACTGTACCCAAGTCTTACTGGACAGCTATTCGCGCCTTTCTGGCACGCAAATTAAATTGGGCTTACTGTAGGAATGGTTGCTTTTAAATCTAAAGTACAGCTTCCGAACCGGCTGATGTGGGTTCCGAACTTGACAGACCAAATTCCAATCGGGTAACGGATTAACGCGCCAGTGCACTCAAATACAGCGGACAAACATCGCACAGAGACGGTTTCTATTAAACACGCGATTCATTTGTTCAGATTCAATGACAACATCTTGTCTGGCAATGGACGTGTTTGCGAACTCGCATCTAGCAGTTCCTCTCACTCTTGGAAAAGCCTGACATGACGTGCGCAGTAATTTCGTATTCACTACTATTCAACTATCCACACTGATATCCCATACTGTGATACATCTGACGGTTGTTTCACCCGGCAAGCTCACTTGGTCCTACAAAGCGCTTTCCAAACATCTTAGTTTTCCGAACAAAGAAACTGTATCTACATTATCTCAGGCTGATCATGAAGGAGTACGGCGCAGCGAATACCAGCATGAAAAGCACCATAAGTTGAACATATCACTCGGGCATGGCTCACTGGAAGTCGGTCCCGTGTCACTCCATTGCACTAGACATCAGATATCGCTTCAACCCCCGTACGAACACACAAACTTACGTACGTGCAAACATATTTCGAAAACACTGGGAATACTCACACGTCCCTACGCGCTGCCAGTAACCTGCCATACAAACAGATACGTAAAAAATAGGCCAGCAAAGTGATCAAAATATGTCATTTTTTTCTAGACAATTAGTAAAATGTACACGCATATGTCGAATAGCATTACGACATCCCACAACGCTGATATCCTTGGTGGCTGCTTCGGCAATGCGTTCAAGGAACTGCAGCCTCCATTCCATCTGCGTCATGAGTTTCTGGGGATCCCCGGCCAGAAGTTCCTCGTAGTGCACTCTCATCTCATTCTTCACTCTGGCCTTCACCACCTGCCAAACATTGTCGATCGGATTGAGGAACGGAGAGTATGTGCTCAATCTCAGTATGGTTACTCCATCGGATCCATCTACTGACGACAGTTCTTCCAGTCGTGTGTGACATGGTGCATTATCACATACCACGACAACCTGCCGGAGCCCCATCTCCCGTTTCAGGTTGTCTAAATAGCTTCGCAGCCATTCGAGAGATAGGGAACCTGTGAATGAGCCTCTCCCGGTTGTCATCGACACTTTCCCTTCCATCGTGAGTACACCGATTAAATGTAAATTATGC
Organism: Dicrocoelium dendriticum; assembly: GCA_944474145.2. Lineage (NCBI taxonomy): Eukaryota > Metazoa > Platyhelminthes > Trematoda > Plagiorchiida > Dicrocoeliidae > Dicrocoelium > Dicrocoelium dendriticum. Next base: position 119,655,623 of record OX104063.1, on the reverse strand, counting down.
CCTCTGCTGTTGGCAACTTTGCAACAGGTCCTCACTCCTCTGGGCGCCCGACCACGAGTACGTTTGCAGTAAACGTTGAAGTTCGCTTCGTCAATCCAAATGAAGAACTTGCCATCGCTCTCAAATTGGAGAAACTGCTGAACGAATTCCTTGCGTATTCCTTTGTTTCGCTCATTGTTCATTCCCTCGGGAACCTGATAGATGTTCTTCATAGTTATCAATCGACCATCTAGGTGCCGTGCAATTGTTGACTTCGAAATGTCCTTGTCCATTTCTGCTCGTACTCGTACTCGCATTTCCCGTAGCGTAAGAGTTGAGTCCCTTGCGATCCAATCCAGGATGTCATCTACGTCTTCCTCCGACAAAATCCGTTTACGACCGCGCGCCTGCGTAGTACTCGGTTCCTGATCAAGAGAACGACGAATCCAGGAGTAGGCTGTTTGATATTTGACGTTGTTCACAGTTGCCACAAGCTGCCAGTCAGCACCGTTGACGAAAGCGCCCAAAACTCGGTCGCGAAAATCTGATGAGATACTCTGTCGAACGTGAGAAGGCATGCCAACGACGTTAGAATCATAGACATGGTTTCGGTCGTGCGCTTATGTTCCAGCTGTTCATTGCTCTCAGACCAATTATGATTCATCGTTTCGGACGTGAAGGGGGCGCATACAAGCCCGTTGCACCGTCGAAGTGCATTCCTCCAAGGTTCATTCACAAGTCTCACCCAGTCAACGAGCAGCGCGCTCACCTCCCCAGACTAACGCACCGAACCTTGGCATCCGGCCAATGAGAACACACTTAAGGTCAGAGGATTGGCTCTGAGCGGCTGGCGAATCGCACAGGGTTTTGCAACATTATGGACTTTCTTTGCAAAGTTTTGGACCTTCTTTGCAAAATTTTGGACTTTCTATGCAAAATTTTGGACTTTCTTTGCAAAATTTTGGACCTTTTATGCAACTTTGCGGGAAATAGACAGGTGCAGTAAAGGTACGACATTGCCCCAAGTCAGTTGTTAATCGTCTTTGAATGTAACTCTACCCAAGCGCGACTTAGCAGGGAAGTGGTGCGATTATGTCCACTGCAGGCTGTTCGCGTGGGAAGGTAAATCCAGAGCCGGTTATGATCATCTCTTTCCGAGGTGAGCGAGAATCAACAGGGATGTAGAACCACCGGGCAGTCCGTCATGTGTTACTAGTTATTTCCCACTGGTCATTCGTTCTGAACGCTAGTATATTTCGACCAATTCATCACAACGTATTGCCGCTGTTCCGGAATCAACCTTGATGACTTGTCTGAATCTCAGTGTGGTTACCTGAAGGCAGCAGTCGTACAAGCGGGCGTATTGAGTTACTTGAGATGGGATACATTGACTTCATATCACAACACACAATAAGTCGCGGTGTCACACGAGAAGGAATGTATTATGATCCATCTGTCAAGTGGGAGCGTATGAAGACACGAAAAGATGTTAACGGGATGTGTACTTTAGGCGAGTCCCATTTAGACATCGAGCCAGCAGATAATGGTGTTACACGAGTGAAAACGCCATCAGTCTGTCAAGCAGAAGTGTGGTGCTTATAAGTGTTTCTAAATGGATTCATCTTAATCATTCAAGGTGAGATATCAGTTGACATACCAAAGGCCCCTGGTTCGAGTTACGGCAGTACTGCAGTGTTGCGAACGGGCATTTGTTCACCCTTGTGTATGGACTACTACAAACTGGATGGAGAAACAATAACCCTCATGAACCATAACACTACGTACATGCATGAGTTGGGATTGAATGAAAAAACAACAGCCATATTCCTTTAGTGCCTACTTAGCGACCTAATAATATCCTACCAGATTTTGTGGAAACTCAACCATATCTGCCGCCACCTACTACAACTGAGCCATAACATGAATTTGAGGGGTCACCAGTTCAAATTGACCACTCAATATAGTCGGCAAGTTTCGCGACGTAACTTTTACTCTCTTCGTGTGTGCCAACCACGTAACGCCCTCCCAACCTGGTGTTTCCGTCCCTACTTTCTCTTTGTTTAAAGTATGTCTTGGCGTTACCCAAACCCACCTACATTTCGAGATATAACCTCTGTACTTCGGCAGATGATATAAGGTGACAAACGTTGCACCATCTGCACTAACCCATACAAATGAAATTGTCTCCTTTCTGCTTGCCACTGTGTAAACACTGTGGTGAGTCCGCCAAAACGATTTACATTGTAGCACTGTTATTTTAACCATGTTGTGGTTCTCATTCTAGCCATCCTGCGGTAATTGTTAAGAATCCGGTTTTTTCACGTAATCTACCATTGTTCCATTGTTGCACAGAATAGACCGCGAGCTCGCCTGCAGTGGTCGAGGATACGTAAACTGCAACACAAGAACTACAAAAAAGGATGTGGTAGTAGCTAGCGTGAGGGCAACGGTGACCCCAGTCTGACCTTTCGCTTGCTCGCGTCGATAGCTCAAGAGGATAATTCATTTGGATGACAATAGAGGAACGACCGGATGGAATGCGCTAACTTGTGAGTGCTTCTATAATTGATGCGTGTTGTTGTATTGTTTTCGGCTGGCTAGCCGAACAACCTCCTCGTGGTGCCAGCTGGGTGGTTCGGGTAAATCCCGTTCCAGCAAATGGTTCGGCGGCAGTGTTCCAGGATGTGGTGGGATTTCGCCTGGCAAGCGTTCTCCCTATAAAAAGCTACAAGTATCCGTTTAACAACACTGTGACGTGGCGGATGTGACTCGCCACTAAATAAAGTCACTGCCTCTTCCCTTTTCCGGAGGATGCTTCACATATCATGGACTTCATCGGATTCAAAGCGTTCCATTAATTCCCCCTTTGATGGCGAACACAACGAACAAAAGCACACATAGTCTCATCTACCTACTCACACAACATGTCCCCTTCCAAATACGCAGTTAAACATAGTTTGACATCTCAACACACACATAAATTCCTATGCTATTGGTCAAAATGTACTAATTTGTGCAATTGCCGATCATACATGTCTGTTATACCATGATCACGCCCTTGATGGTGTGTCTCGCAGTGACGAGAATAAACTATTTATTTATTTATTTATTTATAATGCGGGTTCCGGATGCAAACAAACGGCCGGGCTAAAAACGACGCACACGGGGAGAACAGGGTCAATGGTGCAAACACGAAACGACGGCGCGCAAACGAGCAAAGTTGGACAAGCAAATCGGCAAGAGACGTTTATTCGGTCACCAGACCACACCAAGATTTCGGCCCAGTGTGTTCCTAAACAACTGAGGTAAGCAGTTAAACAGAACAACACGAAGCTACACGAAGGAGAATCAACAAGTTCCTATAAGCGAACAATAAAATTGGCAGCCCAAATGAAGAGTCGTGGGTAGTAGCTTTAAATCGTTCAGGTTGATTGCGCTTTTGTTACAGTATAAAGTCAGCTTGTGTTTCTTTAAACAATAAAATTTTGATCGAGATCCAGGCGGTTGTTTATGTTTCACGGAGGACAGTTTCCAAGTGTTGTTCTCCAGAGGTAGCCCGTTTGACTAACATACCTTTTTCTACTAGCTGCTTTACTAAACGAGGTATAGATTGGAAGCCAGCAAGTAAAACCTAGTACAAAAGTAAATGAGTTTGAGAAGCCCGGTAAATAGATGAAACCCAGTAGGTGCACGCATTTCATTTTCACTCTTCAATCCCAATAATAATACCACGTAAGCAGAGATACAATCTAGCACTGGGTGCGATCAGGCAAGCTTGAGGTGCAACCTTCGGCTAATAAATAAGCGCTTTTGAACGCACAGGGATGGCTATATCCGGCAACTGCCTCCGCAAACAGAAGGAAGCCGGAATCGCACTACCCAACACGCTGAATCTAACTGTGTATGGTGACCCGAGACTAAATGTTTGCTTATCGAGGAAGCCATCGTTCTACACGAGCAAGGAAGCGATACATTTCGCAGCTCCCGTCTAATCTGAAACCCAGGAAGTGTCAAATGGAAACTGTTTAAACCATTGTCTAGACAGTTTCTTTGCTTAAGTATTCCCGTCAAACACAAAGCTTCGCCAAGTGTGTCTGTAATACCCTACCAATAAAGTACGTATTTGTCATGCAGAATGACCCTTGCTCGAAGCGTAGACTAATTTTTGTACTTTGCTGCGCTGCACGACATGATGACATAAGGATAGATGACACTGATGAGCAAGTGGTGGCTATGCTTAGAATGTCCAAGGTTGATCGAGATGCCGACTCCAGTACAGATGACAGAGGGCTTGATGCCCGAAAGTTGGTTACTGTGGAAAGGGAAGTAGTTGGATATCGTCACTGCGACGCAGTTATACAATCAACCGGTAGAATACCATTTGGCTGCATTTCAAAATGTTGTTGACGACAAAGTAAGGTTTTTCTGAGAAAAACAAATGGGACAGCGAACATCAATAGCTTGGTTTAAGCGACGTGATATAAAGGTTTGGTGAGTTCTGGGAAGGCAAAACTAATTAAATCTATTTACACTGCTTCCGGGTGAACGGGCTAACAATTACATCATAAAGTTGACATAGCTAGCAAGCACACACACAGATATATGGTTGGCGGCATCCGGTTTCGGATTTGCCTGTCACTGTGGCCAGCCACAGGACGCCTGCGCCTACAGAGGGACCATGGGTGGCTTGCGCTGCACCACCCACAGCTCCATCCACACACCCCATATCCAGTGTAAACCCGAAGGAATAAGACCGGGACGCATGTGGATGGGAGCCACGTTTCATCAACGGAGCCGGCCCACACTCCTTCACAGACAAACACAAACACGCTGTATTTAGGGAATCAAGCGCACACAAGGCGGTGACTGGACCGTAGTCCGCTCCACACTGAGTGCATGGAACCGCCCTTCGAGTCTAGCACGGTCACAAGGACCGTGCACCTTGTTCCCTCCAGCAACGACCAACTGTCTCCTGGAGCCAGTATGGACGAGGTAGCGGGTAACAGACAGGTAGGCACCTTGTCAAAATGCACATCAAGCGCAGCCACACCGGGTATATCAAACAGCAGCCAACCACTTGAGAGAGAGAGAGAGACAAAGTAATTAGCTCAATTAATGCATAAGGAAACGGTGATATAAACCTTAATTAAATAGCATATGTAATAAGTTGTTTACAAACAAATCCTAGCTAAGTGCACGAGGTCAGGAAGTATAGTTCACGGAATGCCACGAACACAAAAATGTTATGGAAATCGAATACAATTGGCTGAAGCGATGTGTGCAAGTTAATGCAATAGAGTACAGGGAGATATTTATATGAGAAATAAAAGCATTAAGGTAAAAACCGTTAACCCACCATCTGAAATAAAGAGACTTAGCATGCAAGCACGCGGTTAGTAAATCGAATTCAGCGTGCCTACAAACGCTACGCCAGCTCGTCGTAATTCTCTGCAGGACCCGTCGTCGCTTCTGTAGTGGCCCCAAATGGCACAGCGCATGGCCCACTAGACATTTATATGAGAAAGAAAGGCATTAGGAGAGAACCGAAAACCCACCACCTGAAATAAAGAGACTTAGCATGCAAGCACGCGGTTAGTAAATCGAATTCAGCGTGCCTACAAACGCTGCGCCGGTGCTGCCTACGTTCACTGCTAGACCCGTCGGCGCTTCGGCAGTGGTCCCGAGTGACCTCTCTCGTGGCTCACTAGGCCTGCCTGACTAAGGCACTCGCGACCGCATGTTCTACAGCACCATGCGCTCGATGTCGATGGAGTACAATTCAATGGTGCTTGCCGCTTCCGCACTTGCCGCTTCTTCTCTGCATGCATGAGGGCTTTCTCCCGCACTTCAGCAACTGCCTTCGTGATTAGATCGCGCTATGAACCACGATCAATCGCCTTCGATTCTCATGATCTGCAATCAAGATTAGAACGTGTGAGGCTCACTTTAATCATGTCCTGGTAACTTAACTTTGGTTTCCCCACGTGCACACATACATGTAATAAACTACACAAAGAAAAAATATATACAACAGTTGCATGCCAGCTGAGCTACCAGCAACGGATGGGCATCGTTCCGGTAAGCTACCAGCCAGCTACTAGGCAAAAAGAAACAAAATTATTATGTTTTACCCTACGAAATGCGATCGTAGATGGAGGGGTAGGTTAAAAGAGATGGGGAGAGACAAAGAAACTCACAGCACAAACGCCACTGAGGTCGGCTCCTAGCCATGTCAGCATGTGTATCTAGCCAAACGTGTTCACCGTCTTTGGGACCCCAACCAGGGAGCCGTGACGCTCCAACCGAGGCTAGCTCCGAAGTGGGGGGCTTCATTCCTCTGGACCAAGTCATCGCTTGGCCACCTCTCCTCTTCTTCCACCTACCTCCCCAGGGAGCAAATAACGCACGTCGAGGAAGTCGGTGGGCTGGCATGCGTAACACGTGGCCGAGCCATGGGATCCTGGTGCGTGAAATAACGGTGCTGAGCGGTTCATTTCCTTTTCCTGGGCCGTAAACAAGGCGTGGAATACGCTAATTGCTCACGCGGTGTTCCCACCAGATGTGAGCTAAACTGCGAAGGCACCGATGGTCGACCGTAACTAGCCCCTTCATGTCCGCCGATCTCAGGGGCCAGGTTTCGCAACCGTACAGTAGGGTCGAACCTACCGCTGCACTGTACACTCTACCCTTCAGGTCGAGAGTGATGTCGCGCCGCCGCCGTAGGTGGCGAAGGTTAGCAAAAGCACTTCAAGCTTTCGCTATACGGTTCATGATCTCGTCTTCCATCCCAGGGGCGCTGATACAACTTCCCGGGTAATTGAATTTATGAACGACTTCTAGCTGATCCCCAACAAGGGTCAGCGCAGGAGGAGATCCCTTCCAATCTTGAAGGAAGGTTTTGCACTTCGATGGTGCAAAGCAAAGCCCGAAGCGGCTGACAGCCAGTGCTAATCTGTCCAGCGCGGCTTGGCACGTCTGGGAGCTGTCACGGTTGAGGGCAATGTCGTCTGCATACTCCAAGTCAAGAAGTCGTTCTCCTGGGCGCAAGGTTTTTCCGAGATAAACAAAATAGGGCAGCGAACATCATTAGTTTGGTTTAAGTGACGTGATATAAAGGTTTGGTGAGTTCGGTGAAGGCAAAACTAATTAAATCTATCTACACTGCTTCCGGGTTAACGAGTGAATAATTACATCATAAAGCTGACATAGCTAGCATGCACACACAGATATATATATATATATATATATATATATATATATATATATATATATATATTGGGCGGCATCCGGTTTCGGATTTGCCTGTCACTGTGGCCAACCATAAGACGCCTGCGTCTACAGAGGGACTATGGTTGCTTTGCGCTGCACCATTTAAAGTTTCATGCACGCACCTCATATCCAGTGTAAACCCGAAGGAACAAGATCGGGAGGCATGTGGATAGGAGCCACGTTTCATCAACGGAGCCGGCCCACACTCCTTCACAGACAAAAACAAGCACGCTGTATTTGGGAATCAATAGCACACAAGGCGGTGGCTGGACCGTAGTCCGCTCCACACTGAGTGCATGGAACCACTCTTCGAGCCTAGCACGGCCACAAGGACCGTGCACCCCGTACCCACCAACAACGACCAACTGCCTCCTGGAGCCAGTATGGACAAGGTAGTGGATAATAGACAGGTAGGCACCTTGTCAACATGCACATCAAGCGCAGCCACACCGGAGATATCAAGCAACAGCCAGTCACTTGAAACGATAATATCAAATAAAATAAACCGAATAATGCGCACAGGTATTCCGATATAGCTCTTAAGTAGATGAGTATCAAAATAAATTAGTTGCCGAAAAGCTCCGCTATAGTTTCGAGACGTCAGAAGGTACATTTTAAGACGATGTCACAATCAAGAACATGTTATCAAAGTTAACTACAACTAACTTGAGAGACTTGTGTAAGTTAATAGTAGTTCACGTATGTAATAACGAGACAATATCGCAAACCCACCACCTGAAATAAAGAGACCCAGCATGCGAGCAAGCGGTTAGTAAATGAAATACAGCGTACCTACAGATGCTGCACCGGTTCTGTTACGTTCTCTGCGTGATCCGTCGTCGCTTCGGCGGTGGCCCCACGTGGTCTCCCTCATGACTCACTAGGCCTGCCTGACTCAGGCACTCGCGACCGCATGTGCTACAGCCCTATGCGCTCGATATCGATGGAGTGCAACCCATCGGCGCCTGCCGATTTCGCACTTGCCGATTTTTCTCCGCCCGCTTGAGGTCTTTCTCCTGCACCTTGGAAACTGCCTTCGTGATAAGGTCGCGCAATACACGCCGCTCAGCCGCGTTCGATTCCCAGGACCTGCAAGCAAGATTAGAACGTGAGAGGCTTACTTTGACCATGTCCTGGGAACGTAGCTTCGGTTTCGCGACATGTCGCTTCCCAATACTCAGCTGACCATATAATAGTTTTTCGGTATCCGCGTCAAATTAATACAGCTCACATGACCAAGGCATCTCAGATGTCTCAGCAATCGTATGCAGTCCACTGCATTTACTCCACATCGGCGCAACGCTTCCGTGTCCGCAACTTTGTCGCACCAGCCGATGCGCAGAATCCGTCGCATACACTGTTGATGGAACCGCTCGGGATATCACATATCTCGCCGGTACAACGTCCACGTCTCACTGCCGTATAGAGGAACGGATTTGTACACTATCAGCTTCGTGCCAACGGTAAGCTGATGGTTGTTCCACACACACACACACACACACACACACATATATATATATATATATATATATATATATATATATATATATATATACAAACACGCTTGTTAGAAATAGCAAGTGAAACGTATAATACTGTCATTGTGGTGAATATTATGAAAGGAAAATAAGCCTCTCGGGGAAGTTAGACGCGTATCACCGGTCTCACCAGTTCTCTAACATGGATAGATGCAAACATGTCAATGTCGGTTCACTGAGGTTGCTACACGTACACTGTGCTAGTGTAAATGCCGAAATTGCACTGATTCCGGTAGGTATAGCTCATAATGACTTTTGTCTTTCCCTGGTAACTTACCTGGTACCTCTCAGTGCCATTCTTTATTATAAGTACTTTTGTTTCTCTCATTTCTTTCGTATTCCATTTAGGTTACTTGATCAATTGAAAGATCGGATATTGATAAACCATGTGACCACCCTTGAACTACATCTTATTGCGATTGCTCTTGCAACCGAACTGGGTGGCACTTGTTAGGTCGCGTTTCCATAGGTAAGTGTGCTCTCATGGATACGTCGGCGAATCTCGCTTGATTTGATGATTGATAAGCAATAAATGCGTGTTTCCACTTAAAACATAATTCGCCTTGCACTTACCATCAATATACATATGGATCACATGGTAAACTTGAGACCATGTGAGCTTTCCAAGCTACTCGGTTGGATCACCCGAAGGGCACATCCCGCATCTTACACCACCGCTGATGTCAAGGGGACGTAGTTATGCACAGTCAAAAATCAGCTGTTTCCTTATGTAATGTTTCATGGGAACAGTGCAAGGTGGAGAGTAAGCATACAGTCCCGTGATGTCGTTGCGCTACGGAACAACGAAGCAATGGTTTGCGACGGGTATGAATGCGAATCCTTGACATGTCTCGTGGGACAGTTAGGGTGAAAATTACAACATGAAAACAATGTCGGTAAAAAAAACACGTGAGTTGCATGACACACTGAGATGTTTGGAGCAACTCATGTGCCAGTATTTCTGCCTAGAGTTTAGGAGGTTTATGACACAGTCCACTGTATGTACTGCACTAATGCCATCATCGGAGGGTCATGGGCTGAATCACGTACTGTAAATGTGCAAGGGTATCGTCAATGCGTTTTTTGCATAGGGATAATACAGGGGAATTACTTACATGAGCGGGAAGGAGGAAATGTTTCGTCGACATTCTAGTCGTCTGTACTGATTACCAGCCTTTTGGACTGTGCAACACCGCACAAACATTTCAGCGCTTCATCCACGATGTCACCCGGGGCCTAGATTTTGCCTACCCCTACCTCGATGACATTCTAGTGGCCAGTTCGTCCGACGAAAAGCATCTAGCTCATCCTCAGTCCCTCTTCTACCGGTTGACCCAACACGGCGTCACCGTCATTGGACTAAGTGCGAAATAGGCAAGCCCTCGGCTGAATTCCTAGACCACCTTGTTTCATCATCTGACGTCGAGGTCCTTGCGGATAAGGTTCAATCCATCAAAGAGTTCCCAGCCCCGGCTTCATTTAGGCATCTACGTCAATTTGGTGGTCTAATCAACTACTACCGACGCTTCATCCCCCGCTGCGCTGAACTCATGTTGCCCCTGACTGACCTCCTTAGAGGAAAGGAACGTTAGTTTGCTTTCCCTGACACAGAACACACGGCTTTCACCGAGCTCAAGCATGTTATCTCCAGCATGCCACTTCTCGATCACTCCGACACGGTTTCTCTCCTTTCTGCGACAACTGACGTTGTAGACGTTGCGGTAGGAGCTGTTCTCCAACAACATGTTTGTGGGCAGTGGAAACTACTCGGTTTCTTCTCCAACAGCTTGCAACCCACGGAATCCCGCTACAGCACGTTTGGCAGTGAAATGATGGCCATCTACTTAGCTATTGGTCATTTCCGGCACACCTTAGAAGATCGGGTTTTCACGGCCTACACTGATCACAAGCCTCACATTTTCATCTTCGACTCATCTTCTGACAAATATTCACCACGAGAAACTAGACACCTAGACTTTGTTACGCAGTTCACTTCTGACATCCGTCATGTCTCAGGTGTCACCAACCCCGTAGCTGACACTCTGTTGCGTCAAGTCTTCACTCTATGCCTACTGTCCATCCCATCGCCATGGCATCGACTCAAGCCCAAGAGGATTACCTCCAACGCACCCTGCAGTCCACTTCACTGCACATGCAAACGGTTCCTCTCCAAACTATGGACGAAACTATCCTTTGTGAGAGTTCCACAGTGGTCCTAGATCCATCGTGCCGGTTTTACAGACGCACAGTCTTCGACACCATTCATTCGCTGTCTAATCCTGGAATTTGGGCCACTTTAAAATTGGTCATCGAGCGTTTCGTTTGGCTAAGCGTACAAACAGATGTTCGTACCTGGGCTCGCGTCTGCCTTCAATGCCAGCGCTCAAAATACATAGTCACCCGCAATCCTCCTGGCTCATTTTCTGTCCCGGACTCTCGGTATCCGCATGTACAGTTAGACTTAGTAGGTCCCTTACCTCCCTCTCGCGGATCCGTATACATACTGACATGTGTCAACCGCTTCACTAGATGGCCAGAAGCCAACCGTTTACCAGATTGCATGGCCGAAACAGTCATTTGTGCGTTTTTGGACCGTTTGGTCTTCCACTACGGATGCCCATCTACCATCACTACCGACCGTGGAACGCCTTTCGAATTTTCGCAAGTATATAGGTTGTGCAGCTTCTTAGGCTGCCGCCGTATCCATGCGACGGCATAGCACCCTGCAGCGAATGACCTAGTCAAATGATTTCATCGACAGCTTAAGTCATCTCTCTGTGCCCCTTATGACTCTGACTGGATCGAAAACATTCCGTTAATACTTCCAGGTATCCGCAGAAGCATCAAAGCTGACCTGCAGTGCGCACCAGCAGAGCTGGTCTACGACAGGACACTTAAGCTGCCAGAAGAGTTCATTTCGCCCCCATCGCCATCGTGTACGCCACCATCAAGCTTTGCAGCCTAACTTTCGCAACGCATGCGTGCGCTGCGTCTGACCCCTCTTCATTAGCCGACCAGAGATGTTCAAAGGCACAGTGGACTATAGCTGCACTCACGTTTTCGTCCGCACTGACGAGGTCCGCCGTCCCTTCAGCCTACTAACACCGGCCCCTTCAGAGTTCTTTAATGAACTCCCAAGCATTTCACTGTAGACCAGAATGGTCACTGAACAACCGTGTCTATCGATCTTTTTAAAGTGGCATTTATTGAAGATCCGCCCCCAACTATGCCTGGAACGGCCGCAAAGGTGAGTTCAGCAGCAGCTGCATCTTCCACACCAGACACCCTAGACCCCTCTGTTACCCTTGATCCTCCGCCAATCCATCTTCAACCCCATGTGACTGATCGGCCCGGTAGACAGGTCAAACGTCCAATTCCCTTTTCAGATTTTGTTGACATTTGCTATGTTCCTTGACACGCTTATTTTCCACCTTTCGTGGTAAGCGTGTGTTTCAGTCACAAAAGTTATGTGAAAACGGCAAAAAAGTGTACACTTTTTGTTTCGTATACTTGCCTCGTTAACCAGACGGCGTCTTACCACCTATACAGCCCACGTGTCACGCTTCCCGAGTTTTACCTTCCAGGACTCAAATCTCCTAAAAAACCGCAGAATCCCCCGACCTACCTGCCGAAAACCCCCGGCTCCATAATCCTGGATCCAAGCGACCGCGAATCATTACTAACAGTGTTACAACGACTGATCTGGCCCTCAAAGGCGCCGTCCGGAATTCTTTTTGGGACAAAGATCGTTACCGCCCTGGGACTCCGAGTGTGGTGGGGGAAGCAACACCTCTTGAGCAGAGTAAATGTCCTGTCGCCCTTTTTCTGGACTAGCCAGTATTTTACAGTCCGACCAGCCCGCCCCGACGACCCACTGATAATGCACTTCAGTCTACACCTAAATAATTCATAGGAAATAACGAAAAAGCTGGGATTCAACGAAATCCACGCGCGCTCTCTCTGTCCGCATGCGCTTACTGCAACTACTACTCTGCTTTCCTATCCTTACATTGTCGTCCCCTTCCCTGACAGCTCTATCGAAGGCTTCCCTCATTCAGCCCACTAGGGAGAGGCCCCTGCAGTTGACATGAAACACACGCTTTCAATATTTTGTGATATTGGATTTTATTGTTGGTTGCATCTTCCAATCGTCTATTTGTTTTACTGCTTGCTCGTCTGGTTCACTTTCAAACTCTGATTGGCACATTACCTTGCTCTGTGCTCTCACTAATTTGTTCCTAGTTCATGGCAGCTCTTTACCATACACGTTGGGCTGGATTACTTACTCACATCTGAATAATTGTTATCCGTATCGGTTCCTAGTGTTTTTCCTCGCAACCAGTAGCTGAGTTCCGCTCCACAGTAGAAAAGGAAACAAAGAGGTGGAGTGAAATTCTTTATAGATTACTGGATATGGTATGATTACTCGACAGGCAAAGCATGACATTGTGTGGTCACCGAAATAATGTCCAGGATGATAAAGGATGGCTGGAATATAGGGGAAAATTTTCAGTATTGGTAAGTCTGTTGGCCAAATATTACTCTATTCTTCATGAACATTTGGTGACAGTTCAGCTGGGAACCAAAATCAGACCTTGGTATTTGGCTCCCCAAGTCCGAAAATGAATTTGTATTATGACAAAGCAGATAAGAAAGCAAATTATAGATCAGGTTAAGGAAAGTAAGCATTTTTGCTTAATTTTTGACAGAACTTTAGATGTTTCCCGCAAAAATCAGATGCGTGAGACATTGCGTCAGGTGAAAATGGATGAAAATGAACTGAGGGTTGAGGAGTTGTTTGTTTGTTTTATTGAGAAGAACAGCAAACGCACAGGAGAAATCGCCCAGCTGCTCTTAAGGGAACTGGAGTTGGATGGAATTCAGGTTGATGACTGTCGTGACCAGTCGTTTGACAATGCTGACGTTATGGCGGGCTACCGATCGGGTGTCCAGAGACGAGCCTGTGAAATTAATCCAAAACTTACAGTGCAGTGCACAAACTGTTTTCTTACTCTGTCTTGTGTACATGCGACTTTTGCCACGGTTCAAGCTGTCAAAATTTTAGGTGCTACGGACTGGCTATTCTCGTGCTTTTCTGCATCTATGTACCGCTGGAACGTCTTAATTCAAGTAACTGGTCCAAGTATCCAGCAGACTGTAGAAACTAGACAGAGAAGTCGAGCAGACGCTGTAAACGTTATGATGAAGAAATACTCGAAACTCGTCACTGCTGTGCGACAGCTCAAGGAGGAGAGAGGAAATTCCTTCACAAGATCCGATGCACCTTTAAGTCTTATCTCGGAGCAGTCATTTCCGGTTATTTTAGTTCTGAGCGTTTGGAGCTCTGGTCTCCCAAAAATCATTGACACAAAACATTATCTCCAACCAAAAAGGCTAGATCCGAAACCAAGTTCTGTCAAGCCCGCAACGTTAAGGGCTTGCTTCTTCATAACGGACAGATTTAAATTTTAATAACATAGAAACGCAAAGTACACAGCTGTAATGTGTACACACCACCAAGTCACTGGTTTGCTTGACAACATGGACATTTATTCACACACCTGGATCACATGCATGGTCAAGGACAGACCGTGGCTCGTATTAGCCAATCACAACAGGGGATATTGCAATAAATACATCTAGAAAACTGCTCTGAATTGGGGAAATGCTTGTAGTGTCTAACTCGTCAAAAACGAACGGATGGGGACGGATCTTTTTAATAAATCAATGGAATCTGATGCCATATTGGAACGAAAAACGCTGTTGTTCATAGAAAATTTGACTGAGGAAATGTGTGGTATATTTCTGCAAGTTCATAACCTTGCAGACAAATATGATTTCTTTACACCGTCAAATGTTTGGTGACAACTATCACTGTTCGCTTAGCTAATTTGAGGGGCGATTCCAAAAAGAGTGGTTCCATGCCGAAAGGACAAGATTGCAGTATGTTGTGGAAGCTTCAATTTAAGGACGAAATCAATGGAGCCTTTGAACTTCTGCACTTCATAAATAGATATCACTTTGGGGAATTTGCACCAATATTAGTTGATCTTACTGCGGCTGTTTCTTACCCAGGCTGTTAGCATTGTCAGTTGCGAGCGATCTTTCTCCAAACTCAAGCCTTCGATTAACAATGAGCCAAACAAGACTCACTGATTTGGCCGTTTCTAACATACTGGAGATTCTAACTAAAAAAAATTTTCATTATACACTTGGACGACCGGTGCAGACTGTTTAACTGGTTGCTGAGTTTGATTACTTAAGTTGAGTACTGCCAATTTTGCTTGGCGCTCGCATCAGTTGTATCTCCCGATCGCTTTGTGTGCTGTGCATTCTGCGTTCTCCTAGCTAGCTGTGTTCACCTGTGTCACTTAATCATAGCTAGGCAAACGGGGAAAATTTTGCTGTCCAAATAGAATTTTCTGTACAACTCGACCTGTCTTTTGGAATTACTATCCGGGTTTCCGATACATAGGTGATTCTGACTGGGAAAGAATCGTGCTTCTAAATATTATGATTCTTTCCGGTGAGCTCTTTCCATTTACTTTTTCATATTTTCCGGTTTGTTTTTGCATATAGTACCATTTTTGGTATCCGTTTTTAAACCATGGATTCGGCAGACCATACGGTACTGTCTCCCGTTAGCGACGCATCTCCCTCTGTCCCACCCTTTTGGGACATGGATCCCGATTTGTGCTTTGCCCATCTGGAAGCAGAGTTTATAAGCACAGCATTAGTACCGATTACGCTAAGTACAACAAACTTATGTCCTATCTCTCTAAGGAAAGATCGATGCAGAACGAAAATCGTCATGAGGCCCTCAATTAAGCCTCGATTAATTGTGTCATGCCCTATGAGAAAGTCCGCCTGCAGAGGTTTTTCAGGGATCTGCAGTTTGGCGCCAAACTGCCCCTGGAGCAATGAGTTGTGACGGCTATGAAAGCGAATCCTTGAAATGTTCCGTAGGATAGTTAGGGTGCTAAAAACAAACTAAAATACTGTGTCAGTAAACGCTAGCGTGAAATACATGACTCACCAAAGGGTTTAGAGTAACCCATGTGCAAATATTTCTGTCTGGAGTTTAGGAAGGTTATGACGTGGTCCATTGTTTGTACTGCACGAATGTCATCATCTGATGGTCATGGGCTGAATCACCTAGTGTAAATATGCAAGGGTATCGTCAGTGCGATCTTTGAATAGGGATAATTTAGGGGAATTACTTACATGAGCCGGAAGGGCATTTCAGAGCTGTGACAATGAATGAGGAAACGTTCTGTCGACATTTCAGTCGGCTGTACTGCGAGACCAACCTAAACCTTAGATGTATTTCGGCTGAGTTTCAAATGAGAGTGTCAGTTGTGTTTGGGCCTTTTAGGACCTGATACACCATTTTGAGATCGCCCCATAGGCACCGATACCGTCCGCTATATATTTTTAGAGTCCTCCCCCTGAGGGATTAGTGAAGGCGGGAAAACTCTATGATGTTCATCGTCGCCCTGCGTTTTGCAGTATGGAGCGCGTGATATGGTGCTTCTGCCAGGGTCACTAAGCTTGGATAGCGTATTCTGCATGCGGCCTCAGATACGCACCAAGCACTTTCGGAAAGGTTGAGGCGTCTAACTTTCCGAACGCCCTTTGAAGTAGACTTAATTGCTGGTTTACTTTCTTTCATATCTTTTTAGTCTACCTCATATAACCAGGGTCATCTTGCAAGACCACGCCGAGATCGCACTCATGAGAAGCAGACTGCAGAATTTGGGGCCCTACTCGGTAACTATGAGTACTCTGATAATGTATGCTCAGGATTTTGCACTAGGTGGCTTTGAGCTTCAGCTTCTTCCGAATGGACCATATGTACGCCTCATTCAAGTCATCCTGTAGGGTTGTGTGATCCACCACTATAACAATAGCATGCCATATCTTTTGACTATCTGCGAATAGTAGGCAGACTAAATATAGCGCACTCACGCGATCATTTGTGAAGAACAGGAAAAGGCGGGGCCCGAGTACCCAACCTGGAGGTACACCGCATTGAAATTCGATAGGTTCCAATATGGTGCTGCGAATCCTCACTTTCAAGTGACGCTGAAGGTGAAAGTCGTCAGTCAGCCCAGAACAGCATCGTCGATTCAATAATTTTGGAATTTGTACTGTAGAATGCCTTAGTGCAAACCGCACGAATGAATTTGGGAAATTCAGGTAGGCTGCATCTACTCTTACGCCATCATCCACAGATTTTGTCCTGCATGCAAGAGCCATCAATAGGTTAGCATTACAGGACCAAACTTGACAAAATCATTGTTGTTCCGGAAGGAGAATTTTGTTACCCCCAAGGTACCCCATGAGTTTCTCAGCTACAGTGGAATTTATGACCTTGGAGGTCACCGAAATAACTGCTTTTGGGCGATAATTTGCTGGTTCGGCATGTCTACCATTTTTGTAGATTGAAGTGATGATCCCGTGCTTCCAAATTGTATAGACATGCATCTGGTTAAGATATCGCTGAAAGACCATTACTAACGGTTCAGCTAGAATCATGGCAGCAATTTTCAATGCTTTCGGGTGAAGGCGGTGCCAGGGGAATAGCACTTGCACAAAGACGTCAGCCGTTAATTACAGCTGCGATTTTAAGGCCTGATGGCAGCATGATCTGCGAAGGCACGATGTAAGATGACTGCACACTTTGAAAGTACGGCCAAAATTTTGTCCAAGAAAATTGATCGCCCATTGTGCCGTCTTTGCTAGCCTGCATACCGTGTGCAGTGCAGTAATTCCGCGCCTAACCAAGCAAGGTTTGTTTATGCGTCTGTGTAGCAGCAAATTGTGTCACTACCTCTTGTTGGTCTTGTAGATTACCCTCTCGGGCGCGTTTGACATAGTGGTTCCTGTGTTGTGTAGACAATCTAGATGTCCTCGCTCGGAGAGTATATATGGGTGAGCCATGCCAAGTCCGTCAATGCCATGCATTCCCTAGTCCTGCTTCTTAGGAACCACTTCATCTCTATGGTTCGGTGGATTATGGTTTCCGATGCTTTTGCAACGTGCCGAAATTCAGTCGCTTTCCACCAACGAAACTTATCAACGCTTCTACAACGGCGCAGAAAACCACGTGACTAATGACAACGATTACTGTGCAGTAAATCGTTAAGACATGCCACAGTGTCCATATCCAAGCGAAAGTTTTTGTATGGTGTTGCAATTGTCCACAATGATATCAGGCGTCACATAATACCCAAGCAAAGGTCGAGCACATAGTCTATTAAAAACTAGGCGACCATATCTATCGGCAAGTATTCAAATGTGGACCGTTTGGTGCGGCAGTGTGAACGAAAAGACTTATTAGTACGCAGGTGACAGTCTGCGTAAGGAAAGATTACTTTCCCAGTGACATAAACACCACGCTGAAGAAACTTATCGCGACCACCATACCTAGAATGAGCTTTAATACGCTTCACATACGACCGTACCGGTGCGTCACAAATGATACCTGAGATACGGACAGCATTTGGTGTAGATCGGCCGGGTAATAGGACGCCTGTGCGAAGTAACCATTTCACTTCAGTTATCAGTGGAGCCAGGAAATGATACACATTCCAGGGTTTACGTGGCCCCGAGTACACACCAACCACAAAGGGATCAGATAACAAGGGAGCCACCGACCTACACAAAATGGGCCATACCCAAAAACCAGAGGAATTGAATGTTGAAAACCCATCCACGTTCAACTGCAACTAAATCTTCTCGGACGCAGCCACACTTTTGCGCCGGTAAGCCATGCTAAGCCCGTAAGCGATCCCCATGTGCCGTAAGTACCGGGATATACATCAATCTCGTTCGTGGTTCTTGGAGTTCTCATTAAAGTGCGGTAATCATTTGGTAAAGACGGTATAAAGGTACGTAAATCTTCAAGAAGTTAGTTAATAGCGGAAGCAGATGTGCTCCTATTAAGCACCCATGCTACCAGAAACTGTCGCGGGTTATTACACAGGTATCGTGACGTGGTCACATCTAAAGCAGTGCATTTATGTTCTTCTAAGTGGCACCTCAGTAACTCGAAATCCTCCCTCTCCGTTTCCATCCGTGGGGACTGAAGCGCAAGCACATCACTTGATGTAGGTACGGAGGCGTTGTCGACAGCAGGTGAAAGTCTACACTGTTGCGTCATGACGTGGTCTACCAGGACAATAAGCATAGGATAGGAAAACTCACCTCCTAACAAAACATCCATGTTACATATATCGCTGGTTCCGCACACAGGGACTGCATCACGCTCAACAATTCTACGCAAAAGAAGCAGTCGCATTCTTAAAGTGTGCGCCGAAGGCGACGCATGGGAACAGCGACACGTGGTTACATGCCTACGCATCTCTATAACATTATAAACGTAAGACAACTGTTTACGTATTCGTTGATGGACACAAAGACCTTGGTGACAAAATCAACGGACCTACCGGAATGATAAGAAACAATGGAACCTGGGAGCAATCATATGACCGAGCAGTTCCATTTCCGGTGTAAAAATATATACAAACAAACGCGCAGTATTACCTTACACGCCAATAGTTGGGCAATATAATTTTCTTTATAATCGCCATAAGCAATTATACTTGAGTACAGGCCATGGTATATACCATGGCCAAAGTCACTAGTTTTATATACAGTAGATTCCGGTTAATAGGACCAGCCGCTTATTCGGGCCAAATTCTGAAGAACCGAAACGAATCCTATTTCGCTAGCCTAATTTTAGCCGCTTATTAGGACCGGAATTCCGCTTAATCGGAAGAGAGGATAGAAGGTGGCAGGTAACAGAGGTGTTAAAATCAAGTTCTGTGCCTGGATGCCTGGACTAAACTCACAGTTCATATGTCGGGCAAGAAAGCGTATCATTCAGTTAAGGCAAACCGAGTTGGACATTGGATAAACTGAACTGTGGCAATCTTGAGGCACATCTATCTAATTGGCTTCAGAACCGCCCGAAACTGACTGTAGTTTCCAACATTTGTAGGCGGAGCGAAGACATACATGCTTGTTCACATGTCGTTAACCGCTCGATCGATGTACCGCACGTCCATTGAGCCCGATTCACAATGGTGGAAGCAGAACTGATCCTTCCAACTACCGCCCAGTAACCCTTCTTCCTATACTCTCCAAGGTCACGGAATCCATAGTTGCCTATGCACTGGTGTGCTATCTGAAAAACTGCAACCTCATCACCCCTGAACAGCACGGTTTCCGTCGACAGCGGTCATGTACAACGAATTTAATAATTGCACGCAGTAGCTGGACCGCGGCAGCCGACGCTGGAGAAGGTGCTGATGGCATCTACCTGGATTTTTCCAAGGCTTTCGATCGTCTAGACCATCGGATACTACTATCCAAGCTGCAGCATTACGGGATCGGAGACCCTCTTTTAAGCTGGATGGCTAACTTTCTTTTGCAACAGCAATTAGTGGTCAGAGTTCGGAGCTCTTTATCGGACCCCATACAAGTCGAGTGTGGTGTGCCACAAGGCTCGGTTCTAGGTCCACGTTTGTTTTTGGTGTTTATTAATGACCTTGCACAGGGAATTGCTTCAAACTTCCTAATGTTTGCCGACGATATCAAGATCTGGCGCAGGATCCAGGCGATCACTGACGAACATGTGCTTCAGAATGATTTAGCTACGGTGTATCAATGGTCGACCCAAAACGTACTGCATTTCATCGTCAGTAAATGCAAGGTGCTTTCCATCCGACATCAAAGCAGCTACTCATACCGACTCGGAACGGATGTACTGCAACAATCAACTCTCGAACGTGACTTGGGTGTCCTGGTTCAAGATGACTTGGGTTGCTCCAGGCAATCCGAAAAGGTCTCGAAGACTGGAAACCAACACGCTGGGCGGCTGCTACGGACGTTTGGACAAATAAACAGCTCCATATTTCGACAAATGATCAGTGCATATGTTTGCCTCCATGTCGAATACACAATGCAAGCCTGGCATCTATGGCTGAAAGACGACCTTAATGCACTACAGTAGCGACAATGTCGAGCATCTAAGAAGGTAATTGGAATGTTCAATCTTTACTACCAGGAGAGGCTGCAACGGTTGGGGGTATTCAGCGGAAGCTATCGCAGACTACGAGGCGACCTGATTATGGCATACTTGATTCTGCGAGACCCACATCATGTGTGCCGCCCTTTACTGCAACTCAGCAGCAATCCAAACCTGAGGGGCCACTCATTAAAACTCGCAGAACAATACAGTCGTCTGGAGTGCCACAGCAATTTCGTTTCCATCCGTGTCTGTCACCCGTGGAATGCTCTCCCAGAATCGGTCGTCTCTGCACCGACACTAACAGTATTTAAAAGACGGTTGCACGATGCACTCATCCGCTTACACGTTGTTACTTAAAAATACGTCTCCATCCTACACCTGGAGTTTACCATGGAGTTATTTGTTGTTAACTGTGGATGCTGTGAATCTAGGAGGATCCCAGGATTGCAGCGAAGCAAACGATAAGTCCTTATTTTCGTATTTAAAGTATTAACTATTTTACTATGCTTATCAGCATTATTGTTATGTTGATATCCCCTGCAACTATCCAACGGGACTTGTAAAGCAACGCTTCTTAACCCGTATACATTCATTGTTTATTGTTCATTGAATGCCCTGAGCCCGTATTGCGGGCCTACTCTCGAGCACGGCAACTGATCACGGACACACAGGTCCGGCAAATCATGGGACAGCAGGTGGCTAGGTCAACCATAGAAATACCTGGGAGACAGACTCGAGTTCACCTCAGTGAACTGTGCGTGTCTTGTTGCATGTTAAGAAAATGCCACGACGGGACTTGACGTTAGCTGAGAAGATTCGTTTCCTAGATCAGATCAAGGAACAGGGACCAACCACTAGTCAGCGTCGATTGGTGGAAAGTACCTGCTTGACAAAATCTACAATATCGCGTCTGATAAAACAAGAGAAAGAGCAGCGAGAAGAATGGGCAAAATGTGATGGAGGACGAGGTACTTCCCAAAAACGGAAGCGTGAAGGCAAGGATCCAGACGTCGATGAGGCCCTTAATGATTGGTTTGCTTTGTTGCTGGACGAGCCGTGCGAGTAAGTGGCCCAATGTTAAAGTACAAAGCAGAACTCGCTAAAATGCTGGGCCACGATGATTTTATAGCTACGGACGGATGGTTGTCTCGATGGAAATCTAGACATGGTGTAAAATTTAAGTATGCATATGGTGATTGAGAAAGTGCCAATAGCGCTCGATCTGAAGAATGGAAATCAATAAAACTACCAGAGCTTCTTGAAAAATTTAAAGCAGCTGACATCTATAATGATGATGAAACCGGGTTGTACTATAGGGCTACACCGGACGGCTCCTTATGTTGCAAACTTGTTACTCTCTCTGGCTGCAAAAAAGCAATAGATCGCGTAACTGTCTTGTGCTGCTCAAACATGTCCGGAACAGACAAGAGGAAGTTGCTGGTTATAGGAAAATGTGCCAAGCCTCGCTGCTTTAAGGGACTCAGAATGGACAGTTTACCAGTTGTGTATCGTGCGAACAGAAATGCATGGATGAACTCTATACTTTTTAAAGAATGGGTGAAGGACTGGGACAGAGATCTACAACGGCAGTCGAGAAAAGTGTTATTACTTCTCGACAATAGTGCAGCACATTCAAATTTGGATTTCTTGAAGAATATCCAGATGGAATTTCTGCCTCCCAAGACCACATCTTTGATACAGGCAATGGACCTGGGCAT
This sequence comes from Dicrocoelium dendriticum, assembly GCA_944474145.2. Lineage (NCBI taxonomy): Eukaryota > Metazoa > Platyhelminthes > Trematoda > Plagiorchiida > Dicrocoeliidae > Dicrocoelium > Dicrocoelium dendriticum. Next base: position 119,633,082 of record OX104063.1, on the reverse strand, counting down.
CAGAAAAAAGTTGAAGACCTTTTATCATTCAAGGTTGGTGAATTACATCCTTGAATCAATTGAGGAAGGCTTGCTGACCTCATCCTCGACGGCCGGAGAAATCAATGCAAAGGTCAACATTTTGCAAGCCGTTACATTCGTGGCCGAAATTTGGTGAAAAATGAGCAGTGCAACAATTCTGAACTGTTTTTCTCACTGTGGCTTTAAGCATATTGTCTCGGAGATGGAAGTGGATATGGTGATAGTGAATGAAAATGACGGCGATAATGTGGAGCTGAAACGAGTTGAAAATTACGAAGAATTTTTGTCAATCGACAAGGAACTTCAACTCTATGATGGAAATGAACAATGCGATGCTGCCATTGTTGCTTGAATAGCAGCGAAACACGCGGCAGCAACAGAAGACCATGGAAGTGATGAAGAGAACCCTAACGTGTTGATGCCAGTCACAAAACAGGATGCAAAGAAATGCATTGAAACTTTGCACCGCTATTTCATGCAGGAAGAAAATGAAGGTAGTCCTATTACTGCGTTACATGTTTGTAGTGATTTTGTGCGAATGCAGTCTGTTAAAAGAATGCGTCAAATCACACTGGATACGGTCTTCAAACGCTGAATGGGATTCGGTAAGCCCTTTGTATAAAACTGTAATTCGCATGCTGAATATCTTGTAGGTCGTTAAGAAGAATTTGTTTGTAGATTTTTTTCAGTGAACAAAGTTCGTTATCAAAGCAGTTCTTTTTTGTGTGTTTGCTATAAATATATGCCGTCGATACAGGTCATAACAGTAGTTTCCAGTGTTATGTATAGCACGCCCCATCTTGTTACATCGGGTAACTTCGGTTACTAGGACCAGCCGCTTAATAGGACCAAAATGGTCTGGTCCCGATGTGGTCCGATTAACCGGAATCGACTGTATTTACAAGTGACCAGCGGACCAGTCACACGCGAGCATTCGATGCACGGAAGGCACTGCTTAGCTGAAATTTAAAACTGCAATTAAACAAATACCCGACGTGCTAGAAACATTTGGTTTGCATATTTGTAATCAGCTCACTTGGTGCTACTGGCAACACCCTAACTCATTTCTGTCATATAAATGGTGTTAAACAGTGTACTTATCCGTGATTTTATCGTCCCGTTGACAGCTTTATCCAATGTTACGTTTGCTGGAAAAGCTGTGTTGAATAAGCTGCCTATCCACAGTTCCTTTGATGTCGATAACATTCGACCGAGGGCTCTACAGGCAGCTGCCAGTGGTCTGGCGAAATCTCTGGATATATTCCATTGGCACTGTATAGAGTAGAACCGAATTCCATCAATATGGAAGCTAAGGGTCATACCCGCTTTTCCTAAGGGAGGTAACCGCACTGACCCTACTAATTACCGTCCGATAACGCGGCTTCCTGTGCTTTCCATACTTATATGGGTTTACCATGTTTGATACACTTTGCAGTATATGGAAAACCACAGTATAAAAGCCCCGGAGCAACATGGCTTCCGACATAACTACTCCTGCACTACGAACCTTTCAATGGCAATCAGTAGCCGGTCTGAAGCAGTTGATGGTGGAACAGGAGTCGATGTCATCTACCTGGATCTATCCAAAGTCTTTGATTACTAAGACCAGCGAATGTTCCTCCATAAACTTCAAATCTATGGCATTGGAGACTCACACTGCATTAGATGGGCAATTTCCTGAATGAAGGTCGGTTGGAAGTGAAAGTACGAGGATCCCGGGCCAAAGCAATTGAGGTAGAGTGCGGTGTACACCAAAGACGGTGCTAGGGTCTCGTCTATTCTTGGTTTTCATAAACGATCTATCGAGATCAATTACCTCCGATAATTTATTCTTCGCAGCTGATATTAAGAAATGACTAGGGATCAGGGAGCCGCGAAGAGCTCTAGGGGGATCTCAGCACGATTTCGAACTAGTCAATTCATAATAGCCTGCCACTCAAGGTGGAACAATGTCGCGTGGTTCAAGTACGTCATCGACATGACTAGGTCTATTCGCTTGGGTCACATGTAATGCATACTACGTCCCAGGAACACGACTTTGGTGTGCTCATTCAGTATGACCTTAACTCTTCAAACAAGGCTGAATCAGCTGTGAAAAGAGCTAACAAAAATATCGGCCTGCTGCGGATGATGTTCCAGAGTGTTGACCCATTATTTTTCCCAATGACGCAGCACTCCTACCCGCGCCCTCATGCTGAATGCGTCATCCAAGCTTGGAATCCTTGGTTGAAGCGCGACTAGGCGAAGCTAAAGATTCAAAAACGCGGGGCTACATAGAACGTAAAGGGTCTACGAAATTCGTCTTACCAGCAAAGGCTGCAATCACTTGGCGTTTTCAGTGGCCGTTACCGAAGGTGGTGCAGCGACCTCAAATTCGTTATGAAATATTGAGTGACTGTAATCACAGATATCGGCGCTTGCTGAAATGCAGCCATAACACGAATCTCAGAGGTAACTGTCTGAAACTGAGCCAAACCTATGGCCGTCTGAAATGCCGGCGAATTAGTTTTCTCTTCCTGTTTGCCAATCCTGCAAGTTTTCTTCAAACCCAGGTGTTTCCTCCTTCAACTTGGCTATTTTCAAAAAACGATTGAATCGCCCTTAGCCCCAACACATCGCTGTCCATACTGCTCTAATTGGAACGTATTAATTAACCCTTCAAGCCAGCTTATTGTTACACATAAATCTGAGGAGGTAGCACAGAAATGAGAACTCTTTTTTTACTTTTCACACGGATTACGTCAACTATAACTGTCCCCATGTTGCCTCGTTGTACGCATTCAAATCACACTTACACTGTTATTATTCAGCGGCCTATCTGCTCGATTGACGCTTGAACAAGCAACTCACATGTCTTTTGATATTGCAGTTTTACCCCTGTTATCCTGTGGGACTTGTCAAGGAACTGCTATTTACCCGTAATAAGTCATAGTTCAGTTTGCATTGTACTTTATTTTGTAGCGCCACTGGGAAAATCTACTTTCATTGTTAACTTTTCCTACTGTTACTTTTGTTTTTCATATGCTTTCCGTAGAACCCAAAGTGAGTAGACCAGAAGACAGACTATTGGAGTATTAACCTTTGTCGTGTACTTCCACCCCTTATCGTTATTACGTAACCCCGTGTTTAAATTCACTGTAATTCTCCGGCCGCGCGGTTTTATGATGCATATCTCGGTCCGCGTACTTCTTGTTCTCCACTAGACCCATGTCCATCCTCCGGACGCCGCTTTGTGCCGAGTGTGTGTGTGCCGTGTGAGGCACAGCATACGCGTTGGTTGTCTTTCATATTCCCACCGGCTTTTTCCCGTTAGCCGTTACTATGGCAACCTGATCGCATCAGGATAGAAACCCGAAAACGCGCCACTCTGGTGGGTGATGGACACGTTCAGGACGCGCAATCCTGCGGGGTTCATGTCAGGATTCACTAAAGCTTATGCGTGTAGAAGCACTTTTTATATGCTGGATTTAGAAATAATACCCTGTCGTTCTTGGATGTCGCAAAGAAGTAGAAGTATGTAGTCCCATAGATGTATTTTGCTGCTCCCACAAGTACTACCACAAGAACAGAAGGAAACCCGCTAAGGAACGCTTTGTAATGTTGGTTGTCCTTAGTGTAGAGTTGTAGAGTATTTGGGTATTGATTGTGTGCTGGCTGTAGCTTAAAAACGATTGTCAATACAGATAGTAAAACTGTCAGCTGACTAGTGGCAATCTCTAGTCAATGCTTGTGTGACAAATTACGTGTGTAGTAAGTATAAGATGATGTTATGAAAAGCGGCACAAATATGTACGCATAGTTCACCTAGTTCATTCTGTGACGGTAGACAGCGCGCCAAGAAAGGAACAAGCTTCGCGGAATAAATCAGAATATGCTTGGAATGGACGAGATGTTTGTAATTTAGAAAGTTTAAGTATACGCAGGTACCTTTGCTTCAAAAGCAAAACGTAACCATGATACCAACTTACACCAAACAGATATAGATTATAAACCTTCCGAAATTAGGAGTAGCTTTGATTTCTATCGCCTTCAACTTCTCCCACCTACTTACGCTTCGATGTAACTGGGAACCAGTGGAACCGAGGGACACCGGGATGGAAGCCACTATGATTTCTTTTTGAGGACTCAATTTTCTTCAACCAGCATTGACGCCAGCATAGCTAAACCTCGGTCATAGCCACCAAGACTCATTTCGCCACCTAGGAACTGGAGATTCAACGTGCCCAAGCAGTAAACATACTCACTGTGTGCATTTGCATTGCAATAGTGCGGTTGGGTAAATGGACCACAACTGGACGGTGCTTGTGCCATACCAATATTCACTATCGATCTACCCTTTGCACCAAGTAGTCACGAATAAACTGTTGAGTAATGCCCACATGTGAACGGAATCCAAGGCTCGTTGTCGTAGAAACATGAAATGAATTGGAATATTGGTAGCTCGGGAGGCTTGCTCAGTTGTTGTGGAGTTCTCCGAGCTGGGCAACTTGGTTGCAGACGTTTCGCCACCATTCGAGGTGGCATCTTCAGTGCGGGATTGGTAGCAGTGAAGTAGCAGTAGCTAGTAGAAAGCAAACCCAATAATGGATACTGTCAGTAACTACTCCGTTCCTTATATAGGCATATGAGGCTATTAATTTTGCCTCGATCTCATTGGTGAATCCTTGTGTTCAGCGGTTGTGCTCGAGTCAATGTCATTGGCTGCAACACAGGCACAATGAACAGCATGGGCAATATGAGCCCAGACTACTCACCCACATCTCCTGCACCAATCCGAGTGCGATAAGCCAAACCACATCGCATCAACATTTCCGCAGCCAATGACATTGACTCGAGCACAACCGCTGAACACAAGGATTCACCAATGAGATCGAGGCAAAATTAATAGCCTCATATGCCTATATAAGGAACGGAGTAGTTACCGACAGTATCTATTATTGGGTTTGCTTTCTACCAGCTACTGCTACTTCACTGCTACCAATCCCGCACTGAAGATGCCACCTCGAATGGTGGCGAAACGTCTGCAACCAAGTTGCCCAGCTCGGAGAACTCCACAACAACTGAGTAGAAACATGAGTTGGTGTTTTGTCAGTATCTGCTTGGAGCCTAGCCATGCTGGTTATATCAAGTAGAAGGGAACGTAAGGCTCACTCCTTGAAGTGCGACCCAGCTGCAGAGACTTATCAAAGCCCGTTCAATGTTTTACCCAGCAATGGCGGGCAGTTAGATGGTAAACCGCCCGGAGTCAGCTGAAGATTTCCGGCATTGGGGTCTGAGATCTGACTGGTGTGGAAAAACGTGAGCTCAGTGTGACTCGCGGATTGTCCTTTTGAATAAGTCAGTAGACTTCAAGGAATTCCTATGTCTGATTCCAAGTGCTGAGTTTACATGATTTTAGGTGTTGGTTTAAAAACGGTCTCTGCATACTTCGACTACATGTTTGTGCTTGGGCTTGACCGTATACTGTTCCGTTAAAGGTCAACAAACCTGATTAATGAGGGTTAACTTGATACCGTTCGAACCGGTATCCAGCTATTCTACCCAGTCCCACCGGTGACAATAACGCCGATTGTATCTAATGCAACTAAATTCACTGTGAATGTTCGCTAAGATGCAGCCACCTCTGGTCATTGAAGCTTGGAGTCACCAAGCACAGTTCTGGATGGGTTCCAAAAACACGCGATGGTTTAACTAGTTAGTATATTTAACAAGAACTGTCATGCAAAGAAGAGAACCCGGTTTCATCCTGATCTGAAAAGCAGGATAGCGTGACGATCAAAGTAGAAGTTCATGAATGTGCCTGCTTCGCATGTAATCGCGCTAAAATAGAGAAGAAAGGGGAAAACCTTGAAACAAGTAAATTAGTGAATTCGCATGCTCCCGAGAAGCGGTACAAAATCCTTAGGTGGAAGCGAAATTTTGTACGCGGTAGTAGTGTTAGGGTTCCCTTGCCTTTAAACATTATGAAAGCAAATTCCCGATCACAGATTTTCTCAAATTCCGCTGTCTAACTGAATCAATGTATTAATGGTTTCAATCAGCGTCCCTATAGTAAGAATTTTAGGAACAAGTGCAGCCACTTTTCACGGTGGACATTTAGTGGAGTACATTTATAGTTTGCACCATATGGAAAGAGCAGTTACCTCTATATTGAATTTATTTTATGCTCATCCGCTCAGTTCGTCGGGTTCAAAAACATCTGAAACTATCGCATGATTGACTTACGTCTGTTGGTGCGAACATACCTCCGGAAAGTTAATCAAAAACTACGGGTTGGAACCAATGCCTAGCAACCCGAGTTGCAAACGGGATGGTTGCGCGTGGCAACAAGCATTTATCATAATTATTTTGTATGACCGTCAACAATCCTACTCAACTGCAAATCTGTTCTTTTTGGTAGCGCGGCTCCTTCATTTTTGGAGCATTGTCAAGCACTGCTTCGATATTCCTCTCCAACGAATATCCGCCTGCAATCACACGCATTTTTATGTTGTGGCTTCGATTTGGTCGGTTTTGGTCAGTTATCCCCTGTTTCGTCTATTACCCTCACTGTCTTTATACTACTGGATCCCGGCAATATCATAAACAGCGGCAGCAACGGCGGCGGCGGTCGCGGCCGCGGCGGCGGCGGCAGCAGCAGCAGCAGCAACAGCAGCACCGACGGAAGCAGACGCTATGCACCAGCGGCGAACTGATGCTTCGGTGCCGTACCACCACGGGGACGCACGGAATGATCATCCAATGGAAGGAAGGGGAACCTATTGTATTATCTCAGTGGCCTAAGCAAACATCCGGGACCGTGGCGCCCACATCCTGTCAAAAACACGGTCACAAAATAATTCGGCAACGGTGAGAAGTCTTCTTGCGACTTTCACTGTCTCGCGTAATGAACAGCTATTACCCTGAGATAACTAGGTTACAAGCCCACTATAAACAGGCAGAGCAAATTGGACTCTACCGCAGACGCACCACTAGTACCGACTGCCAGCCATGTCATGTAGAGTCTCAAGCCAAGCATAAGGCGTCACATACATTCCAACCTGGAAGGGGAGACGGATCGACGGCACCACCTTTTATGGTCAGTGTCTTTATTTCCCGCTTCTAAGTTAACTTCTGTCTACCACGAGCCAAGCGCTACCTTACATATGGAAAATAAAACAACGCCGTCTTCGAAAATCGGTAACCAGGCTAAGGTAGTGCGTACAAAAGCCAACGCAACTTATCCAATGCCATCGGTTATTCGATGGAACTGGCATAATTATCATTACCTACCACTCGCCTACCCGCATTCTCTTTAAGCACACGCCGGTGCCATCTGATATCAGCACTGTTTTGCAGACAGCGACGAGCAAATGTTTGAATAGTTCACAGATCCTCTGATCGAAGAAGCCAAAGCTCCTTACTTAAAAGTAGGACGGCCCTCACTTTTGCTCTGTAAATACGGCCTCACAAGCCTAGATATATCCCATTCTGATGCCACAGATGTCGATGATACAAGAAAGCAGTTTTAGCTTTTGCGACACCTGGACTAACATCAGTGGTTATGTGCCCATCTTTGCTGATGCAGCTGCCAAGGTAAGCGAATTGATTAACTACCTCGAGTTTCTTGCTCTCAAGAGTTAGGGGCTTATCAAGTGGGTGGTGGCCCTGTAACAACACCTTGCCTCTTGAATCCGCGAAGCGCATTCCAAACGACTGAACCATTCTATGGAGGTCGTTCAGGGTGGACTGAAGCACCCGAACATGCTTAACTAGCAAGACGATGTCGTCAGCATTATCAACACCACAACGCCTGCATCATGCGATGCCGCAAAGGAACACTCTATGATGGAATCCACGACGATGTTGAACAACAAGGTGGAACTTTAACAAATCTGAAAAATGACAGTTGCCGTGCAAAGACATCCGACTAGTGAAGGTAGACCCGGCTGCGGCCTGTGGTGTTCGAGTACATGTCAAGTAAAATGTTCACCTATTTCATGGGAACGCTTTCCGGCGCAAGTATTTCGAGCAGAATAGACCGATCGAATAAGTCGAACGTACTATTGAAGTCGAAGAACACAGCTGTTGTGGGTCTGAGGTACGTGTGATGTTGCTTGAGTATCTGCCGCAGGGGGAATTTATGGTCCTCATCCTGGGCGAAAGGGTGCTTCGCCTCCTTATCCAGCGGTTAAGCGACGAAGGAGAATAGAGGTCAGTGAATTTTTCACGACTGGCGTTATGCTAATACCCCTGTGGTTAAAACATATCTCTGCGACTGCCCCTCTTGTACATTGTCACCATAATCGATTCCATTCAGTTAACTGATATGGCCTCTTCCTTCCAGACCCATTTGAAAAAAAGAGATTAGTGCTTTCCAGATGACGTTACTGTCTTCCTTAAATAGTGCGGGTTTAAGTGAATTCGGACCTTGCAGCTCGAAAACGACTAAGGGTTGTGATCGTGTCTCGGACCTTAGACTCCGATGGAACCTACCAATTGACTGGCGAGGGCTCAGCCTGCAGTACCTGAGTAGGGAAGGATCCGGTATTTAAAAGCCGGAATAGGATATACTGACCATATCCTAGATAATTTATATGTTGTGTGCCGTGTTAAATTTTTAAACGTTCTCCTTGATGTGTTCGGAAAAATACAGTGGACACCAAGCAGCAACTCCTGAACTCGATGTCAGTGCGGTGCCTCAAGGATTAACTGACGAACGAACTTGAGAAGTACGTGCTTACTTTGTCATCTGTCTCACTAGGTCGTCCATAAATTGAGATGCTGTTACTTATGTTCAGGTCAGGTCAGTTTCGAAGGAGGAAATTAGACTCTTGCCTAAAGAGCATCCTGTTTCTTGTAACGGAAAGCAAACGAGGGCCCCCAGTGCTGCGACTTCGGACAGAGACCATGCAATTGTATGTGCTGACCTGCGGATGCGTTTTGGCGGACGCGCACGACGACCTTGCGACCGCATTGACATCATCCAAAACCAAATCCACCTGTTCTGAATGCCTATCAAAGTACGCTGTCAGGAGAGTTGAGTAAGAGCTCACTGGTCTCAAATTCACCAAACCTTACTAGCAGCAGGAAAGTCCTCATGTGGTAAGCCTTATCGCCCCCATGGACGTTGGGACTCTTCATAGTCTCTAAAACGTATCGATGATCACCAGCATATTCCCACTGGAAGCGAACACAATGAAACTCGCAAAGAGCTCCGGGCAAAACTCCGTGCTAACCTGAAGAGAGACCTCGAATCCGGGTGGTCTCATCGTGCATCAGAGATGAAAATGGCCGCTGCTCTTGGTAACCATCGTACGTTATTCCGTCTGATACGGAAACGGGTAGCAGGAGACCTTGTGTTGGTGTAGCTATACGTGAAGAGAGTGGACAAGCTATTCACAACTTGTCAAAACGCTTGGAGCGTTGTCCTGAGCTCTAGGACAGGCAATTTAATCGGTGGGAATTGTTAGATGTCTCGCCGGCCACTGATCGCCCATCTCCCTAGGCTGTCCCTTTGGATCCACTCTCTCGCTCTGACGTCGAACGTGAGATTGGAGCAGATGATCTACCTCCAGCCCACTTCAAATTCGGAGTTAATAGTGAAACTGTGGGAGCAGAAAACTGTCCCAACCGACTGGAGCCGCTCCGTCATAGTCTCAATTTTCAAGGGAGGCTCACCATCGGAATGCCGCAACCATAGAGGAATCAGTCTGATCTCCATCACCTCCAAATTGCTTGCCTCTATCATCCTGCACAGACTGACTGACACTCGGAAAATCCATATTCGTGAAGAGCAAGTCGGGTTTCGTCGAGGTCGTGGCTGCATTGACCACATCTTCACTTTGCGTCATTTGTTGGAGCAACGCCACACATATTGGCGGCCCACCGTTGTCGTGTTCCTCGATATCAAAGGTGCAATCGATTCAGTGGACAGACGTGCAGTTTGGGACTGTTCACTCAGGAAAGGTGTAGCTGAGAAATATGTAAATATTATCCGATCATAATACGCGTGTAGCTCGGGCAGAGTGAGGGCTTATGGCAAGCTGTCGTCGCGCTTTAATGTATCTAGCGGTGTGAGACAAGGATACCTCTTCAACTTCGCTATTGACGAAATCATGGAAATTGCGTTCACAGGACACGAGTTAGAAGGCGTGGATTTGCTCCCAGGAAAATGACTTCTTGACTTAGAATATGTTGATGATATTTCCCTAATCTGTGGCAACTCCCAAACGTGCCAAACTCCACTGGACAAATTAGCACTGGCTGTCGTCACTTCGGGATTTGCTTTGTACAATCAAATTGAAAAGCGTTCCTCTACAATTGGTCTGGACCACCTCTTACGCTGACCCTTGTTGGGGATCAGTTAGAAGTCGTCCAAAAACTCAACTACCTGGGAAGTTGTATCAGCGCCCTTGGTACTGCATATGAGATCACGAACCGTATTTCAAAGGCTCGAAGTACTTTTGCTAGTCTTCGCCACTTATGGCGGCGGCGCGACATTACTCTCGCCCTGAAGGGTAGAGTGCACAATGTAACGGTACGTCCGACCCTACTGTACGGTTGTGAAACCAGGTCCCTTAGATCAACGGACATAAAGTGGCCAGTTACGTTCGACAACCGGTGCCTTCGCAATTTAACTCACATCTGGTGGGAACACCGAGTTAGCAACGAGCGTGTTCGATGCCTTGTTTACGACACAGGAAAAGGAAATGAACCGTTCAGCACCGTTATTTCACGCACCCGGCTCCGATGGCTCGGGCACGTGTTACGCATATCAGCCCACCGGCTTCCGCGAAGAGTGTTGTTTGCTCACGTTGGGTGTAGATGGAAGAAGAGGAGGGGTGGCCAAGCGATGACTTGCTTGAGAGGAATGAAAACGTTTATTACGAAGCTGGCCTCGGTTGGAGCGTCTCGGCTCCCTAGAATAAGATGAACAGGTTTGGCTGGATACACTTGCTGATATGGCTAGGAGCCGATCTCATTGACATTAATGGTGTGAGTTTATTTTTCCTTCCCCCTCTCTCTTCGACTCTATCTCAAACCACGACCTCACTATCTAGCCTTATATAATTGTACATTGTAACTTTGTTCTGCTACATAGTAGCCGGCTCGTGGCTTACCGGAACGATGCCCTTTGGTTACCGGTAGCTCAGCTGGTTTGCACCTGTTGCATTTTATTTACCTTTTTTTAGGTATTGCGGCACAGTGGCTGAGGTGTTGCCCACCTCTAACCAACGTGTATCATGATGAATGATGATGTACTGCGACGTCAGTTTATCCGTACCATTGAGCACATCTGACAGGATAGTAATGAAACTCAGTTAGAAAACAAATACGAGCAATTATCCAATTTGACCCCTGCCAGTGATAACGCAAGCGGTTGAATAAGGCTAAGGCAGTGGATCTGGCTAACCGATTATGTGGTACTGAGACGGAAATTTATAGGATTTTAACCGAACACAACTGGAATTCCTTAACAGAATTACGACCAAATGAGAATGTGATGATATTGAAACCGAACAAAGGAACAAGGGTAGCTATAACGGAGACAGATAATTAGGTTCAAAAAATGCTTACAGTTCTAGCTGACACTAATCGCTTTGTTCGTGATGGGACAGATGGTGATGAAACCGAACAAGTCGAGAAATGGCTTGATTGGCGGGTTTGCGAATTAAAATAGCTGACGTAGATTGGATTGATTGACACGGAAACTATGACACACCTTTGCCCTTGTGATTCTAAACTTCCTCCTATATACGGCCTACCGAGGACTCATTAGGAAGATGACGCCTGCATCCAAATCTGTTAATGGTCGGCGAACCGTAGCAGAAGTTGACACAATGGTTAGCCAAACTTGTAGAACCAATTCGGCGTAAACTAGCCGGGTACAGCCACAAAAATACGTTCGAATTTGCTAACAGAATCGGGAATTTGAACGTAGATCGAAAATATATGGTCATGTTTGCTGTGTGTTCATTATTCACTAGTCTTCTCTTATAAGAAGCTCTGTTTGCAATAGGTTTAGACGCCAACAAAGTTGGGCTTCCTGCACAACATCTGAAGTCCCTACTGCGCTTGTGCACGAAGGTCCAGTTTAAGCCTAACCGCAGCGTGGATTGACAAACGGATGGTGTAGCCATGGGTAGTCCACTTGAGCCTGTGTTGGATGATATCTTCATGGGCCACCTGGAAACTACCAAGCTACATCCTTACATACAAAATGTGCATTCAAATAGCCGCTACACTGATGACGCCTTCATTGTTGTAGACACTGCCGAGCAAACAGCTGAGTTACTATTGGCTCTAAACAACTGCCATCCCGCGATAGACTTTACAGTTGAAAACCAATCTGCCGGTGCCTTCTATTTTTGGACGACAGCCTAAGCAGAAATGCAAATGGCGCACTCATTCGATCTGGGCACCGCAAAACTACCTGGATAGGACAATACATAAACTTCAACAGTTTCCGTCCCTTTAATTACGAATGAGCTCCGGTGTGCACCACTTTTAGGAGAGCTCGGAAGAAACCATTAAATGGGAGCTGCAAGATGATTCCTCGGCATTACGTGAAGACGGATATCCTGAGAAGTTCTTAGCACGGCACTCAAACGTGAAAACAAAAACTAGGAATGAACGCGTGCTAGACATCCTTAAGAAAAACATGTTCATAACACAACTATGCAAAGGCGACTCAAATGACAGGTGGTTCCGACACCGTCTCCGTCAATCCATAAAAAGTGTTATTACGCCGCTGAGCTTGTGCGTTTGTACCAAAGTAAGAATTTTCTGTTTACATCTAACATAGGCGGACCACACTCCCGAGTTACCGTCTTTAACAGTTACCAGTTTAACTGCACCTGTTGTAGCGAGTACGTCGGACAAACTGTGAGGAGACTGTCTACAAGGATTTCAAAGCATAATCCGCAAAACCTGGTCGCGACTAGGCCGAAGCTTCCTGCCAGCTCGACCGCAGGATAATCAACTGACGAAGCGCCGCCTGCCTGCTTCAGTGCGCTTAGGCTTCGACAATTAAGGAGCTGAAACCCTAATTTGTGTAAACAGAGTGCTTCTGTCTCTGTCTCGCCCTGACTTGGTCACGCTGGTGGCCATATTTCTCCAAGCGCAATGGCGGTTAGCATTAGATGAACTTTGACAGGTTTCGATTATCCAATGACCTTTACACTTTGAATGTTTTTGTAGACCACCACCTATTTCACTACTTGTACCGTACGTTTGAAAAATGTTGCCGGATTTTCATAATTAACACGTTTAACCGCTGCACGCATGTGCTTAGCACGGGGGCAAGAAAAATTGCCAACTGCCCAATTAAAAATGTTAATTACCGAAATTTCGCTCACCCAGTCACAGGGGTATGGCGCGCGTTTTGCAGGGGTTCACTGTGGGACACGACGATGGGTGGGTAGACAGATCAAACCGTCGGCGTACTGCGCTGACTGAGTAAGTCGTAAATTGCACGGACACAGCCCTGCTATTTGTCTTGTTAAAATGGATGAACAAACAAACCAAATCATTGGCGTTCTGTACTGATTGAGGAAAGCACGGGCAGCGTGGCCGCATCGCATTAAATGGCGTTGTCACGGCCGAGGAGCGCACGGCGCTTAGCCAGGTTAATAAACAAGCCAGGACGATCCCTGTCCTGTGATTATCGGTTCACATCCTAAGCAATGGAGTAAGGGTATACATCTTTGCCATGGTTTTATCTGCAACAGCAGTCAGGTAACGTACCTTTTAATCAGCGTGTGCTCATTCGGCGACTTTATGGCGAGTACGGATCCAACGTACCAGAAACTGCACGGAGCTACAACACTATACCCGCGCAATGAGGCCCGTTAAAGCGGTACAAGATCGCATTGGTGAATAAATTTGATAAAACGGAGAGAGTGTAACGACAAACCAACCGGGCGGCCTCGCACTGCCAATAATGACGTTCCAGTTCGTGCCGTTAAATTATGAGTGCTCTCAGCATTCGGCGAATAGCCCAACATTGCGTCACCGCATCATATGCTGTGCACCTTAGATTAAACGGAAGAAAATGCCGAAGGTATGGTGTATTACATGTTTACGTTTTGAACCCCTGCGATGCGGATAATTGCCTGGATTTTTCCCGCTGACATTTGAATAGTATGGAATTACACTTCATAATGTTTACTGATGAGGCAGTTTTCCTTTGCATTGCGCAAATAAGCGGCGTGTTGGGGCAAAAATAACCCACGACGCTTCTGCGCTTCACGCCTGCAACATGGCGTACAGCTCATGGCATGGGATGGGCTAACTGGTCCAAAAAACTTAAGACCATTTTTTATTTCTAAGAATGTGACCATAAATTGTAGGTTAACAGAACTAATGCCTTATATTTCTTAGCATCTTCATACAGGAAAATGTTGTGGACCTGTGTAATTCCACAGCTAAACGCTAACGGATTATTAAGTACCGTGTGGTAGCAGCAGGATAGTGCACACGCACATTATGCACAAACGGTAGGGAATTACCAAAACAAGAATTTCGGTCACTTTTGGATCGGTTGTGGAGGTCCACCAGAGTGTCCTGCACGGTCACCTTATTTGAACTCCATGGCTTTCTTTCTATGGGGGTACTTGAAAAGGAGTTTATAAAATTAAACTCGATTGTTTTGAAGTTCTTTAACGGAACATAACGAATGAATGTCGCGAGATCGCGGTGGGGACGTTGCAAAAAGTGTAAGCCGATAGCATCCGGAGAATGCTGACCTACAAGCAAAACGACAGTGGGCAACTTAAACATCTATTACGTTGTGGTTTATGGCCGTTATACAGATTTCAGGTAAGCATACCTATCCTCCCTAACGAACGATTGCACTAATAAATTGAATCAACGACTAACAGCGCAAATTGTGCTTAGTGAAGAATAAATGCTAAGAGCATGGTCCAATGCAAACAAGACGGTAATGTGAGAAAGAAACGGGAGCAAGTGCTCCAGATTGAGTGCCTCAACTTGGCAACGAAATGAGTCTAACAAACGCTTCCGTTTGTTGGAAGCGAGTACTGAGGATATAACAGCCTTGATACCGTCTGTGTTTTCTCTTCAACTGAGACACCAACAAGCGCCCATCAAATGTTAATTACACAGGGCCGGACTACTCTCTATTGCTAAAACACCGCGCCAATAACCATGTGACAAGGATTGCTCTGGCTTGTCTACTAATCTGGCTTAACGCCGTCTACCCATCGATCGTAACAAGATAATTCCATGACCTGCGGCCGTGCCGGTAATGTATTCCTCAATCAGTGCAGAATGCAGACGTTTTGCTCTGGCTACCCACCCAACGTTGGGACCCACAGCGCGCCCCTGCAATATGCGCGCCGCAACTTTATGACTGGGTGAGCGAAATTTCGGTAAACTAAAAGTTACTATTGAACAATTGGTAATTTATCTTTCTCCCTTGTCACGCAAACGCGTGTGACGGTTACAAGTACAACTCATGAAAAGCCAACCACAGTTATCAAAATTACGGAATGTAAACGGCGGACGAGCCTAGACGAAACTATTACTTTCGTATGAAAAGTACAGCAAGAAGACGATAATCGGACGCAAACATGACCGCACGAAAGAAATGAAATCACTGGTCCAGAAAAATCACTGACGAATGGCCAGGAGCAATAGCTGATTACTCGTGATCGAAGCAAATACATGGTAAATTTAGTAAATATGAAGCTCTACATAGAGCAACTAGAGGCGCTGTCATTTGGACTTGATTACAAAATCCCAACCAGAACGCTAAACAGATTATTCACTGAAGTCCATTTCGAGAACTTTTATGGATTCATGATGTTTCAACCTACCAACCCTGGTTAGCAAACCTGATTTAGAAACAAGTTGACTAATATCGCCTATGAGTACAAAACAGCACCAATAAATGAAACGTTTGCGCTTACACGCTGACAATTTCAAGTGCTACATGGGCGACTTACTAAGGATCTGCTTGCAAGGAAGCCGGATAAGAGTGGGGGAGTAGTACTCGTGAACAAGTCTGATTACACGCAGAAAGTGGGAGTCATATTCAACGATGCGAGCAAATTCGTACGGCTCAAGAAAGTAGATGTGACTGGGGTGGAGGCCCGCTTTATATATCACCTTAATATGCTACTGCTCCATCGTGTGATCGATAGTGCTACCTAAACCCAGTGGTTCCGTTCCTCCGCAGCTCTATAGGCTCCCAACAACACAGTAGTGAAGTGCCGCTCTGGCTGATAATGATGGTGAATGCATCCCAGCATGAACTAGCTCGTTGGCTGGTGAAGGTACTATTTTTATTGAGACAGTTGCTCAACCCGTACCGTATAAGGACACATTTCTACTCATCATTGACCTCGATGCGATCAAACTGTCAGGGAAAATCTTGTGTACCCCAGAATTTGGAATAGTTCTTCACCAACCCCTTTACATTGTCGGGGTCGTGGCTGCATCTACCACATCTTCACCTTGCGTCAGTTGTTAGAGCACGGTCACAAATATTGGCGGCCCACCGTAGTCGTGTTCCTCGACATCAAAGGTGTCTTCGATTCGGTTGATCGATGTGCCCCTTAGAAGTGTCTACTCAGGAAAGGCGTGCCTGCGAAATATATAAATATTATCCCCACATTATGCGCGCTTAGCACGGGCAAAGTGAGGGCTTACGGCAAGCTGTCGCCATGCTTCAATGTCACCAGCTGTGTGAGACAAGGATGCCCGTTGCCACCTTTCCTCTTCCACTTCGCTATTGACGAAGTCATGGAGATTGCATTTACAGGACTTGACTTGGAACGTGTGTACTTTTGCTAGTCTTCGCCACCTATGGCGACGGCACGACATTACTCTCGCCCTGAAGGCCAGAGTGTACAATGCAGCGATACGTTCGACCCTACTGTACGGTTGCCAAATCTGGCCTATAAGATCGCCGGACATGAAGAGGCTAGTTACGTTCGACAACTGGTGCCTTCAGAGTTTGGCTCACATCTGGTGGGAACACCGTGTGAATAACAAGCATGTTCGACGCATTGTTTACGGCATAGAAAAAGGAACTGAATCGCTCAGCACCGTTATTTCACGCACCAGGCTCCGATGGTTCGGCCACGTGTTGCGCATGCCAGCCCACCGACTTCCACGACACGCGTTGTTTGCTCACCAGGGATGTGGGTGGAAGAAGAAGAGGAGTGGCCAAGCGATGACTTGGTCCAGAGGAATGAAAGTCCTCACTTCGGAGCTGGCCTCGGTTGGAGCGTCACGGCTCCCTGGTTGGGGTCCAGAAGACGGTGAACACGTTTGGCTGGATACACTTGCTGACATGGCAAGGAGCCGACCTCAGTGACGTTCGTGCGGTGAGTTTCTTTATCCCCCATCCCTTTTAGCCTCCCCCTCCCCCTACGATCACATTCCGTAACGTAAAACATAATAGTTTTTCTTTTTGCCTAGTAGCCGGCTGGTAGCTTACCGCAAAGACGCCTATCCGTTGCTGGTAGTTTAGCTGGCATGCAGCTGTTGTATTTATTTTCCTTTTCCTTTATGTATTGCGGCACAGTAGCTGAGGTGTTTCCCATCTCTAGCTGATGTGTATACTGATGATGATATGAACCCCTTTACATGAGACTGTGAATAATATGTGCAAATCAACTCAACACTCCAGCTGTTCGTCCCCGATTCCCACCGCATTACTGACAGACTGCTTACTGCTGTGCACACAGAATGTCGATTTTCAGTTACAGATCTAGCCATACGGCCAGATTGATGAGAACAATGGGCAGCAATCTTTATGCTTATGGTTGAAAGAAGAATGTCCACAGAGTTAAACCACCTTTCATACTACAGACGCTACGTTGATTACATATGGCCTTTCTGTTCATCGGAGCAGCAGATCGCGCAGTTAACAGAGCGCTTCAACGGTGCCCATACCAACATTCGCTTCACTTGCGGTGTAGATCAAGAAAACTGTCAGCTATTCTTGAACAGTATTCTCGCTCTCAGAGAGGACAGAGGTGTTAAATGATCAGTCTACCGAAAGACATATGAATTGGCCAATACCTGCATTTCACTAGCTTACATCTATGAGGTACAACGGGTCACTTGTTAAGAGCATATTCGGTCGTGCTAGACGACTTCGCTAGGTAGACTGCCTAACTGATGAGTTGGGACGAAGTACAAGTACGCTGATGTTGAACGGTTATGGCCAGCGATAAATATAGTGGTACAGTCTGCCACGAAGGCCAAAGGATCTAGTACAAGAGGCAGCCAAGAAGCTTTATCCTAAATTACCTTTCAAGGGTGATTTTGCCAAGAACCACTAGGCGCTTGATCGCTGCTGCGCATAGGACCTAATAAGCTGCTCAAGTCGTCGTCATCAACCAAGCCAGCTGTTTGCCGGTACCTCAGTCGAAGGAAGCTCTGACTATTGGTGCCAGTCCTCATTGTGTATACCAATTTGAATGTGAACGAAATGTAAGTTGCACTGACAGGACCAATAGGGCATGATCTTCCCGGAGGATGGAACGTGTACCGAAGTGGATCTTGAGTGCGATAGGTCAGCAGCCATACCCTCCCAAATCACTGCCGCCGTGTAAGCACCAGGCATCGTTGAAAGGTAAACACCTATTGATTACTGTTAACCGGATTCAGCTCCATGCTGCGTTCAAAATCTTGTTGCGTAACGCTGATTAAGGACTTCTTCGCCATTAGTCGAATTCAGCTAATGCAGTGCGTTAGCTTTACGCTTCCGTAGACATAATGAGCAAAGCGCTATTATCCGTTTTTGATCATCAAGTTTTTCTTTTTTGTTGGTCACACCCACCGTTTGGTATTGTGTCCTACCGGCTATTGTTACTGGTATTGAAAAGACAAAACGATATGTTTGCATACAACTGTTGTCTTCCTGTGCTTTTCAAATTGTCGAATGGAATTACTTGATTTTATTTCCTTTCGTTGATTTTCCGCGCTTTTATATATCCTGTGTTCGTTTCACTCTTAGTTATCTGTTGCCATGCACATGCCTGATGACAGCCACTGAAAACAATTTTGTTCGCTTGGCTGGCTTCTGATTGTAACGTTTTAAAATAAAATGAATAATTGTGTAAATTCTATGGGTGACAGGTTGGTGATGGAAATATGGCAACTAGAATCAAGAAAGGTCTCCAAAGAAATCTAATTGTAATCAATATAAACTAGTCCGATTTATAGACTATAGCTACACTGCATAAACTAACCTTGCAAAGCTTGCACCCACGATGCACTGCCATACCCCAGGGTAACGTGAACACATGCGTTGCTTCAATAAATCGGCAACTTCCTTCTGTGATTTCGTAGCACGTACTGCCTCATCACAACTTTCCAGTACAAACTTTTGCATTTTCTCATCCATATCTGTGTTGATCGTTTGGCGGTTTGGATCATTGGACATAATGGCAGCAATGGAGTCCTTTCAAGTGCAGCTATGATACAGGATATAATACTTCCGTTTTTATATAGACCGCATGTGTGACAGCCTCACATTGTTTTCCGAGATGGAGGAAGATGCAGATTCTTTCATAAGTGCACCCACACATTTTGTGCACTTTGAGTGTGAATGCGCTACTTTATGCTCTGAAGTGCAAACAGGACTGAATCGATGCGCCTGTTAGCCTCACATATGTCAGCCATTTCTCTCTACTTCTCTACAAACTGAGTCTGGTCAAGATTAACGGTGTACCATTAGTTGCTCTCTGTTGATGGCAAATAGGTCACGCCAACAAGCTAAGGTGAATGTATTTCAATCTTCTCGGTAATCCCGGCTTAGATTACATTGTCCGAAACTCATAACACCCATATTTAACGACCTGGATTAGTCCTGTCTTATAGCACTGCATACTTAGTTGTATGCCTATCCCCTCCCTCTTTGCCCTCCTCATCATAGGTGACTCTCAATGCCAATCATGTCCTCTAGGTTCTGCCGTGTATTTGATTCCGCCGAATGTCGCAATACTCCCCAAATGGTTGCACAATGATTTATAACGAGTAAAAACGAATGTTTGACAAGTCCCGTAGGATGACCAGAGGGGGGATTTTGATACCAAGACTTAAAATGATAATATAAGAGGAATTTGGGCTTTATGTGACCCATCAAACTATTCCCATGAAATCTGCTGCAGGTTCCCTCACCAAACGTTACGGAGAGACCCGGTGAGCACGCAGTTTGGTTTGCGTTATTTCCTCTCCTAAATGACAATGACAACGTCACCTAATGCTATCTAGATAAAGTGTCGTCTAGGCGTCTTTTGAAAAGCGTTAATGTAGGGGCCGAAATGATGTGTTTTGGAACGGCATTCCATGTTTGGGACATCAGAAGGAAGAAAACCTTTGGTCGGTAATCAAGTCGGCTGTAACGAGCGGTCGGTTTGGGCTGTTGGCAACTTTAGTTAGCATTGTGACTGAGTTGCAGCAGATCCAGACTGATGTGAATAGGATTCGCCCGTATTTGGTACACCCTGATATGATCTGCTCGCAGACACCGGTATTCACCGCTGTACAATGAAAAGGGCTTACAGCCTGCGTTAGTGGGGGAGGTGCAAAAATAACCTAGTGAGATTGGTCTCTCTACGTAGTTCAGTTTCAAGTGTTTCAACGTCGTGTTTATGCTAGGTACGTCAGGCTTGGACCGTGTATTGTACATGAGACCTCACGTAGCCGCTGAGCATTTGCGGATAAAACGTTCGAACTTCCCGCACGCGCTTTGTAGGAGGCCAAGCTGCTGACTGGCCCTTCTCAATACTTTTCGACCTGTCTCTATTATCTAAGTCCATCTAGCACAATCATTATGAGATCACCTTCAGTGTAGCACGTTGCAACTTCTGTTCTCCAACTTCATGTTCATAGAGAGGCTGATGGCATTTGCTTAAAACTTCGAATATTGCAAAGCTAAACGGGAACCGGTCCTCGGATGACCATGTGTAAGCCTTATTGGCAACGTTAAGCTCATACGGTTGATACGCTCTACCTTAGATTGCAAATGAACGAACGAAAAGCGACTGACCCCAGACAAGCAAGAACAAAAAAAGCCAAAAAAGTTTTACTAGAAGGACTCTGGACTGGCTACGGTTAAAATTGTGGCACCAAGGAGAGAGCTAGCTAGAGAAGATACCCGCGTGTCAGAGTCCGTAGTTGGCGGTCCGTGCCGGAAAGGCGTGTTTGCGTTGGTTCAAACAAACCCGAGCAACATTCAAAAATCGTAGCCACTCAATTCGATAGTTACGAAAAGAAACTATAATTTCAGATTATTTTACATTACAGTTCACAGTCAAACGAGGGGAATCTTCAGGTCAATACACTTTCACTAGAGTGCCCTATGATCGACCATTGCCTTGATGTCATGAGAGATACCGACATCGTCTACTAATAGTGGGAAGTTTGATTGTAGTACGATTGCACCATCGTTGCCAAGACTAGGAAAAGACAAGGTTCTGGTGCCGATTCTTAGGATACAGAACGCTGGACGTCGGTTGAGTCGGGAAAGACACTGCGCACCTTCCCATTTAGTCACCTCGAATTAAGTAGTTGCTTATCCAACCAAGGACAGGGTCATAAATTCCGTAGGTTCGAATCATATGAATGAAAAGGTAATGGTCTAGATGCTCAAACGATTTGTAGAATTCCGGGTAGAGGGCGTCGACTCCTACGTTAGAATCAACTGTCTACGGCCAACTTGGTCGGATAAGTAGAGATTTCGGTGGAATCCGTGCCGCTGTGACATTATGACGTGGTCCCTCTCAAGGTATCCTAGGAGTACTTAGGTGATAATACCTTCCATTACTTTGGACAGCGCCTGGATGAGAGTGCTTGTACGGTAGTTGACAGGCTACGCACGATCGTCACCAATATAACAAGTAGGGAGTAACCCATATTTTGTACCTTGTTAGAATCTTCGTTTCATATAGGCATCTGTGAAAGAACTGAATTAACATTTCAGCTATATTCAAAGCGAATGTCTTTTATGCCCTCGCACATTTATCCTCCGCACCAAGCGACTTGTGCACTCGCAAAACAATAGACTTTGTATCGCCTCCGATTCAGTAAAGGTTGCGTGGTTTAATCCTGGGAGCGTGTGATTTGTATCAAAACGGTTGATCTGAAGAGTCCCGCAGGGAAGAGATGGTAAACAATGAACAATGAACAATGATTTATTACGGGATAAAAGCAAGTGCTTGACACGTCCCGTAGGATGGTTGAGGTGAATATGATAAAATCAAAATATGTCTGGGTCATCTATCGAACGTCTGCCGATATGAATAGTTTGATAGGCAACATCAGTGTAAAATTAAAATAAATTATCGGGCGGAAACATGCAGAAAGACACTGGGATGCAGTGATCATTGAGGTAAAGAGTGAGAAAAGTAAAATATGGTCGCTCACTTAGGTCCATTTGATACATAAAGCCTGTAGAAATTCATCCTTGGCGTAATCCACAGTAGGGGAATTTAGGTAACAAAATGTTGGGAGCTAAGAGCGACATCCAATCGTTTCTTGAAAACATCCAGGGTAGGAGAGGATACAACTAAGTCAGGAAGTGCGTTCCAAGGTTTGCAAACCCGAAGGGAAAAGTAATTCCGTCGACACTCTAGACGGCTGTATTGTTCCTGCAACTTTAGGCAGTTACACCTGAGCTGCGTGTTGTGGCTACGTTTCAGCAAATGGCGGCATACGTGATTGGGGTCACTCAATATTTGATAGGCTAATATGAGATCACCGCGCAGTCTTCGATAGCGCCCGCTGAAAATTCCCAACAACTTCAGCCTTCGGTGATAAGAGTGGTAGCGCAGACCCTGCACATTCTTTGTTGCTCTCCGTTGTGGTGCCTCTATCGCTTCTAGGTCGCGTTTCAACCAAGGTTGCCAAGCTTGGATAGCGTATTCAACATGCGGGCGCACGTAGGAATTGTGCATCATTGGGAAGATTGATGGGTCAAATCTCCCGAATGCTCTTCGCAGCATGCCGACATGCTGGTTGCCTCTTTTCGCAGATACCTCGGCCTGTTTTGAACAGTTGAGGTCGCTCTGTACGATCACACCTAGGTCACGTTCCTGGGAGCTATTCTGCAGTCCGTTGGTCCCAAGTGAATAGGTGTAGTTATGACAATGGCGTAATTGTACGACGCGACATTTGTCTACATTGAACGGTAGGGCGTTTTGAAGTGACCAGTTCGACACCTTGTTAAGATCGCACTGGAGCCGTTCATGGTCTTCCGGCCCTCTGATCCTTCGCCATATCTTGATATCATCAGCGAAAAATAAGAAATCGGAAGTAATTGATCTCGCCAAATCGTTAATGAACATCAAGAATAGACGAGGTCCAAGAACCGAGCCTTGTGGTACTCCGCACGCCACATCGATTGCATCAGACAACGATTCTCGGACTCTCACCACTAGCCGTCGTTCTTGTAGAAAATTGTCAATCCAACTCAGGATTGGGTCGCCAATGCCATAATTACGAAGCTTGTAAAGGAGAATGCGATGGTTGAGGCGGTCAAATGCTTTTGATAAGTCCAAGTAGATGACATCGACCCCTACTCCATCATCAACAGCTTCAGTCCAGCTATTACGTGCAATTAATAGGTTAGTATTACACGAATGCTTTTGACGAAAGCCATGTTGCTCTGGGGCTATTAAATTGTGGCTTTCCATGTATTCCATCAGCGCGTCTGCGATGATTGATTCCATCACTTTGGATAGTACTGGAAGTAGTGTTATTGGACGGTAGTTGGCAGGATCAGTGCGGCTACCTCCTTTATGAATGGGAGTGATGACCCCTTCCTTCCATACTGGTGGAATACGGTTCTTCTCTAGACATCGCTGATAGAAAATAGCCAGTGGTGCTGCTAGATCACTAGCTACTGCCTGTAGAGCCTTTGGTCGGATATTGTCAGCTCCGGGAGAACTGTGGATACGCAAGGATAACAACTTCTTCAACACAGCTTCCGCAGTGAAGGTGATGTTTTCTAAACCAGGTGAAGGAGTAGTAGGAATGAGGAGAATGTTCGTGCTCGTTACCTCCTGGAAAGTTTTGGAGTAGTGAAGCCGTAGGAGATCAGCTGCTTCCATTGCTGATCGCGTGCACCCATCAGCCGTGACTAGTGCTGGAATCCCTCGCTTTACCTTTCGAAGGCCGTTACCGTGCCTGTACAGGAGTTTGCGGTTCGTACAGAAGCGCTTCATTAACTTCTGCTGATGCGTGACCTTGTCTTCGCGGATCAGTTTCACACAGAAGTTACGATGGGTCACGTATGCAGTCCACGTTTCGGCATTCGGGCAGTCCTGGTGATCTCGCCATGCCAAATCCCTCCGGGACATATATTTACGTGTCCTGCTCCTCAGAAATGAATTACGCTTGTTTTTAGGTTGGAAGGACTTCTCCTCTGATGCGTGCGCTACCAGTGTACTAAACGTCCTTGTAAATGTTTCCCAGGCAACATCTGGGGGGCATTCGGTTAAGAAAGTCCAGGATGTATCCTTAACGAGCTTAGACAACACATTGTAGTGTGTGACAGTATGCACTCTATCAACCTCCTTTTCAGGGTACTCCGCATAGCAAATATAGTCAAAGAGTAGAGTAACATGATCACTACGACCCAGTGGTGTGCTTGTAACTATCCCGTCAATCATGAGTTCTTCGTTAGTGAGCACAAGATCCAGTATCGACGGCTTGTTAGCAGTTCGAAATCTGGTGGGAGAGGTTACGTGGTTGTAAAGAGGGTGGCTAGCAATAAGCTCTTGCAAGCAGGCTTTAAACTGCATACCATCGGTTGCCGGCGTTTCTATGTCATGCACGTTAAAGTCTCCCGCGATAAGAATGTGGGTGTAGGACTTGTTTAAAGCAAACTGGAAAACGTGGTTCAGTTTGGAGTCCATTTCCGAAGTTGAGTTTGGCGGGCGGTAAATCACGGCTAGTAGACATGTGCCCTTGTTTCGCAACCATAGGCGGCACCAAAGCGAATCGGGTGCTCGGATTTCTGGGTGGTCGATGACTTCACATCGGAGGTTGGTATTGTAATAAAGAATCACACCGCCTCCCCTTCCGGTTCTATCGGTCCGAAGCAGTGACATACCGGATAAATTGATCTCAGAGTCGGTTATCTCAGGGTTTAACCATGTCTCTGTAATCATGACGAGGTCCCGCGGTTGTGCGGCATGGAGTTCTCTAAGTTCTGCCAGCTTGCTTAGAAGGCCTTGGGCGTTTGTATACATGCAAGATAGGGCTTTTGTTGTTAGGAGTTCATTGATTGATGTCAAGTTTGTGTTCGCTTTTAAGCCGGCCGTTAGGTGGCCGGCAATTAATCGTTTTTTGGTTTATGTATTTCAGTCGTGTTGTATGGCATTATTAAGCGTTCCTGAACAGAAGTTTCACTGGTGCTGTGCTCGGTCCTCCTGTGTGCCTTGGGCGCAGTTGTGTTGGTCTCTCCGCAGGACTGTGCAGATAAGGAATTTGCTGCGTTTGCAAGTTCCGTTGATTTGCTTCCGACTTTTGATCGTTTACCTGCTGCTTTTAGCCGGATCTCTGTTGGCAGCCTAGATCGAAACTTTGACCAGCTATCTAACAGAACTTGCGTCATTCCCTCGGAGTGTAGTGTTACTTTAATTAGCCTTGGACCGCAGCCCTTGTAGTTAGGTGATGACGGCACTCTTGTCAGGAATTTGGCAATAACATTGTCTACAGAGAGTGCTTCGCGGATGTAGCACCACTGCTCTCGGTCATGAGTTTGTGCATCGTGATCAGAAGAATGTAGAAGCTCGGGAACTCCATGAACAAATATGGTTCTCTTGCTATCTCTATTAGCAATACCGTGTTGCTCCACTGCTTCTTTTGCGCGATCTTTCCAAGGTAGATATACATTGGCCTCCCTTTGCGTAGTTAGCTCTGGACTATCTGCTGCGCGGGGAAGTGAGATTCCGCGTTGCACTCTCCGGCGCTTTTTGACATTTCCGAAAACATTTAAGGAGTTATAGTGAATTTCATCGCTAAGTCCTGTTAGTGCTGGAGGCTGTCTTCACGGACAACGTTGATGCTGTGGTTTCGCTGATTCACGTAAACAACCTAGGCCTGCAATCTCGGATCGATTGCATGAGCGTGCCAGAATAAATCGCCTAATGTCATGCATTTTTGGGTCCGGCTGCCCAAAAAAGACTGTTTGCTTTGGGCGAAAAGCATCGATTACTACGTAATTGTCTCTGGCGCGGTTAACTACGTAAAAACTCTCCGTCGACGACATCGGGCGGCCGCTCAACTATGAAGGACCAGTTGGTTGCATGAACGAAGTCACTTGGGAAAACATTGGCTTCCTATTCGTTTCCACTGATGTATTCCGCGCATAGGTGTAACGAAACAGCAGTGTCGCATTATCGCTCACCATAAGCATCATCATTACACATTAGTTCATGGTGAGAAACACACCGCAGTTAATGTGCTGCAATACAAAAGCATAAGTTACAAAGAAGTTATATTACAAAACAATTGAAAAGCAGGTAATATAATGTTAGGCATTATCTTATGCAATTCGTATGAGATGGTAATTGGAGGGGGAATCTTAAAGGGAGGGGATGGACAAAGAAACTCACAACACAAACGCTACTGGGACCTGTACTTCCCCATATCAGCAAGTGTGTCCTACCAAACGTGTTCATCCTTCTTTCGGACCCCTGCAAGGCATTCGGGATGCACCAACTGACGACAACTTTGAAGTCAGTCTTTTCCTTTCTCTCGACTAAGTAATCACTTGGCCTCCACTCCTACTCTTTCAATCGTACACCCGGCGAGCAAACAACACACGTTGTGGGAGTCAGTGTACTGGCATGCGCGACGCCTGGCCCAGCCATCAGAGCCTAGTGCGTGATAGGATAGGATTGAGCAGTTTGCTTGCTCCTCCAGCACCATGTGATCGCTAGGGTCAAGCGTTGCATCTTTGGAAAATAGGTCGACCATTGGTCCCTTGTTGGTGAACACATGGTCTAAAATAGATGGTTTGTTGCCAATTCTGTATCAGATTGGAGCCGTGTCGTGGTTGGAAAGCAGTAACTCGATGCTTAATTCTTATAGCTCCTATCCGAATTGTTTGCTGAAATAGGCAGGAACCTCGATTACATGTAAGTTTACGTCTCCACCAGAAGTCCGTGATCGTACGACAGTGATAATACCTGCTTAATGGCAGAAACGTGTCAGTGATGCTTTTCCAGCGTAGGCAATGGACGGCTGTGTACTATTGCTGTAAACGAACGTCAGAATGTCTCAGTTGTATATAGCAACAAACAGATCCTACAACTTGCATTTTTGGTTCTCGAAATTGTCACTATGCAGGTCCGATAGGTAATACAGGATACCCACACCTTCTGTATTGGATAGATCGTTTCATTGTGGAATCATGCCGGATAAAGCTATTCCAGTATCTGTGTTCTCAGTATTCATTCCTGTTTTGGTTTTTATGACCACGCCGGCTCACTGTCTTAAGCATTCCACGTCTGCCTTATAATCAAGAAAAAGCGAGTTCGAGCCTGCGTAGGTACCGGACGACCCTCGCGGTATCGTTAGTCCAAGCGCGACTGATTGTAGTCGCGCGGCAGAAAGTCATCGGCACTGCGTATCAGTGTACTCCTGATGCCTTTTTTGGTCCCAAGGAGGGAAACCTGACGATTATGTAGTTCGGTTAACTTACTGTGAAGAACTTGTACGTGCGTAAACAGGCAGCTGTGGACCTTAGGTGTTAAAAGCGTGTTTTCAGATGAGGTTCTCAGGTGAGGGTGCGCTTCTAGTTATTTTTCTTTTTTGAACCACCGACGCAAGCCCTAGAGCCATTCCGCTTTAGTGTGTGGCGTGCTCACTGTCAAGAGGTAACCGATATCCTATTAAAATATATGTTAGACCGAAACTTGAGTACTGTACGATAGTGCATAGTAATCTGAGAAAAGTGGATATTATAGCACTAGAAAACATTCAACGATCATTCACAAAAAGGTTTCTGAACATGCCTAATACTATGACATACCGTGAGCGTTGCGAGGCGCTAAATCTGGAGCCGCTATGGCTACGCAGACTCAAACTTAATCTGTGCCTTCTTTACCGCCTACTATTCGGATTAACCTTCACTGCTCAGCCACAACTGGAGTTTCAGACTTGTATGCGCTATGAACTAAGAAACAGCGAGCGTACAGTCAAAATACCAAAATCTCGCACAAAGCTCCGCTCAAAATTTTTCTCTGTAAAATATGCGTTAATATGGAACAAACTTCCATCGGGTGTTAGAAACTGCACTACCTATCCACAATTCAGACACATGATTAATATTCACCTGACTGTTGCGAACATCTGGTCAACACTAAGCCAAGCGGTGACTCTAGATGATTTGTATGAAAAAGGTCCTGGATACGTATGAAAGTCACCATATCCTCTATACGTTTCAATAATATAAACTTACCTACATATAATTGCATTCTTGAGTATATATTTGAGAACGATCTTACTCCTATTAATCCGTTTAACCAATTCTGTTTTCTCCTTTGACGCACTGGTTGGTTGATGCACTACGCCTTCCAAGCTGATGTATCTGTACCATCGTCGTCACTCGCCAAGATTTTCCATCAAATTGTGACTGGCCTATTGACTGCTAATCATTTCAAAAACCCATATGGGAAACTTTGACCGAAAGACGAGCAATTAACTATATTATGCGATCACGTTGTACATGTTGATAAGACCACCCAATTGATCTTTGCCTCGCACTGCTGAGGAATAAAACGTTTATTTATTTATTTGTTTATTTACTCCTTTAACTGTCGAGGGGCTTTGACAGTGTTCCGGTTCTGAGCTGCGTGCTGATTGGGTTGCACATGGGACCTGTTGCACAGCGCTACCTCGGCTATTTGTGGCCTAGTGTCCATGGCCTTTATACGTGTTTCGGATGACAACACTGCGCATTTCGTACCACATTTCCATCGCCTTTGCTGCCATCAGTTCGTATTGTAACCTTACTTTCATCTTTCAGATATCACACCACTTGTAGTTGGATGGTTGAATTGACCATCACATTGTTGCGAGGGAGAGAGTACTTCATGTATGGGACCACAGTTATGCCAGTCATGTGCTTGAGCCTGTAGCCTTCTTTAAGTCTGAAGCTCGGGGACATGGTGGATAATGGTGAATTAGCTGGTTCACTTACGGTAGTCATATGAGTTAAGCTTACGCTGTTGGCACTCGCCTTAAGGGAAACCTGGGAACATGCAAACAGTACATAGGGTGATAGGAGACGGTGACGGACAACAGAACGGCCTCTGAAACATCTGATGGTTGAAGGGTTACTTGGAGTATCAAGACTTATCATGGTGTACTGATCTTGGATTACGGCCGGCTCTGATTGTAGTCCTAGCATTCAACACATGGGGTCTCACGATTTCCAGTCCTGTTTAGATTAAGGTTGACGGACTTTGATGGGCATTCATTTAAATGTAACATATAACAGACGCAAAATCATGGCGTTCTCCGGTGTTCTCCTACTTGGAGGAAGGCGCGGCTGCTCTCTTTGGACAGATAACTGACGACATTCTTGGTCTCGGGGTAGTTTTGGCGGCACCCAATGCATCGAAGTTGATAGTTGATGATGCTATGATGAACGGTGCTTCCGTTGAATGGGTCGCCACAACCTAGGTGTATGCTGTCCGCCTTTCGAGGTATTGAATTTACCGCGTAACTTCAATGAAACATGTGCTATGGATGCATCATTAGGCGCAGGCCCTCGTGTCAGGGTGAAATTTAATGGGACCGAGGTGATTAACATCGGATTATTGCCCTTACCTCCGACCTAGCTGCACTGCTCGTAACTAAAAGATGATGTTAGGGCATCAATTTCTACACACTGATACGTGGGAGCGCAGTAGGACAGTTCGTAAGTGGGTGTTGCCTCTACATTCTCTGTTAGTTTGTCGCAGTTCCGCACCAAAGCAGCTAAATCTCAGCTAAGCGGAATGATCGTGCATTCCGTGCAAACTAAAAGGCGAGGAATCATCATATTGCGTTTCTTAACTCCGCTAAGATGTAGGCTAGTGCATTAGTGATGGAATATGATCCAAAAGTCTGAGTACTCTATTCCAATTATTGTACCCTTAACACGGTTTTACGCACCTCTGTTAAGCTTTACTTGGGCTGCTGTAGACTTAGTTCCGCAGGCACGCTATGCATTTCAGATTGATGGCCGATTTATTAGCGTTAGTATGAACGCCGTTTTCTGCCTTGTCTTTCGGAACAAGCTGATCGCGAACCTTATCGGTCAAAGTTGGGATGAAGCATGCACAATTTAGGTTAGTGTTTATAGGGTGAGCGGGATGCAAACATCTCGAGACACCCCGGGGCCGTTGTCACGTTAAGTATATGGTTCATGTCTCTCTGGGGTGAATAAGAAGTTTTCTTTAGGGATTTTGCTAACGTGTCAGGAGATGGTTGCCGTGTGTTTTTGCAACAGTATATGTTGGTTTGGTAGACAAAGTTACCTGCCAGGTCTACCAGTCGCCAGTAGTCAGCGTGGACTTCCTGAAGTGCTCATAAGTTCAATGCGGGGTACCGCAGTGTTGAACTGGAAAGACTGAGGGCTTGTTCGAAATCTTTTGGAATGCCCTTTAGACCAAAAATGGTGTTTGCTGTTAGAACAAGGCAACGTTGTGTGCATGCGTATCGGTGAACCACTTCCCGGATTTTACAACTCCCAATAAATCTTGGATGCACTCGTAATGTTCTCGAGGTGATTGTATCAAGAATTGGTGCTTGCAAATTCAAGTTGAATAAGTATAGGCTCAGTGGTGTGTGAAAAAATGTGGCAGGATAACCTCGTGCCACCTACGCAACACACTTGCGGCACGTTGCTAGATATTTGACGACATAGCGTCTATTCTGGAACACAATAATGGAAATCAGTTTACATTGGAAGAGTACAGAGGACACATTCTCTTATGTTAATCTTTGTCTGATGCACACTTCGAAAACCGCAGAAAATCCGCCATGAAAACTCAACTCAATTTATCAGATCCTTTTCTGCAAATCGTGCAGGGATCTGCAGCGTCTGTTATTTGTCAACTAAATATCATTACACCGATGGAGTGGTGTTGCAGGCAACACGGTCAGAACAGTAGTAATTTGGTCCGTAAGCGCGTATCCAAGCCCCGTACAAACCCGTTCTTATTCGCTGCACATACATGTTTTGACTTACTGGCTAACAACTCCACTTGATTGTGGGATCCGATTACGCAACCACAGTTCTCGGTGGATTGCTCAACGTATCGCTGTCTTTAGATATTGCAGCTGAACATTAGTTGCTTTAAAAATTTATTTGCAAGCTAGTCCCTACTCTATCCTCTTTATCCCTCGCATACAGCCCGATAACCAAAATGGGATTTGTTGGATGAGTGGTTTTTAAACTACTTGCTGCATGAATGGATGCAGCGCGTAAGCACACGGTGGACCGCAATTCGCATTGAAATAATCATTGGTCATTTTATCACTGGGGCCGTAGCTGTAGCATTTGGCTGCGTAGTAGTGCGCACTCATGAGTGGGGTATTTGGTGTTTCGTTACAAATGCAATATTTTATTTATTTAAGGGGTAACTGGTTTCTCCAATAATTTGGAATGGTAGTAACCCGGGTTGGTTGTTCAGTTGTTTGGTGGTTTACCGATCTGATTTTTTTCGACACAATGAGGAGTACTACTGTGTGAAGAATGAAAGCGAACTTTTACAAGAACGCTAAACCGGCAGAGAGAGAGCTAGCTGGGGCTATTAAGGGCTTAACAAGTAAGCGTCAGAGTCAAACGCGTCAAATGGCAGCTAATTGTCTAAACATGCTTCAGTAGCCCCCGTGCTTGTTTTCAAAGCTTCATTTTGGACACACCGGTGGACTATGTTCAGTTCCGCTTGTTGTGCTTCACTTGTTACATGTCACCGTCTTTCTGTGGTATATCTACCACACTTGCTACATAAATAACTGAAACAAGGGACTGTTTTGCTTTGTTAGACGACTGTTTTAAGTATGAACGACTCGGGCAACCCAAATGTCTGGTGGGTATTATCCTGCTTGTCAGGAATTCCCCGCCAATTTAATGCGGGTGGGTCCGAACATGTGCCTTCTGGTAATGTTAACACCCCCACTTTAAAGTATGTGATGTGGGTGCATCAAATTTACTGGAAAGTTAGCATCTAGGTAAATTGATCTCAAAATTCTGTTTTACACAAACTCAAAGGATAGAACGCAAAGTTGCGAACAGGACATCCCGACAATTCGCACCAAGGTTTGCAATTATACAATAGGAGGCTATGGCAGAATAAGCTGGTGAAGCGTTGAAACTTTTGGTGGAATCAGAACGAGTTAGAAATTCAATTGTCTCAATTAATTCGTAGGTCGATATTTTCAAGCAACAGCTATCACATTACAGGCAGGCCTTCGTGAACCCACCTACCGCTTTCAGCGTATGAAATACACCTGCCTGGAAGTACGTTAACACTAAAACAGTAGATGGGCCTGGAGGGTTTCGGTGTGGCTCTCTGCCATTCCTGCGCCCCACGACCGACGGTTTCGTCTTTGTTTAGACTCATCAGGTAGAGATAACCGAACTGGGAGTGGAAGGGTGGACCTACATATGTGCTGCCGTTTGCGTAGCTCAGGTTGTGCTAGCCTGATCACAAAGGCTTCGACAGTTCGTAATATTTTTTCCCAAAGCCTTTTGAATTACCATTTTGTTATGGATTAAGAAAATTTGCAAGTATTAGCGTTCCTAATGTAGTGTCCACTTTGGATAAGGTGTTCTAGGATGGAACTCCTGATACCTACAAACGCTTGTGGTCGCGTAGCTAGTCGGCCTTCTCCTTCACGAGCTGCACTGCTCCAACTCGCGTTGTGAATAATTGGAACCGGTTACCGCCGACAGTCGTTGATGCACAGACAGAGGATTATTTCAAACGACTGCTTGATACACACCTGTTGAATATGCCGGGATGGTGTTGCTTCAGCTACGAGTGCGACGGCCTCTCCGGAGTTCCCGTTGCGCAATGACGAGCATCCCAGCAATGATCGGGAAGCGATGGAGCTGACAAGGGATTTCCCCTCCTGCTCTCTACTACCCCAATGAACCTCAACGAACCCAATGAACTGCACCTAGCGCCCTTATCATACACTCATACAAAATGGATTAACTTCTCCTTTTTAGTGGTTATCTTTTTACGGCGTATTCCCAACGGTTCGTGCTTGCTGCAACCCATTTTGATCAGCTTCGTGCGTGTAATCTTGTTATTTTCTAACAACCCTTACGATTGTGCAATTACTTTCCGTAAAGGAGTCACCAAGCTACCGGTGATTAAAAAGTTACTTTAATGAGACCGTCTATAAGGAAGCTACGACTAGAATGGTGACTTATGGTTACGTTTGCCCATCCGTAACACAGCCGCTGGAATTTGCCGACTATAAAGCAAGTTAAAAAGGCTAATGTTGTATGAAGCACCGTTACTCGATAAAGAAGCCGAACTGCACTTGCGTGTGCTCTAGTCCAGTGTAAAACGATCCGACAACAAATGAGATCAACTGCGCGACTGTGACAAAGAGCTTGAGGATCACCCAACTTATACCCCACGTGACA
This sequence comes from Dicrocoelium dendriticum, assembly GCA_944474145.2. Lineage (NCBI taxonomy): Eukaryota > Metazoa > Platyhelminthes > Trematoda > Plagiorchiida > Dicrocoeliidae > Dicrocoelium > Dicrocoelium dendriticum. The sequence goes on along the minus strand of OX104063.1, from coordinate 119,599,433 downwards.
AGACAAGTGCAGCGTTATGTTGCGACAACAGCCGTCAATGAACTTGACCCCACTTAGCGGTAACTGCCGAGAACCGAAATGCACCGGCGTGGTCAAGGCTGGGCAGGCTGCTCCAACGGTGCTATTGCATTCGATGATACGGGCGGCGGCGTTGGTCAAGTAGAATTAAAGTAGTTCAATGGTTTGGCCGATGCGCTCTGGTCTCTCCTGGTATGCACAACTATTCCATTTTGCAGATGCGTATTTGTGTTAATGAAAAAATGTGCAAAAAAATAACTGAAACCATTGAACCGATGGCGAGTCGTGGTGTTTTGCCATCAGAATCCTAGAAAACCAATCTTGTCTTTAACAAACTCCCCTACGCTCCATTCCTAGGTCAAAGAGTAAAGTCAATCTTGTTAAGCGCCCCACAGTATCTGCGCCATTAACCCTGACACACCCTAACCCATAATTGGTTAAAGCAATTTCAACGTGGCTGCTACACCTGAAAATCCATCGCAATGAGGCTGGACCTTACCGTGGTGCGATGGTTTGCGTGCCTCAGAGATCCATTGAGCTATGCTGGGTGGTGCTTTTGCACCTTCAGAGCCACTCATACCAGATTGGTCAATGGTTAGAGGCCAGACAAACTCAGCCTCCTGGTCCTCCAGGTTGGGGGTTGGAATGGGGGTGGCTCCTCATTTCATAAAACGGGCTCCGTAGTCCAATGCCAAAACCCGCTGCCTTGCGGTCAGGTTTTTGAACCAAAGGCTTTGGTTGAGAACCCTAATCGTTCTCCTGTCTAGGCCTGGGCAACCTGACAGTATTCTGCCCACGCAATACAATGAAACTTTCCTACAACAATTTCTTGATGCTCTGGCCGTCGCAGAGGATAATAAACGGCGCCCTATCTGCTGCATCGAGCAGGGTGGATAGGGGTTTGGATGCTACTGCTCAGGCCCTCCCGTCTTCTTATACCCCTTCTTGCGCTTCTTCATCCTTGTCGTCCCGCTCCAACTTTACTTATATCCCCCCCATTTTCAATCCCCCAATTCTTGGCCCTCCCCCAGCTTTCTTCAGTAGTCGCTTGTCTTCTAATTTCAAATCACACACAATCCCAGGGCCTCGCTCCAATCCAGTTGACAAGTCCATGTTCAAGCAAGCGGACAACGTCAGTTCATCCGTTTCCCTTTGGAGTCCTCGCGTCTCGCTAAGACTGGCATGCTTCAACGTGCGCACTTTGCTGCAGATTGGCCAACAGGCAGCACTTGCCCGCACACTAGAGACCCTATCGATCGATATTTGCTGTTTATCAGAAACCCGCCTGCAAGATTCGAGCTCCGTATTTACCCTGAGATCCCCCACATGCGACACTGGCGGCACATTCTCATTGCGCCTGTCTGGCGATGATACAGCTTCAAATGCCGGTCAAGCTGGCGTCGGCATTGTTTTGAGTCCCCGGGCTGAAGCTGCCCTGATTGATTGGATCCCAGTAAACAGTAGGATGTGTGCCGTTAGATTATCTGGTTCGTTCCGTGCTACGAAGTCGCGCGGGGACAAACGGTGCCTGTTTGTCATTGCGGCTTACGCCCCTACAAACTGTAGCACTGATTCGGTAAAAGATGATTTCTATCAGCAACTGCACGAGCTCCTTCGTTACAGAAGAAGCACGGATACTGTGGTGTTGGCTGGTGATCTAAACGCCCAAGTCGGAAAGTTGTCCTCTGATGAGCTTCATCTGGGCGGCCAACATGGTGTAGGCTCGCGTAATGATAATGGTGAGCGATTGCTACAGCTGTGTGAAGATGCTCGCCTCTTTCTCGCGAGCACTAACTTTCGACACAGCACCCGCAGAAGCGTGACTTGGCGGCCATCAGCCTCGGGCCAACCATGGACACAAATCGATCATATCGCGATCAGTTACCGCTGGAGGGGCTGTGTCCAAAATTGTCGCTCGATTTGGAGCACGTGCGTGGACTCTGACCACGCACTTGTCTGTGCCGACCTCCGGGTGCGTTTCGGTGGACGCCCGCAACGTCGATCTGAACGGATTGACACCAGCCAGCTGGCGAAGCCAGATGTTCTGAATGTATACCATAGTGCGCTGACATCTGGGCTGAGCAAGCGCCCACTAAACACCGTTGAAGATCACTGGTCGCATATTCGTCAAACGTTACTGTCAGCAGGCATGTCTTCATGTGGCAAAGCAAATTGCCAAACCGGACATTGGGTCTCTACACAGTCTATGGAACTTATGGATGCTCGCCGACGTATTCCGGCTGGAAGCGAACACAATGAGGCTCGCAAAAATGTCAGGGCAAAACTACGTGCTAGCCTGAAGAAGGACCGCGAAACCTGGTGGTCTCATCGTGCCTCTGAGATGGAAACAGCCGCTGCCGTGGGTAATCATCGTAAGTTATTCCGTCTGATACGGGAAACAGGCAGCAGGAGACCTGGTGTTAGCGAGACCATACGCGACGAGAGTGGACAGCCGATCCACAGCTTGTCAAAACGCTTGGAACGTTGGGCCGAACACTTTGCAAGGCAATTTAACTAACCTGAGTTATCGCTTTCTTCTTCGGGCATTGAGCGCCCTTCTCCTTGGTCCGTCTCCTCGGATCCGCCCTCACGCGCAGAGGTCGAACGTGAGATCCGGCTGTTGAAATTGCATAAGGCCTCAGGAGCAGATAGAATTCCCCCAGCCCTCTTCAAATTCGGGGGACCTGCTCTAGTAGATGATCTACACGAGTTGCTCGTAAAACTTTGGGAGCAGGAGACAGTCCCGACAGACTGGAACCGCTCCGTCATTGTCCCAATTTTCAAGGGAGGCTCTCGTTTGGAATGCGGCAATCATAGAGGGATCAGTCTGATTTCGATTGCCTCTAAATTGCTTGCCTCTGTCATTCTCCACAGACTGACTGGCACTCGTGAAAGCCAGATTCGTGAAGAGCAAGCCGGATTTCGTCGAGGTCGGGGCTGCATCGACCACATCTTCACATTGCGTCAAGTGTTGGAGCACCGCCATGTTTATTGGCGACCCACCGTTGTCGTGTTTCTTGACATAAAAGGTGCCTTCGATTCGGTCGATCGATGTGCCCTTTGGGACTGTCTGCTGAGGAAAGGTGTGCCTGATAAATATGTAAACATTATCAAAGCACTGTACACGCATAGTTCGGGCAGGGTGAGGGTTTATGGCAAACTCTCGCCACCCTTCAATATCACCAGCGGTGTGAGACAAGGATGCCCGCTGTCACCTTTCCTCTTCAACTTCGCTATTGATGAGGTCATAGAAACAGCGTTCGCTGGACACGACCTAGATGGTGTGGAGCTACTTCCTGGTGAGCGACTTCTTGACTTGGAGTATGCGGACGATATTGCCCTAATCTGCGACAGCCTCCAAACATGCCAAAGAGCACTGGACCGATTAACACTGGCTGTCAATCGTTTTGGGCTATGCTTTGCTCCATCGAAATGCAAAGTACTTCTCCAAGATTGGCAAGGACCCAACCCTGCGCTAACGCTTGGTGGTGATCTGCTAGAAGTCGTTCAGGAATTCAAGTACCTGGGCAGCTATATTAGCACCCGTGGGATTGAAGATGAGATTACGAACCGTATAGCAAAAGCTCGAGGTGCTTTTGCCAATCTCCGCCACCTGTGGCGCAGACGTGACATTACTCTCGCCCTGAAAGGCAGAGTTTACAACGCAGCCGTCCGTTCCACTCTCTTATATAGTTGTGAAACCTGGCCCATCAGGTCGACTGACATGAAGAGACTCGTCACATTCGATCATCGCTGCCTTCGCAGCTTAGCTCATGTCTGGTGGGAACACCGCGTGAGCAATGAGCGTGTTCGGCGTCGCGTATTTGGTGCAGGCAGAGCGAGTGAACCGCTCAGCAGCATTATATCACGCACCAGGCTCCGATGGCTGGGCCACGTGTTGCGCATGCCAGCACACCGACTCCCGCGACGTGCATTGTTTGCGCGTTGTGGGTGCGGTTGGAAGAGGAGGAGGGGAGGCCAAGTGATGACTTGGTCGAGAGAAATGAAAACCCTCACTTCAAAGTTGGCGTCGGTGTACTGAAGATGAACTTGTGTGTGTCGCTCCCAGTGTGTTTATCGATGCAATCGATGCGTACGTTACCTGCTTGTTATCTGCACCGGATTTCCTTCGGCTGTGAGCTATCGGTGTCATGGCTGAATCTCCAAGTGAAGCGTCTATGGTTGGAGAAGTGGATGCAGGTATGTTTGAGGCTTTCCCCACTGATGGGAGTGAGGTGACCCAGTGGGTTTCGAGTCACAGAGGCTGCTGGTCTTCTAAAGCAGCGTAGTGGCTCGTTATGAACCAAACTTGACCGATTCTTGTTCGCATTTGGATCACACCGCTAGAGTCTATCGGAAAGAGCCCTGGGGAGGCAATGTTTGAGCGTCGACTCCGCACGAGTCTAGACCTACTTCTTCCAGACCCTCGTCAGACCGGGCGTTGCCAGCAACAACGTATGCATGAAAGTGGACGCGTACCAGTTAAACCCGCAGGATTCGATAGTGGAACGTGATGTTTACACGAAACTACCACATGAGCAGATATGGCAGCCTGGCACCGTGCTTACGAGCTCAGAAACGGAGGCCGAAATTCAACCTGGAGAGTGGGGAGACAGTACGCAGGCACAATGATTTCATCCGGCCCCGCACCCCAGTCATACCGTACCCTGGGGAAGAGCAAGTCGTTCCAGAATATCTGGAGGAGACAAACAAAAACCAAATGGAAGAAATCGATCAGCCGATTGCTATTCGGAAACCGCACCGCTCACCTAAGCCGATAGAACGTTACATTTCACAACTGTGATTCCATCTGTCACGTGAGGGGATGTTACATGTGTGTCGTCCGCTAAACCGCTGAGCCGATGAGCAAACACAGACACATAGAGATCGATTGACCGATAACTGATTCGTCCACTCTTTTTTCCTTGTGCTGCTTGGTTCCTTTTCGACTTATTCATCTGGTGTAACCTACAAGCTAACTATTACAGTTTTTGACACGTCCCATCCGGTGTGTGTTCTTATTCACTTCTTGCGCGGACTAAGGGTCCAGGTGCGATCCAGCAATACTCGAGTAATACTATCAGTAGTAGTACATGAGTGTTTTTGTCGGAAGCCATACTACTCGGGAGCTATTATGGAGGAACCGGTAAAGGAGAATACCAAGTCAGTCAGGTTTACCTCACATATAAAGTATCCTGATGCACCTTAGCGTCGGACGGCCGTAAATCCCGAGGTGTGTCGAAATGTACGTGTACGTAGAGTCCGATCGTGAACCAAGCAGGCAGCGATGCGCACAATCACAACAATCCAGCTGCAACCAAGGAAGAACCACGGAAGGCGAGCGTGTCACCAAGTGTATGTATATAAAAAGTTAATTAAAACAAAGCTGTACAACAACTGCAGCGAAATAGGTGAACGTGAAAATGCAAAATAAGCAAATTATTTACAATCGCTACAGTACTCCCCCCCTAGAGCGTGCACTAAGAAAACGCTCGACAAGTGCCTACGGAACGTATTGAGCAAGCTTATGTGGAAAAGAAACAACACGACCAGAACGTGTGTGTTTGGAGCTGCGTGTAGTCGTAGGGCACGGAGGACTCAATGTACTGGCGTCAGTGTGTCGTTGGGTAGGGGGTAATGAGTCAGGGGTGGGGGTATGCTGAGGAGAGGAAACGGGGTCTTGACTATCGACTGTAGTTTCGACGTAAGCTGGCTTGAGTCGGTCAATGCTCACGGATTCTTTTGATCCATTCTTATTCAACACGAAATACTTCGGTTTCCGTGACAAAACCTGGTACGGGCCGTCATAAGGCGGAGTTAAAGGTCTTCGGACGGAGTCGACGCGGATGAAAACAAACGGACACTTGTGCAAATCGGGGTGGACTTGTTGTTTACGTAGGTTAGGCCGCGTAGACGTTGGTTGAATGGATCGAAAATGCTGTTTGAGGCGTTCAGCGTACGAGAAGGGGTCTAGTTCGCCGGTGGTGCGAGAGTCCAGTACCATCTCACCAGGTAGTCTGAGGGTCGTCCCGAACACGAGTTCTGCAGGGCAGCACCCAATGTCCTCTTTGATTGTATTGCGTATACCAAGGAGGATCGCAGGTAGACGCTCAGACCAGCGTGAGTCGGACGACGTAGCCATGATGGCAGCTTTTAATTGTCGATGAAAACGCTCGACGAGGCCATTGGCAGCGGGGTGGTACGCGGTTGTTCTCATGTGAGTACAGCCTAATAAACGACTCAGATCGCGGAACAGTGTGGAACTGAACTGAGCCCCTCTGTCGGTAGTGATGGTGGATGGAACACCAAACAGAGAAATCCAAGATTCAACAAAAGCACGAGATACAGATTCGGTAGAGGTATCACGTAAGGGAACAGCTTGTGGCCAACGGGTAAAACGGTCAACACATGTTAGAAGATGAGTGAAACCGTTGGAAGGAGGTAAAGGGCCAACAATATCTATGTGCACGTGTCTAAAACGAGCGTCAGGGAGTGAAAATGTACCTGGGGTGGTGACTGTGTGACGATGCACTTTACTAGTTTGGCAACTAAGGCAATGTTTAGCCCACTGTCTAATGTCTGAACGCATATTGGGCCAGAGGAAGCGGTCGGTAATGAGTTTTACGGTGGAGCGGATACTAGGATGTGAAAAACCGTGAAAATGATCAAAAATGGTTCGGCGAAATGATTGTGGGACAAAGGGTCTAGGCTTACCGGTTGAAAGATCACAGTAAACTCTTATGTCAGAGTTAAGTACGGGCAGTTGGATGACTTTCAATGAGGAGTTTGAACGAAGTTGAACGAGCTCAAGATCATCGTTTTGGGCGGCCGCTATTCTCTCCAAGTCGATGGGTGTCGATGACAGTTGATTCACATGAGCGCGGGACAATGCATCCGCAACAACGTTGTTAGGACCGTCGATATAACGAACATCAACACAAAACTGTGAAAGATAGTCCAGATGACGCGTTTCTCGGGGTGAGTAACGGTCTGAGGAAGAACGGAAGGCATACACCAGTGGTTTGTGATCTGTCAAGAGAATGAAACGACGTCCTTCTAAGAGGTGACGGAAATATTTCACAGCCAAGTACATGGCGAGCAGTTCGCGACTAAAGGTGCTGTACCTGACCTGAGCAGGTTGAAGCTTCCGTGAGAAAAAAGACAGTGGTTGAAATTCGTTATCAACTAACTGTTGCAAAACTGCACCGACAGCAGAACTTGAAGCATCCGTCTTAAGGACAAGTGTAGCGTCCTCAGTGGTGTTCAAGTGATGGAGAGAGGTGACCTCACTGAACTTCTGCTTAACGGCCGTGAAAGCGGCTTCAACTTCTGGGGTTATCGTAAACGTCTTTGAGTTTCCTTTCAATAAGTCGGTAAGCGGGTGAAGCAAATCAGCACAGTTGGGAATAAATCTGCCGTAGTAGTTGATCATACCGAGGAATCGGCGAAGGCTTCGGACAGATTGTGGCATGGGGTAGTCGAGGATTGCTCGCCATGTTTTAATTAACTTTTTATATACATACACTTGGTGACACGCTCGCCTTCCGTGGTTCTTCCTTGGTTGCAGCTGGATTGTTGTGATTGTGCGCATCGCTGCCTGCTTGGTTCACGATCGGACTCTACGTACACGTACATTTCGACACACCTCGGGATTTACGGCCGTCCGACGCTAAGGTGCATCAGGATACTTTATATGTGAGGTAAACCTGACTGACTTGGTATTCTCCTTTACCGGTTCCTCCATGTAATTGGTGACCCCGACGTGACACGAACACGCAATCTTCCGATCTGGAGTCAGAAGGTTGCGTGTTCGGGTCACGTCGGGGTCACCAATTATATGGAGGAACCGGTAAAGGAGAATACCAAGTCAGTCAGGTTTACCTCACATATAAAGTATCCTGATGCACCTTAGCGTCGGACGGCCGTAAATCCCGAGGTGTGTCGAAATGTACGTGTACGTAGAGTCCGATCGTGAACCAAGCAGGCAGCGATGCGCACAATCACAACAATCCAGCTGCAACCAAGGAAGAACCACGGAAGGCGAGCGTGTCACCAAGTGTATGTATATAAAAAGTTAATTAAAACAAAGCTGTACAACAACTGCAGCGAAATAGGTGAACGTGAAAATGCAAAATAAGCAAATTATTTACAATCGCTACACTATTGTGCTGTTGTTTTTCGGAACATGTCCCAACGCATCTGCGATTATTGACTCCATAAGATAGGAAAGCACAGGTAGCAGCGTTACATGAAGGTAATTGGTAGGGTTCGTGTGATTAGCTCTGTTATGAAGATGCGTGTAGACCCATCGCTTTCATACTTTTGGAATTTATTTCTCCTGTAGATACCGTTGGTAACAAATGCCCAGTGGTTCTACTAGATCACTGCCTACTGACTGCAGAGCCATCGGTCGGGTATTATCGACTTCAGGAGAATTATGGATACCTAGGGTAACTAGTTCTTCAGCACAACTTTGCGGAAAAGATGATGCTGGATAAAACTAACGATGGAGTAGCAGAAACGTGCAGAAGATATGCGCTCGTTACGTGCTTGAACATATGTGGGGTAATGAAGGTGTGGGAGATTGGCTGCTTCCATAGCTGACCGCGTGTACCCATCAGACATGACAAGTTCTAGGATTCCGCGCTTCAATTTAGGAAGATTATTAACGCGCCTGCATATGAGTATACGGTTCGTGCAGAATCGCTTCATTAACTCATGCTAATGCGTAACCCTGTCCTCGAAAATCGATCTCACACAGAAGTTACGATGTGCCACTTATGCAATCCAGGCTTTGACAATGGGGATGTCCTTTTGAGCCCGCCGTGTCAAATTCCAGAGGGATATGCATTTACGCGTTCTTCTGCTCAGAAATGACTTGGTTTTGAGTTGGCGTTCAAGGGATTTATATTATGTTTCGTTCGCTACCAGTTTGATAAATGAGCTTGTGAGTTTCTCAGGAGACGGCTGGTGGGTAGTCAGTTTAGAAGTTCCAGGATGCCTCCTAAACAAACTCGAATAACACGTTGAAGTGCATGGCAGTATGTACAGCATCATCATCATCCTTTCAGGATATTCCGCACAGCCATTATAGTCAAATGGTATGGTAACGTGGTCAGTGCGACACAATTGTGCGCTTGACACTATTCCGTCTATGAAGAGCTCTTTGTTGGTGACCACAAGATCAAGTATCGGCGGTCTGTTACCAGTTAGAAATCTGGTTGGAAAGGTCACGTGGTTGTACAGAGAGTAGCTGGGAATTTGCCAGGGTAAACAAACTTTAAAATGTGCACCAATGGTTGCTGGCATTTCCATGTCGCGCACACTAACGCTTCCAGCGATAGGAATGTGGCTGTGTATTTGTTCAAAGCAACTTGCAGAACGGGATTCAGTTTCCAGTTTCTTTCCAAAGTAGAGTTAGGTGGGGGTTGAATTACGGCAACAAGACGTGTGCTTGTTCCACAAACATAGCTGACACCAAGGCGAATCAGGGGAGAGGATTAGAGGTTTGTATTATATTAAAGAATTACACCACCACCACCACCCCAGTTCGATCGTTCCGAAGCAGCAACATGCCGAGTTAATTCATCTCAGAAGCGGTTATCTCGAAGTGTAACTAGGTCGCTGTAATCATGACGAGGTCCTGAGATTATGGGACATGGATTTCTCTAAGTTTGATCAAGTTACCACCAAGGTCTTGGGTTTTTGTGGATAAACAAGGTAGTGTTTTGGTTGTTAGGAGTGCGTTGTTGGATGTCAAATCTGTGTTCGTTTTTAGGCCGATCATTACGTGGCCGGTCTTTAATTATTCTTTGGTTGCCATTTTATGAATTTAAGTAAGGCTGCATGGCCCCGCAGATGGTTCCGAACCAGGATGTTCACTCTTGTTTCGCTCTGTCCTGTTATGTGCCGTGGGTGCTGTTGCGTCCATCACCCCGCAGGACTGTGGAGATAAGGGATTTATTGAGGTTTCAAGTTCCATCGAATGGCTGACCACTCGTGGCCGTGCGCCTACTGTCTTTAGCCAGATCTAGTATGCAATCTGGCACAAGACTTCGACCAATTATCCAAAAGAACTTGCATCATCACCACCTTCAATATCTTCGGACCGCAGCCATAGAACTCGTGTTATGAAGGAATTCTTAGCAATGATTAAACAGTAACATTGCACAGAGGGAGGGCTTCGCGGATGGAGCACCACTGCTGTCTGTTGTGCTTTTGTGCATTAAGATCAGAAAAATCCCGAAGCTCGGAAGCACCATGAAGAAATAAGGTTTTCTTGCCATTACTGTTAAGAGGGCCGAATTGGTTACCCGCTTCTTTTTAGCGATCATTCCAAGGAAGATCAAATAATATACCCACCCTGCTAGGTGAGTTGCGAAAACAAACTGCTGAGAGCATGACAGCTTCTGTCTCATCCGCTGAGTCTAGTGTTACTCGATGAATTCGAGGTTCACCATAGTGCACTGAGGTCGGGTGACGCGCTACGCGTCTCCGCATATTAGGTTCAAGCCGAATAAAAATCGCATTGCAGATGAAATTTTCGATCGTCTGGCAACTTGCCTTCTATTGTGCTATGTTTGAACATGGGGACGTTAATGAACACGAGATTTAGCGCACCGTGGTTCTGTCTGGCGAATGTTGGTTTAAAAGTCGTTGTTGGTAAGTTGGGATGCTTAATAGGCACCAGTTGATTTGGCGGTAAAAGCTGCCTTGCCACGCGTGTACTAGGCACAGAAGATGGATCGACGTGTGTTGCTCCCGATGTCTTTATCTGCGCGACGGATCCATACGTTACCCGTACTGTATTGTCTCCGGTTCTAAGCTGTCGGTGCTATGGCTGAATCTCTAGGTCACGTCGAATATGATTTGTTTGATTAATAGGTTAGGATGTGTCACTGTAAGCAATGCAGATACTGACTCTTTGGTTTCGGGAGGAGACACAGAGGGCGTTGCTTGGGGACAGGATCGATTTTATTCGATTACACTGGCGAATCATTGAGACGCGCCACTTGCTCAATTGCTTCAGTTAATTGGTGCAGTTTTTCCTGAACGCAACTACACAACTGACAATTAGGATTTCTCTGCATATCCGGGAGAAGGCAGAAGGCATCGGTTACATTTTTGAGCCTCTTTAGTTCTACCCGAAGTAACGCGGAGTGCGAAGCCGCAGTTCGAGCAAGTCAGACCATTCCTAACCACGCGGATGCATTTCATTGCTCCGCATTTGCCGCAAAGTGAATCATTTTCAGCTCCGTCTGTTGTAGAAACCGGACACCCGTCTGAGATTGAAGTTGAGCAACTCTCAAGTTCGCTGTCAGAGTCGCGCAGTTTACCTCCGTCGTGGTTGGCAGATTTGTCCCAAGGAAGAGGCAGACACATGCGCGGTTTTCCTACTTTATTGATTGACGGTGGTTCGTGTAGTAGCGGGATACTTGAGGTCAATGCCACCAGCGGTCATCGATGAGCGAATGTAATCAAAAGCCACAGAGTCGTAGCTTCCTTAGAAATGGTCCCATAGGAGCAACGACTACGTCAAAGGATGGCGCAGAGGATCCTTTATCAAACGCAAGTTTGCAGCGGTTATAATGGTTAAAAACAACATGGTTTCACGCATAAAGCTGATCAAGAGAAGTGCCAAAACAACTTGGGTTGCAGGGATCACGAACCGAAAGGGCATAATTCCATAAAAAGGTAACGAGTAAATACGAAGTTAATCCGATGCGAACGAATGTATGATGACTACGCTGGGTAAAGACGGGGCAAGGAAAACCATTGACAGAGAAGAGGGATATTTTATGGACTCACTCTGGAGCATTGCGCATTCTATGTGCTGATTTGCGGGGTGTTTAGTTGGACGAAAAATAGGCCATGAGTCACGACGTATGAAGAAGCGAGTGTTTGACAAGTCCCATCGGGTGTTTGGAGTAAGAATTTTAAAACCAAAGGTAAAGATGACAGTAAGGAAAGCGAGGAAGAGCCGGGCTTTAGGTGACTCACCAAGCTATTCACACCAACTCAAATGCAGATTTCCTCACCGCTGAGATACAGAGAGGGCTAATGAGCATACTGGTCTGGTTGCGGTATTCCGTCTTGATTAAAACGAACTGTTCACATGATGCAAATGGGATAGGGTCTCCTCAGGTCATCGTTCGAAAAGAGTTAATGCGATGGCAAAAATAACCTAAGTTGGAAGAACGTTTCGTGTCTGGGACACGTTAAGAAAGAAAACTCTTTTCGACAATACAGTCGCGTGTATTGCATGGCAAGTTTGAACAGATGGCCTCTTACAGTAGTACTTTTTCTTGCGATGCAAATGATCGCGAAAGGAGTGATTGGGATTTCGTCAGCATCAGGTAAAGCATGAGGAAATCTCGTAGTCGCCGATATTCAGTGGTGTACAAGCTAGGGGTTTGCATTTTGTGTTGGGATGGGAGGTGCAACAAGGCTCAAGAGTTTTCTTTGCCTTTGATTTTGTAGCATCATGCGCATTAACCACAAAAGTCAGATCCGAATGCCCTATCCTTTGTGATGCCTCACATACGCTTTCAGGTTGTGGAGGAACAGATGACTAGAACTTCCCGAACGTCCTGTCAAGAGGTTCCAGGGACTGACTGGAACTTCTTGATACCTTATCGGCCTGTGTTGCACAATCAAGTCCATCCTGAATAATTGCCTTCCCAGTACGTGCTGTGCAACGGTTGTTACCCAGTTTGATATTCGTGGTTAAGCTGATGGTCAATGCCCAGAGTTTCGCGGTTGACCGCGTTGAATCAGAGCAGATTCTAGGATGCTCACGTATAAGCTTTGTCGAGATCACTTTGCAGTTTCGCGTAATGGTCTGCTGTCTTGATATCATGCTTAGTCCGGCCCATTAGGAAGCAGTCCTTTTGCTTCTGATGCAAGATTGTGTTTTCCGATGACTTTGCCACTGTTCCGGTGAACTAGGTGGCAAACCACCTCCAGGCGACATCGGGCAGTTGTTCGGCTAGGAAAGACCAATTCTTTCTTTGAATAAGGCCAGTGAAAATGTCTTGACAAGTAATGACGTGATCTCCTCGGACTTTCCGTTGGTTTAACCTGCGTAACAGATGCAACGGACGAGCAGCGTAGCATGATTTTTACCGCCAAAAGTTGTATGCATTTTTACGGTGTACGTCATTCGCTTTCACTTGGTGAGCACGAGGCATAAAACAAACTATACTTGCTGAATCTGGAGAAATAGGTAACATTCTTGAATAACGGTATTTCGAGGACCGCTTCTTGCAAGTTCTCGCATAGTTATTTGCTGAGATGAGCTGGCATTTTGACAGGGCGTAGCCTGAGGTTTCTTACAAGGTGGACACAAATGTATGACGGTGCCATGGCAGATTGCACAGCAGAGAGTAGACGGTGATCCATTTTCAAGATGGACAAAGGAGGGTGGCGAACTACTGCTATTAAACACACTTCATCATTACTCAAGCACAGGCAGCACTAAGGGGGTCAACAACTTGCATTTCTAACTCGTCGTTAATATCGATATGCAAGTTAGATAGGTGATACCATGCCACCGGCCTCCACTGCCGAGTCGGTCGATTCGTAGGAGTCATGTTGTGCAAGAAAATCTCAGCATCAGTGATCTCGATAGTCGATCATGTATCGATTAACTTCCAAGGCCCAAAGGCGCTAGAGCCTGACGAGTTCGAAAGACGGTTATCTTACTAAGAAGGCGTTGTGTGCTAGTATACAAGCAGGTAAGGACCTCAGAGGATAGAGGGGACACTTGCGAGGTCGGTTGTCAGTCGGCTTTTAGTTGGACCTCTGACCCCTTACCCGGGCGTAGTAAAAGTTGGTGCGTAGATTTCCCAGTGTTAGCAAGTGTCCCGACCTTCCATGACCAGCTGTGATAACTGCGTTTAGGTTATCAGACGATTTTCCATCCAGCTCCGCCTCTTACTAGGTGATGAAACTATCCACCCACCTTCAAAGTGTTTGTTTTGCAATACAGCTCCCAGGTCTTTTATGACCTACTTACGCATGGACATGAAAAATATCGGAGTCATTAGCTTGTTAGTCTATAATCGACCACACACCTCACCAAAAAAGAGCACATCAGGCAACACCATATTCTGAAACGTTGTGAAACAAGTTCGGCAGATGCATACATTTCGTATCGTCTCGTCAGTGCCGATAACGATAAACGATGACCATGTGCAATTGTTTGAGGTCGCAAGCATACAAACAGACAAAAGTGAGGAAATACAGATGTCCATGGCACCCTGAGATTAACCGATTATGGATTTTGAACACGAAGCACCAGTGTGATCCGGCTTGTCGAAAGCCACTAGGAACCGGAGGAGCCGAGAATTGCACATAGTTATCAGTTATTGTTATCGGCACTGACGAGACGATACAAAATGTATGCATCTACCGAACATCGTTTCCTCCCTGTACGTTTCAAATTATGGTATTGGTGAGGTGTGTGGGCGATTGTAGACCAACTACTTAATGACTTCGACGGATTTTGTGTCCATGTGTAAGTAGGTCATAAGAGACCTAGGAGCTGTAATGCAAAACAAACACCTCGAAGGTGAGTGGATAGTTTTGTCAACTAGTAAGACACAGAGCTGAATGGGAAACTTAATCAGCTGGATGCACTTGTCACAGCTGGTCATAGAGGACCGAGCTTGAGGTGGTCATGGAGCAAACAAGCAAGGGAGTTGGTTGCTATAACAACATCCTAAACGCAATGGAAAAGTACATAGAATAGGAAACAACAGTAGCTTGCTGGACAAGCAACATAGACTTGTCTTTTGCTTTGACATAGAGACACTTAATGATCTACCACACTAAAGGCGTACTGTGCAATCGTCATATTAGGAGTAAAGTAAATATGATCTGCTAAAAATGAAGGTATGATTTCAACGGTTATGACACAAAGAACAGTAAGACGTAATGGGTCGAGATCAAACTCAATCAGCAAGGGAACAGCACGTCACGAACATGTATGGGCAGGCACCAAAGTCAGTCTCGGTATACAAGCATATAAAACAAGAGATATATGGCAATGGCATAGGAGGGTTACTAAGTGACAACAATAGTTACCGGGACTTTTATATTGGAGCCAATTCCATAAAACGCCAGTAGGGCTGGAAGTTGATTGAGGGTTTTCGCTACAGTTGCATTGTTTGAAGGTCCCGCAGTCACTTAGCCTATGATGCCGGTACTAGTTTTCTCACGGTAGATCAGTTGCCATTTAAAGCAATAAGTTCATACTATCAGTCGGAACAAAACAATAAGAAGACGAGCACTACAAGGATGGCACCATTTCGTGTTATCTGATCAGTTGCAAACTAACGACATATATAGGTCAGAAGCAAAAGACAGTTGGGCGAACAAGCTTGTTTTCGGTGGTTCGCATAAGGCCAATACACCACAGACAATAGGAATAAAACAAACACAGTGTATTTAAATACGATGAATCCATGAAGTGATTTGACAGATCAATGCGATCAAGTGACGACACTGGCTTTGGCATCATTAGTGGAAGGGTCAAGCGTGGTGTCACGTAAGGGAAGAAAAAGATCGTTTTGAATTGGTCAGAAAATATGCACGCAACCACAAAACAATAGCTGGTAGCACTGAGACAATGATCATGAACCCCAAGGAAGCTTAAGGGCTACTGTCAGTTGCTTTTGCATACAAAGATTGGGACGGTGAGGATTTAGGGACAGTCTCGGCAAACTCTAGCACCCAGGCGTTTCCTTTTCGGTAGCTAACCGTAAAATTTGAGCCAGAGTCAACTTGATGACCCGTAGTGAAAGACACTTTTGCTTTGATTGATTTTGTGCAGGATATGAATATTTTCTACAAGATAATGTATTCTATGGACGTGGAATCTTTGTTTACCAACATCCTATCAAAAGAAACATTTGGTTACTGCTGAGAGTTCATCATAAATAGAAGGTAGCCTTGTGAATTTCAGTGAAATATCTCAGGGATTTACTGCTATTATGTGCAGAAAATGTGCAGTTCTTATTCAATGGGCAGCTTTATCGACAGATAGCTAGTATGGCTATGAGAACTCCGCTTGGCTCGATAGTGGCTGACATATTTATGGCAATATTCGAATCGAGGTGTGAATCCTACCTAAACCAGAAGTGTTTTTACAGACGATAGATGGATGACACCTTGGTGATTGCTCCAAGTTTAGGGACTTTTCAGTCTCTTCTCAGTATTCTCAACGACGTACATCCCAACGTCCGTTTCACCTGTGAGCTAGATAACAATTGTCACCTTTCTGGATGTATTGTTAGCAAGATGAGCCAATGGCTTAATAAAATGCTCCGTTTATAGGAAAACTACATGGGCAAGCCTAAATGAGAATTTCAACAGCTTTGCGCAGGTCAAGTACAAACGTGTCCTTGTCAAGACATTGTTTGATCAAGCCCGGAGGATATGCAGTGCTGACTGTGTGGAGTCGGAATTATCGTTCATCACACAGACATTACGGGCCAATGAATATCCAGAGGCATTCATTAAATTTCAGTCACCTGAAGGGAAGCAATCCAAGAGTACTTAATGTACCCAAAATGCCCTTCTAATTATAGCTACCCTTCAAAGGCAATACAGTTAGTCGCCGTACATTCAACGCTGCTGAACTCTGTCCTATATGGACCACCGAAAAGCTGCCGATGCCCCCAATCAAACCTATTCAAACGGTCTTCGCCAAGACTCATTGCATTTACTAATTCGTCTGTACCTGCGGAAGCAGTTAAATTGGCAGAACAGATCGCTTTCTGAGTAAGCTGACTGGAGAGCACATTACGAATCGATTTGCTGAGCTGATGGCACAAGAACCAACCGGACAAGGAGCAACAGGCGAGCTGCCGGCATCATCCATCGCTAGACACTTAATCCATGCAGGTAATCAAGTTGACTCTGGCTCAAATTTTACGGTTATCTACCGAAAAGAAGACGTCAAGATGCGGAAATTTGCCGAGACGGTCTCTAAATCGTTACCGTCCCAATTTTGCATGTAAAGGCAACTGACAGTAGCGCTTACGCTTGCTTGGTATTCATGACCATTGCCATAATGCTATCCGCTATTGTTTGTGTTTGCGTGTACTTTTTCCGGCCAATTCAAAACGATTGTCTTCTTCCCTTACGTGATCTATATATGTTGTTAGTTTGCAACTGATCAGATAACACGAAATGGTGTCATTCTTTTATTTTCCATTTGCCTCAAATAAGCAGTTGCGTGGACGTTGATTGGTTGCAGAAATAGCTACAAACAGTCCGACTAGGGTGAGGTAGCCTATGTTTCATGGGCTTGTTTTATAGCGAACATTTCTGGAATAATTTGTTATCCACCTCGTACAAATGGATCACATTTGAGCCGCTAGAGTCTGCTTTATTAGTGTGGTATCCACATAATGTACATGATGCAAAGTATAATATTAGGTGGTACTAAAGGGTTTTTTACTTTATACTGAGCAGCGAGATTTCTAGCAGAGATGTACTGGTAATCGTGGTGTCTCGAGATGGTCCTGTCCAGGGTTCCGACGGAACATGTTCTAACGTGCAGCTGATAGAATCTTCTGAGTGTAAATTAAATTGCCTACTTGCTCTTGAATTAATGAATAGTTCCTTTACTTATAAGCGCCCAGTATGAGGCTGGTGTACCTGTGCGACTCCAGAAGTACATCGCACAATTTGGGCATGCATGGACAATTTTGTGAATGCAAATAGTCACTTAGATTAACTCATGGAACTAGTGACCCAATTCCGCGCTTCTCTATGAATGTCTTATTGAACAATGAACAATGGCTTTATACAGCCTAAGAAGCATTGCTTTACAACTCCCGTTAAATGGTCTGGTGGGCCAAGCAAAAAATCCTAAGAGAAAACTGTATGAAAAGTAGGACTTACCGTTTATTGTGCTGTAATCCTTCACTCCAATTGCATTCACTGTGCAAACAGGTGATAGCTAATAAATCCAAGACAAATTCCGAAGAGATGAATAGAGTGGTAGTGTTAAGTAACAAAAGGTAATTGGATGCGTGTGTTTTCCAACTTGCTTTTCAAATTGGGTAGAGACTGTACAGAAACTACTGATTTGGGAAGGGCATTCAGAGAGTGACACGCGCGAATAGAAATAAATTTCGGCGGTACTCCAGACTGCTGTACTCCTCTACAACTTTTCAAAGAGTGAACTCTCCGGTTTGCAATTTTACTGAGATGTTGTAAGAAGCGGTACACTAGAGGTGCATAAGGTAAAATGAAGTAGGCCATTATCAGGTTATCTCTTAATCGCACCCGAGTACCTTAATTTTGCACAATGTGAGATGTATTAAGGTCGCGTGCAAGGGAGGCACGATTGAGCAGCGATCTACAGACACTGTGGTTAACTCAATCGTACCTGTCCACTTTGTCAGCTTACGAGGATGATATGCGTACTAGCTTCCTGAATCCAGGAGTACTTGGAGATGCTACGCGAAACCCAGCTGATTTAAATTGGTCATTCTTTCGACCAACTTTGTAAACAGGCAAAGTACGTTGCCTATCTGACTTGATAGTGAAATACCCCAGCAAGGAGCTGCCGGTTTACAGTCGTGGCAGACGATGATAAACCGCGTTACACGGAGTTATAGCTTTGTTGCTATTAAGGATCCCTACCTGGATGGGAGTACGGTGTGCTCCATACGCCCCTCACTTCGCATTTAAGGGGAATTGCAGTATGTCAAATTTGATGAGGGCACACTTAAATTCACATCGAGGCCAAAAGCCCGAGTTAATAAATTCTCTGCTTCGACGCGCTGAAGAAGACAAAAACTTGACAGTAGTGTTTCTGAAATTTTTATTACCCTAGCCCAGTTTATGCGCATGCGATACTGTGCTTCTGTGCTCTGCTAAGTATACATGTACCATGGAATTCGTTCTTGCCAAAACAACTTAATCTCAGGAACTGGCCAACGTTTGGCATAAGTCGGAGTCGTCAGTGAAAATCCTCGGTCTTGTATCAGTCGGAGAGATCAATTTGTCCAGTCGAGTTGGAACACTCACCTCCATTGTTCCACCACAGCTTACCATGGACAGCCCATTTCCCCTTGCGTGTGACAGAACCCCAGCTGCCTGTTTTACCCACCCCTTGAACCTTGATAAACTATTCGACATTGCTCATCTAGCCCACCCTCAAACCCACACTCAAACCCACTTTACTCATTTCGCTTTGATGTGCTAATTACCGATAACCCATCGTTGACACCGCAGACAGCCTCACCATAGACTACACATGATAGACACTCCGCCAATCAGCTGTTCCGAACCTGTCTAGCTTCCCATCCAATCGATCTTCCATGCTCCGCTATTGGTGTATCTTGCCCTATCAATCATTGCCGCATCAAGCGAGTTTGACTGCTTGGCATATGTCTATACGTTTAGACAGTCAATTGGTGGATTGGCTTACTTCGTAACGGTGCTGCTTCGCTCACTTGTTTGCATTTTGAGCTTGACTTTGTTCGGGTTTTGGATCGGTCTTCTGCGGTATCCACCGAAGTTTCTATTGCATTTGTGTGTTAGGAAACCGTTTGCGGTTTGTCACCTTTGACCGTTAGTGTTATTCTTCAATGGCAACACCGCCGTTGCATTTTTGACTTATTCCGGAGATCGCGAATCCCTTCCGGTCTTCAATCTGGACAACCGGTGACTTCGCGTATCGCTCAATGTTTCTAAGCGTTTTAACTCTTACAGTGCTCCAACGTACTTGATTGGCGAACCGCGTTTCAACCAACATTTGGATTGTGGCAACTTTGGATTGGAGTACAGCCTGGATTTCACCATGCTTGTGACGAGGAGATCTGCCAGTAACCTGGCATCTATTGAAGACTCGCGGAAAGTCGAGCGTTTGTCCATCATTGATGATGCCCCTTCTGATTTTGGATCGCATCATAGTGTTGTAAGTAGATCCAGTAGGATTTCGCATAAGGCATTAACAACCCTGTGGCTAGCCGAACTCAACAATTTGCCTTTCTCTCGTGTGATATTTCTGGATGCGCTAGTGGCGTACGCTCATATCCTTGCATTTCGTCAACTGGAGTCTGTTTTTGGATAGCCATCTCGTTGTCTCTCTGCAGTGCCGTATGATTGTCCACAGTCTTGATGTCATACTAGATCTTGACGTCGTCTGAAACTAATAAGTAGTCCAACTGGAGCACACTGGCTAGGTCGTTGATGAAGTAGGAACAAACGTAGTCATTTTACCTATCATTGGGGCACACTACGCTTCACTTTAATAGGATCGGAAATGGAGCTACGTACTCTCACATGTAGCTAATGCTGAATGAAGACGTTGCTTATGTAACTCAGCAGAGTCACCGATTCCATGTCTTCGCAACTTGTGAAGGAGACTACGGGGCTACAAGCTGCCGAACGACTTCACGACTTGCAGATAGACAACGTCGACTCCTATTCTGGTATCGACTGATACTGTGTAGTTTGAGCGCTAACAACAAAAGTGTAATGCATGACGATTTCGGCGGAATTCCTTGCTGTTTTGACCTTATGATATGGTTGCTCTCAAGGTACCCCACAAGCGCCTCTGCGATAATGGCTTCCATTGCTTTGAACAGCACCCGCAGGAGAGCGATTAGATAGCGTTTGAGTGACCCGCACGATTGCCACTCTTGTGAATACCAGTGAATATTCCACGTTCTCACATGCTCAGAGTCTGTATTTTATAAAGGGATCGTTGAAAGAACTGAGCTATGGGTTAATGACTTTCATGACGACTGTTTTTAATGCATTCGGTCTTATTTCGTCCCACCAAGAGAGCTGTGCTGCCGGGGATGATACGTGACCTGTGGATGGCGTGAGCTCAATCAACTGCGGATCAGGTGACCATTCCTTGTGGAAAGTGCGGATGGGGCATTGTGTAGTTAGCGCCAGACTACCTGCAGCACGTTTAGCTGGGATTCCGCGCCACACTCACCGAAACTCGTGGAAGTGCCGGAACAACAATTTAGGATTAGTACTGGATTACATCGCTAAGTCCCCTTGGTGCCGGAGGTTGTCTTCACGGACTAATTTAACGCTGCGGTTTCGGTGCAATGCGCAGGCACCACAGGCCTGCACATTTGGATAGACTGCATGAGCGAGTCAGACTGAACCTCATTGGGTCATGTTTTACGGGTCTGGATTCTCAGAAAGGGCTTTGTTTGCTTCGGATGATAGATTTAGATTTCGCAGTTTTGCCTCTAGGCCGGTGAACTAGGTGAAAACTAACACCAGTTTTGGTTTCTTAAACAAGATTGGACAACGAGTCACAATGGGTGAACACCTTTGTTTCCTCGTTGTCTTCATAGGTGTATTCCGCATAACAGCTGTAACGGAAGAGCAATGTCGCATGATCGCTGCCGCCAAGCGGTGTACCTATTGTAACAGTAACGATTATTATTTCCTTGTTCAGCATCATTACACACGTTGGCTAGCGGTGGGAAATACTTTAGCGACGGTGCCGCAATACATAGAAGAAAAAAGGAGAAAAAATGCAACAGGTGCAAGCCGGCTGAACTACTGGTAACGGATGGGCATCGTTCCGGCCAGCTACCAGCCGGCTGCTATGCAGCAAAAAACATTACTACGCAAATTTCTTTAATTATATAATATACATATTATAATGAGATGGTGGTTGGAAAGGAAGGTTAAGAAGGATGGATGGGACAAAGAAACTCAGCATGGATGCCACTGAGATCGGCTTCTAGCCATATCAGCAAGTGTATTCAGCCAAACGTGTTCATCGTTTTCTAGACCCCAACCAGCCAGCCGAAACGTTCCAACCGAGGCCAGCTTCGTAATAATGGCCTACATTCCTCTCAAACTAGTCATCGCTCGGCCACCGCTAGTCTCCTTCCATCCACACCCCGGTGAGCAAACAACACACGCCGCGGGAGTCGGTGGACTGTCATGCGTAACACGTGCCGAGCCATCGGAGCATGGTGGGTGACTTAACGGTGCTGAGTGGTTCAGTTCTATTTCTTGTGCCCTAAACAAGACGTCGAACAAGCTCGTTGCTCACGCGGTGTTCCCAATAGATGTGTGCTAAATTGCGAAGGCACCGATGGTCGAACGCAACTAGCCTCTTTAGGTCCGTTGATCTAAGGAGCTAGGTTTCACAACCGTACAGTAGGATCTAACCTTCCGCTGCATTGTACACACAAACCTTCAGGGCGA
Organism: Dicrocoelium dendriticum; assembly: GCA_944474145.2. Classification (NCBI taxonomy): domain Eukaryota; kingdom Metazoa; phylum Platyhelminthes; class Trematoda; order Plagiorchiida; family Dicrocoeliidae; genus Dicrocoelium; species Dicrocoelium dendriticum. Next base: position 119,577,203 of record OX104063.1, on the reverse strand, counting down.
TAGTGATGTCGCGCCTGCGTCATAAGTGGTGAAGGTTAACAAAAGCGCATCGAGCTTTGGTCATACGGTTCGTGATCTCATCTTCAATCCCACAGGCGCTGATACAACCTCCCTGGTAGTTGAAATTTTGAACGAGTTCTAGCTGATCTCCACCAACGGTCAGCGTAAGAGGCGGTCCAGGCCAACCTTAGAGGAAAGCTTTGTAATTCGAGGGTGCGAAGCAAATCCCGAAGTGAAGGACAGCCAGTGCTAATCTGTCCAGTGCCGCTTGGCACGTCTGGGGGCTGTCACAGAGTAGGGCAATATCATCAGCATACTCTAAGTCAAGAAGTCGTTACTCTAGGAGCAGACCTGTGCCTTCTAAGTCTTGTCCTGTAAACGCGACTTCCATGACTTCATCAATAGTAAAGTTGAAGAGGAGAGGTGAGAGCGAGCATCCTTGTCTCACACCTATGGAAATATTAAAAGGCGACTACAGCTTGCCGTAAGCCCTCACTCTGCCCCTGCTACGCGCATATACTGCTCAGATAATATTTACATCTTTCTTAGGTACACTTTTTCTGCGTAGGCAGTCCCAAAGTGCACACCTGTTCACCGAAACGAATGTACCTTTGATATCGAGGAACACGACAACGGTGGGCCGCCAATATATGTGACTGTGCTCCAACAAGTTACGCAAAGTGAAGATGTGGTCAATGCAGCCACGAACTCGAGGAAAGCCGGCTTGCTCTTCACGAGTATGGATTTCACATGTGCCAGTCAGTCTGTGCAGGATGATAGAGGCAAGCAATTTGGAGGCGATGGAGATCCGACTGATTCTTCTATGGTTGCCGCATTCCATTCGTGAGCCTCCTTTGAAAATTGGGACTATGACGGAGCGGCTCCAGTCGGTTGGGACAGCGTCCTTCTCCCACAGTTTCACTATTAACTCGTGTAAATCCTCCACAAGATCAGGTCCCCGAATTTGAAGAATGCTGGGAAAGATCATCTGGTCTCGCGGCTTTATTTAACTTCAACAGTCCGATATCACGTTCGACTTCTTAGCGTAAGGGTAGATCCAGAGGGACAGCCCAGGGAGCAGGGCGACCAATGGCCGGCGAGAAATCTAACAATCCCGACCCATTAGATTGCCTTTCAAAGTGCTCAGGCCAAGCATCAAGCGTTTTGAGAAGTTGTGGATAGGCTGTCCACTTTCGGCATGTGTAGTTTCACTAACCCCAGGTCTTCTGCAGCCAGTTTCCCGTATCAGCCAGTATAAGTTTTGATGGTTACCAAGAGCAGCGGCCATTTTCATCTCTGACGCACGAAGAGACCACCAAGATTCGCGGTTTCTCTTCAGGCTACCAGTGTTTTGCCCGGAGCTCTTTGCAAGTTTCATTGTGTTCGATTCCAGCCGGAATATGCCAGCGAGCATTGATAGGTTCCAGAAACTGCGAAGAGATCCAATGTCCATGTTGGCGATTAGACATACCATATGAAGATGTTACTGCTGCTAGTATGGTCTGGGGAATATGGGACCAGTGAAATTCAGTCACATCCAGTGAGCGCTTATCCAACTCGCGCGTCAGCGTACTATAATACGCACTCAGCGAAGCTGATTTCGCCAGTTGGCTCGTGTCAATGCGCTCAGAACGTCGTCGTGGGCGTCCGTCAAAACGCATCCGAATGTCAGCACATACAAGTGCATGGTCGGTGCCTACATATGTGCTCCAAATCGAGCGACAGTTCTGGACGCAGCCTCTCCATCGGTAACTTATCGCAATGTGGTCGATTTGCGTCCATATCTGGTTCGAGGCTGGTGGGCGCCAGGTCACCCTCCGGCGGGTGCTGTGTCTGAAAGTAGTGCTCACAAGAAATAAGTGGGCATCTTCACACAAATGAAGTTACCGCTCAAGGTTGACATTACGGGAGCTTACACCATGTTGGCCGCTCAGATGCAGTTCATCAGTGGACAACTTCCCAACTTGAGCGTTCAAATCTCCAGCCAGCACAACAAGCTCGTTCAATTGACGACAGCAGTCGGCTTGTACCGAATCACCGCCAGAGTTTGTGGGTGCATAGGCAGCGATGACGAATAGACACCTGTTAGTCCCACGCGACCTTGAAGCTTTGAAGGAGCCGGCCAATCGGACCGCACACATCCGGCTGCTGATTTGGATCCAATCAACCGGAGTAGTTTCAGCCCTGGGACTCATGGCGACACCAACACCAGCTTTGCCGATGCTCAAAACTGCATTGCCAGTAGATAGGCGCAATGAAAAGTGCTGCTGATGTCACCTGAAAGGGATCGCAAAGGGAACACAGAGTTCGAGTCTTTCAGTCGGGTCTCTGATAAGTAGCAGGTATCGATCGAGAGAGACTATTGTTCGAGCAAGTGCTGCCTGTTGACCGACTTTTAGCAGCGTACATTGAGACATGCGAAACTGAAGGAGGATCAAGGGCTCTAAATGGAAGCCGATGAACTGGGCTTGACCGCTTGCTTGGACATTGGCCTGTTGACAGGGCAGGAAAGGTGCCCCGCGTTCACATGTGAGTTAGCACTAAAAGACAAGCGATTATTGTAGCAGGGTGAGACTGGGCCAAGAATTGGGGGTAGAAAACTGGAGGGATAACAGTGAAGCTGGAACGGGACGATAAGGGTGAAAAAGCCTAAGTGGGGGAATAAGAAGATGGGAAGACTTGAGCAGAAGCATCCAAACCCCTATCCACCCTGCTCGATGCAGCAGATAGGGCACCGTTGATTAACCTCTGCGGTGGCCAGAGCATCAGGAAATTGTTTGAGAAAAGCTTCATAGGTTTGCGTGGGTAGGATAATATCAGGTGGCCCAGTATTCAGCCACATTTCCAATAGCATGTCTTTGTCCAAATAAGTGGAATGCTGATGACTACGGAGGTCAGTTAACTGGTGGGGAAGACCTCGTGCTTGAGTATGCAATCGGATAAGGGTCTTCGGGGTTAGAAGCGCCTTCGCGAATGCGCTCTTCGGCTGCACGTTTATGCCGATTTTTGAGGGGATGGCATCCAGTCTAATTTCTATGTAGAACCAAGGTAGCCAGGAAACAGGACCAAGTTAGGTAGTATAGTAGAATGCTAAGTGTGAGCAAGCGGTTGAGAATCTAGTATTCATTCAACGTGGGAGGAGTTTAGTAAGTGTCCCCCTTCTGAGCTAACGGAGGACTGAGTTGCACTGTTACAATCGAAATCAGAACAGCGGCACGGTAGTAAGAAAACTTTAGCAGCAAGTGTGAAGCAGTACACTCTACTCAGCACATGTGAGGACGTAAAAACTGCCTGCCAGGATAGTCGCATGAACCGGAGAGCGAGTTCCAGTACGAAGCAAAGCAATGACCGATAATGATTTGTTGTCACACAAACACGTACATATACGCGCTCCTATGCAGCTGTGTTTCCGGCTGTATATCAGTGGAGGGATTTGGCAAGACCAATGACCGTATCAACCCCCCACTTTTAGTTCGGGCTAACCAGCCTGGAACGCTCGACTGGTGGCCGTTGACGGTTAGAAGGACGCAACAAAGGTTCAGATACTGATGGTGCCACGGTCATCTGAATATCGGTCGGTGATTGGAATGACAGATCTAGTTCAGTACTTGTTTCTCGATTCGACAGTGTTGGCCACAGTTAGTCCGTATGGCGTCGAGCGATCAGGCCATCCACAGTTTCTGCTTCTAGGATCTGACTGTTGGTTGTTTTTACAACGGCCGGCTCCCACCCAGTTTCTGTAGGTAAACGGACGTAAATTGGTTCTGACTGTCACAGTTCTATCTCTGCTGCAATTATCAACCTTTTCCTTCGCCCGTTGTTACCCAATGGTCCCACGCTGCAAATCTAACCGCGTACCTAAGCGTCGACCGAACATTAACTCAGCCGGGCTTCTACCGGTTGTCTCATTTGGCAAGTTCCGGTACACGAACAAGGAACGATCCAAACGCACAGGCAATGAAGCACTTGGTTGGTTTGTTAGCAGATGTTTCACTGTCTGTACTGATCTCACTGCCAACCCGTTGGAGGATAGCTGATATGGTGCAATAGTTATGTGTCTAACGCCGTTCGAGCGAAGAAAGGTAGAAAACTCGGCACTGGAAAAGGCAAGCTCATTGCCAGACACTAGTGCTTCGGGGAGACCAAACGTCGCAAACCTAATGCGCAAAGCAGTTATGGTGCTAGTTGAAGTTGCTGAAGCCCGAATGTGAGCTTTAATCCACTTAGAATGGGAGTAAGCGATCAATAAAATTACCTGAAACGCGAAAGGACTGAAAAAGCCTACGTGGACGCATCTCCAGGGTGTTTCTGACCACTTCCAAGGCTGTATTGGCGCATGTGGGCGGCTTTTCGGTTCTTCTGACAGAGTCTGCCACTTCCAACCTTCGCTGTAATGTCATTGTCTAATTCGGACTATCAAACCTAAATCGAGGTAGTGCCTTCATTTTTGCAACTTCTGTGTACGAATCATGTAGTTCATCCAGGATATATGGCCGAAATCTTTTGGGGACTCGTGCGTCCCATGGTAAACATTCATTCTGGAGGCTGAACTCGGACCTCCTAGTACGGGAAGGCATGATTTTTTGATGTGATATTTGACCATCCAACTTGAGCGTAGCGTTTCACCAGCGATAAAACTGGATCTCCATCATTCCCCTGATTTCTGTCCGTTGAAGTAACTGGGGGATCATTGAGATGCTTTACCTAGTTTACAAGCTCTTGTGGAGTAAACCCCTTTGAAGGTATCCTTGGTGAAGAAAGTTGACTAGGAACATCATCTGTGGTATGTTGCCGGCCGGGAACGTGCTGGATCTTATATCCATATACCGACAGAATGAGGAACCAACGAATCATTTTGGGTGAAGCCATTTGTCGGATCCCCTTCTCTCATGGCCAAGGATGGAAACAAGAGGTTTACGATCCGAATAGATCCCGAAGAGTCGGCCAAATAAATATTGGTGAAATCGGGTAGTACCGAAGATCACAGCTGCCGGCTCTCGATCAAGCTGCGCGTCATTTCGTTCGGTTGCTGTCAGTGTTCTTAAGGTATAGGCAATGGGTCGGTGGTAGCCCTCCGGTAGTTCGTGCAGTAAAGCAGCTCCATACTGTATGGTGACGCATCACATGGGAGAATAATAGGCTTTCGAGGGTCGTAATGCACAAGAATATCTGCTGATTCCCTAAGCTTTTTAACCCTAACGCTGGCTGTGACACCGTGCGGCCACACTGTAACTCGTCTCTCGCTTTGGCCTCCGTGGCCACTCCAATTCTCCTCACACAATATTGTGCGTGCGCTCGTTCGAACCAGTTCGACGAGCTCTACTCAGTGCTTCCCAACTCTTGGATCTAGCCTGCGTGGATTATACTCTTGCTGCAGTTCCCATTTTTCGGCATATTCTTTGCCGAATTCCACTTGTGTAACTACATCAAACCGGTCTGTCGGAAAAGATTTTAGTCTCATTCGGAAGAAGTTGAGGACTCTCAAGCTACGCGGCAACTATCCCTGCAAGTTGTAGCATAACAAAGTTACAGCCTTTTTGCTCCGCTCATCAACTGAGCAGCTCTAGGGACGCTTATCAGCGCTCCACCTGCATCGTCGCCTAAGGCAGGCCGATTATCACACGCTGCCGCTGTGTGTGTGTGTGTGTGTACCACTGCGAGTCGATTGATCACTGAATCCGACAGTCTACGAGTTACGACCTCCATCTGCCTCTCCGCCTGACCGTGGTGCGGTTGAACAACCCACCATTCGTGTGCGTTTTCTGACATATTCGTGCGCAAAAGTACACTCATCAAGGTGAGCGCTTAGATAGGCCTTGCTGTAAACAATAATAGGACAACTAGCATTCCAATGGTTCAACGTCGCCTATGTTGCGCAGACAACTGCAGTAAACTGCTTAAGATCAGTATTATCTGTATTATCCGTCCGCACTGTGCAGGCTAATCCATCCAAGAAGTGAGACAGACAAACCAACTTTCTGACACAATTTGGTTTTGCCCAACATGTCAAGACATTCCAGTTGTCAACTGTTTATCACTGCTCATGAAAAAATGCGATAGGATGACTGAAATAATCGTGCAATTTGTAAATACTAAGATGGCTCACTTGGAGGTAAATATGGCCACGATAATACCTCACCTGGTCAAATAAGCTCTGAGTCTAAACCGAAGAAAAGAGCTAGACGCTCCAACCGCACTGCAGCGTCTGTGACTCTAAATCCACTGGGTCACCTGACTCCCATAAGTGGGCAAGCCTCAAACATGCCTGCTTCCACTTCTCCAATCCTAGACGCTTCACTTGGAGATTCAGCCATGACACTGACAGCTCAGAGCCGTAGTAAATCCAGTGCAGATGACAAGCAGGTAACGCACACATCGATTGACTCGACAAACACACCGGGAGGGACACACATAGGTCCATGTTCAGTACCGAGCACGCGTGGTGCAAAGTAGCTTTCACCGTCAACTCCAGTGGTGCCATTTAAACAACCCTAATTGCCTGCAAAAAGTACAAAGCCAACACTCGATAGACTAAACCACGCTGCGTTAACTCTCGTGTGCACCAATGTTCCCGAATCAAAATCTGGCACAATAAAAGGCAAGTTGCAAGACGATCGCAACCAGTGGAGTTCCATCTGTGAGGCGATTGGCATTCGGGTTGAGCCTGCAACGCTGCAACGCGTAGCACGTCACCCGACCTCAGTGCACTCTGGTGAACCTCGAATTCTTCGAGTAACTCTAAACTCAGCAGATGAGACAGAGGCTGTCCTGCTCTCAGCACTTCGTCTTCGCAACTCACCGAGCGGAGTGCGCATATTACCTGATCTACCTTGGAAAGATCGCCCAAAAGAAGCAGTTGAGCAACGCGGCATTGCTAATAGGGATAGCATGAAAACAATATTCGCTCATGGTGTTCCCGAGCTCCTGCATGCTTTTGATCACGATGCACAAACACATGACCGAGAGCAGTGGTGCTACATTCGCGAAGCACTCTCTGTTAATAATGTTATTGCCAAATCCCTGACAAGAGTTCCGTTATCACCTAACTACAACGGCTGCGGTCCAAGGCTAATGAAGGTAATACTACACTCCGAGGGAATGACGCAAGTTCTGTTGGATAGCTGGTTAAAATTTCGAGCTAGGTTGCCAAGAGAAATACGGCAAAGGCAGCAGGCGAACGACCAAAAGTCGGACGAAATTCGATGGAACTTGCAAACACTGCAAATTCTTTATTTGCACAGTCCTGTGGAGAGACCGACACAACAGCGCCCACGTCACACAGGAGGACCGAGCACAGCACGAGTGAATTATCAGTTCCGGAACGCTCAATAATGCCATGCAACACGACTGAAATACATAAACCAAAAAGCGATTAATGGCCGGCCACCTAACGGCCAGCTTAAAAACTAACACAAACTTGACATCTATCAATGAACTCCTAAAAACAAAAGCCCTATCTTGTATGTACGCAAACGCCCAATACCTTCTAAGCAAGTTAGCCGAACTTAGATAACTCCTTGCCTCACAACCGCGGGACCTCGTTATGAGTACAGAGACATGGTTAAACCCTGAGATAACCGATTCTGAGATCAATTTACCCGGTATGTAGCTGCTTCGGACCGATGGAACCGGAATGGGTGGCAGTGTGATTCTTTACTATAATACAAACCTCCGATGTGAAGTTATCGATCACCCGGAAATCCGAGTTCCCGATTCGCTTTGGTGCCGCCTTTGTTTGCGAAACAAGGACACATGTCTACTAGGCGTGATTTATCGCCCATCAAACTCAACGTCGGAAATGGACTCCAAACTGAACCACGTTTTTCATTTTGCTTTGAACAAGTCCTACACCCACATTCTTAACGCGGGAGACTTTAACTTGCACGACACAGAAACGCCGGCAACCGACGGTATGCAGTGTAAAGCCTGTTTAAAAGAGCTTATTGCTAGCCACCCTCTTTACAACCACGTAACCTCTCCCACCAGATTTCGAACTTTTAACAAGCCGTCGATACTAGATCTTGCGCTAACTAACGAAGAACTCATGGTTAGCGGGATAGTTACAAGCACACCACTGGGTCGTAGTGATCATGTTACTCTACTATTTAACTATATATGCTATGCGGAGTACCCTGAAAAGGAGGATGATAAAGTGCGTACTGTCACACACTACAATGTGTTGCCTAAGCTTGTTAAGGATACATCTTGGACTTTCTTAACCGAATGCACCCCAAATGTTGTCTGGGAAACGTTTACAAGGACGTTTAGCACACTGGTGGCGCAGGCATCAGAACAGAAGTCCTTCCAAGCTAAAAACAAGCGTAAGTAATTTCTGAGGAGCAGAACATGTAAATGTATGTCCCGGAGGGAACTGGCATGGCAAAATCACGAGGGTTGTCCGAATACCGAAACCTGGACTGCATACGTGACATATCGTATCTTCTGTGTGAAACTGATCCGCGAAGACAAGGTCACTCATCAGCAGGTGTTGATGAAGGGATTCTGCACTAACCGCATACTCCTGTACAGGCACGTTAACGACCTTCGAAAGGTAAAGCGAGGGTTCCAGCGCTAGTCACGGCTGCTGGGTGCACGCGATCAGCAATGGAAGCAGCTGATCTCCTACGGCTTCATTACTCTCAAACGTTCCAACAAGTGTCGAGCCCAAACATTCACCTCATTTCTAATACTCCACCATCTGGTTTATCCAACATCACCTTCACTGCGGAAGCTGTGTTGAAAAAGTTGTTATGCTTGCGTATCCACAGTTCTTCCGGAGCTGACAACATCCGACCAAAGGCTCTACAGGCGGTAGCTAGTGATATAGCGGAACCAGTGGCTGTTTTCTATCAGCGATGTCTAGAGGAAAACCGTATTCCACCAGTATAAAAGCAAGGGGTCATCACTCCTATCCATAAAGGAGGTAGGCGCATTGATCCTGCCAACTACCGTCCAATAACACTACTTCCCGTACTATCCAAAGTGATGGAATCAATCATCGCAGATGCGCTGATGCAGTACCTGGAAAGCCACAATTTAATAGCCCCAGGACAACATGGCTTTCGTCGAAAGCATTCGCGTAATACTAACCTATTAATTGCACGTAATAGCTGGACTGAAGCTGTTGATGATGGAGTACGAGTCGATGTCATCTACCTGGACTTTTCAAAAGCGTTTGATCGTTTAGACCATCGAATTCTCCTTCAGAAGCTTCGGATTTACGGCAATGGCGACCCAATCCTGAGCTGGATTAGCAATTTTCTACAAGAACGACGGCTAGTGGTGAGATTCCGAGAATCATTTTCTCATGCAATCGATGTGACGTGTGGAGTACCATAAGGCTCGGTTCTTGGACGTCGTTTATCCTTGGTGTTCATTAACTATTTGGCGAGCTCAATTACTCCCGATTTCCTACCTTTCGCTGATGATATCAAGATATGGCGAAGGATCAGAGGACCGGACGACCATGAACGACTCCAGTGCGATTTTAACACCGTGTCGAACTGGTCACTTCAAAACACCCTACCGTTCAACGTAGACAAATGTCGCGTAGTACAATTGCGCCATGGACGTAACTGAACCTATTTACTTGGGACAAACGGATTGAAAAATAGCTCCCAGGAACGTGACCTTGGTGTGATTGTACAGAGCGACCTCAACTGTTCAAAAGAGGCGGAGGTAGCTGCGAAAAGAGGCAACCAGCAGGTCGGCCTGCTGCGAAGGGCATTCGGGAGATTTGACCCATCAATCTTCCCAATGATGCAGAATTCCTTCGTGCGCCCGCATGTTGCACACGCTGTCCAAGCTTGGCAGCCTTGGTTGAAGCGAGACCTAGAAGAGATAGAGGCACCAAAACGAAGTGCAACAAAGAATGTAAAGGCCCTGCGCTATCGCTCTTACCACGTATGCCGCCATTTGCTGAAACTTAGCCACAACACGCAGCTCAGGGGTAACTGCTTAAAATTGAAGGAACAATGTAGCCGTCTAGAGTGTCGACGTAATTATTTTTCCCTTCGGGTTTGCCAACCCTGGAACGCACTCCCAGACTCAGTTGTATCCTCTCCTACCTTGGATGTATTCAAAAAACGACTAGGTGTTGCTCTTAGCTCCCAACATTTTATTACCTAAACTCCTCTATTGTGGATTACACCAAGCATGCTTTTCAACAGGATTTATGTATCAAATGGACCTAAGTGAGCGACCATATTTTACTTTTCGCACTCCTTACCTCAACGATCACTGCACCCCAGTGTCTTTCTGAACGTTTACGCTTGATAATTTATTTTAATTTTACACTGATGTTAAGTATCAAACTATTCATCTCAGCAGACGTTCGATAGATGACCCAGACATATTTTGATTTCATCATATTCACCGCAACCATCCTACGGGACGTGTCAAGCACTTGCTTTTTTCCCGTGTTAAATCATTGTTCATTGTTCAACCGCTGCTAAAGCATTCTCATGCATCCTGTTCAAACTCTATGTTTGGTTTTTACGTAGTTGTTGAAGCGGATGTAGATGTGTTGTTACCGACGGTATGAACCATGGAAACTGGGTTATCGTACCCAAGAATGACCCCAGTTCATGAACATTCTTAGGTGCTGGCGCTTCAAGTAACGCTCTTGTCTTTTCTTTTAATGGGCATAGTCCTTTTCATGATAACCGATACCCAAGTTACTGTACATTCGGCACAAGAGGTTCCCACTTCGTTTTTTAAACCAACACGGCATTTGATAATCGTTTCAGTACGACATCTAGAGTATGTAAGTTTTCGGTGATAGTACGTCCAGTAAGCAGGATGTCACCTACGTATGCACATATGTTTGGTAGACCCTTCATCAGTGTGCCAATAGTACGCTGAAGGATAGCCGAGGCCGATTATAACCCAAATGGCATGAGTGTATAGTGGAATAGTCCAAAGTGAGTGCTAATGGTGGTGTATGCAGTGATTCCTCAGCAACTTCGATTTGTTGGTACAGGTGGCTCAGATCAAATTTGGTAAAATGCTCGTCACAGAAGAGAGAAGTGTAAATGTCTTCAATCTTTGACAGAGGTCGACTGTCTAGCTATAATGACTGGTTTGTCGTAACTTTATTAAACCCTACCGATTCTTATGACACCATCGCTCTTCAATACTGACACTATAGGAGATGCCGAGTACGAATATTGAATAGGTTCAATCGCACCTTTCAGCTGGAGTCGGCGCAACTCACTCTCGTCTTTATCACCAAGAGCATAGGGAACAGATGGAGCTTTGCAAAACCTCGGTATGGCTTGTGGTTTCAACACTAGATGAGCGGCGTAATTTTCCAAAACGCCTTGTCTAGATTCATCGAACAAAACCGCATGTTTCTGCAAGATATCAGATGACTGTGTATGATGTTCCACCAATCTCACGTTCGACGTGATGTTGGAAAGACATTTACTTCCGTCACGACCAAGAATGTTTGGGCGAGGTCCTCCAGAAAAGTACACACATGTATACTTTGTTGAATTATGGGAAGAGATGAGTGCAATTAATGTGCCCAGCATCTTCACTATCTGTCCTGTGTAAGAGCGCAATTGTATATTTGGTGAATATAACTTGATGGGTTGTTATAAGGCATCCGGTCGTATCAAGGTGATTGCGGAACCGGTATCAATTTCAAAATTCACAGGTTGCTCTTGTACTTTGACAGACACGACAAAAGGCTTATCCGAGGTTGTATTGCGATTAAACACAGTTGTCGTATTGACCCAGTTCCGGTGTAAGTTCCCGGTGATTCAGTTTGTAGCTTTATGTTGCTCAGATGCAAATGATTTCCGTTTGGAAAGACATTCTTTCTGAATATGAGCTTTTTTAGCCCAATTTCTGCACACTGAATGAAAATGCTGACAGCCAGTTGGAGACAAATGGCATTCACCGCAGCAATAACAACAAAATTCTCCACGCTCCACAAGTTATGATTGGATCACAGTTAGTCTGGGGAATTTGTTTACATCCCATAAGGAAGAAAACGAAGCTAGTTTCAGAACGAGGTTTACACGCTGTCGGACAATAGCACAGGCTTTTTCCAAAATCGGCAGCATTTCATCTTCGGATAGCATCCGCTCTGGTGCCTTCTCATCGAGAACACCCACAATTAACGTCCGTAACAGCATCGCTTCTTCGAACTGGTTCAGTGGAGTTTGGTCATACGTACAATCGGGAAGGACAGTAAGAATTCAAAAGAGATAAACTCATTTACACTCACATTCCATTGTCGTCGCATCGTGTGGAATTTGTAGCGTGTTGTCAACACGTGTGGCTTCCCCCCCCCCCCCCACACAATTGGTCCAGGGAATAGAACACAGATGGTAGGTCTCTGTTTGTATGTAGTTGCGAATCGTCGAAATGTCGCTGGCCCTCATTACCGAGGTGGTGACGTAGCAGTTTCATTTTTGCTGCATCACTGCCAAGAAACAAAACTAGATCAAGGTAATTAATGGAAGTAGTTTTCCATTGTGTTCATTGCCGGATAGTAGGTCTTTCAGTAGGGGAATTTCAAAACGGGAAGGGTGCGGTAATCTAATTTGTCATGAGTAATGCGGTAGCTTACTTCGCTTTCATCGTTACATCCAAGCGAAATCAGAACAGTGGCACGGTAGTAAGAAAACTTTAGCAGCAACCGTGAAGCGGTACACTCTACTCAGCACATGTAAGGACGTAAAATCTGTCTGCCACGATAGTCGCATGAACGGGAGAACGAGTTCCCGTTCGAAGTGAAGCAATGATCAACACTGATTGGTTGTCACACAATCATAATTAACAATGATTTTCACTGGTATAAAAGCATGTGCTTTACAAGTCCCGTAGAATGGTTGGATTAAAAATGAAAATTTGAAGGATCGTCCTATAAGTAGAACGTTATTTCAGGCATCCATGTTTTTAACTGAACTGGTGTGTAACGATAGTTTAAAGTGAGTAGGGGACATTCGCGTCTAACATAGTAAACTGCTGTGGTTCAGTAAGTGCATACAGGTTCCCGCGCTCCTATGCAGCTGTGTTTCCGGCTGTATATCAGTGGCGGGATTTGGCACGAGCAATGTCCGCACCATACACATGTGACAAGTTTTTTCAGTGCTACTTTGTCAATTTGTGGTTGTATGTCCATCGTCTTTATATGTATTTTGGATGGCGGCATTTTGTGTGTTATGCTGTAACGCAATCTAAACCGTACGGTAACATTTAAGCTTATCGTTACGACGGTGACTTTCTTGTTTTACTCTGGTAAATATCAATGGACCGAACGAAGATTGAATATGGAATTTATTGGTTCCCTCTGAGAATTAATCGGACTTGGTACACTGTTAATGTTAATTCTATGGGGACTTTGGACTGCCTCCTGGCCGGTGAACGTCTTCGCTCCCGCTTGCTCGTACTGCTTTCCGCTCATCGGAGCATCGCCTTTGCGGACTGTGTCGTTGTATCGGAAGTGCTAACACATTTACTAACCCACTGGAGTTACCGTTTACGTGTTCCCTATGTGATCCATTTCGGTTTGGCCCGTCCGTCGGTGTCGCGAACCTGCCCTGACGGAACTATTACCTTTTTGCTTCACGGGCAGTCCGATAAATGCGCAGCGGTAATTGTTCGCAGTTCAGCCTTCTAACACTGCAACCCACCGCTTTTTTCCAGACGGTGATCCGAGAGCTGGGCTTTTCATATGACTTCCTACATTTCTGGGTCACCAGAGAAGTAGCATGTCCGTTACGCTATGAGCTATCAGAGTTTAGAAGTTATCGGCTTGCTCCGCTCTACCGGTATCCGACCTGATACATCAACAGAGCAAGTTTGTTAGGTATTATGCAATGTGTTCCTCAGGAATAACCCCACTACCTTCCTGACCCGCTTACGGACTATTACATTTATTACAACTCGTGGCGAAGTGTGTGCAAATGATCCGCGGCCTGAAGACTCTCATCACAGCAACTGCGACTGACAATCCGAACTCAGCTTCTGACTCGGAGACCGTACAACCACTATCGAATGACTTCTAGACTTACAACTCTTCACACCCCAGGGTCATTCTATCCATTCATCCCTGCGACACCGAAAGGGAAAAATTGCACACTTTGGATTTTAACGAATCCTGCTTCTCTTCCTCAGTGTGTCTTTGTCTCTGTCACTTTCTATGCTGTGCTGGAACCTCTTGCACCAAGTATTCGCATAGCTTACGCTGTACAGGACAGGGTAAGTGCCACACGTGACGAGCCAGGTTTTATCTGTTACGAATTTACTCACCATCGCCCAGTGTTCGCCATCGTCAAAGACTGCGAGCATGAGTCGTTGTCAGATCGCGGTGTAATAACGCCAATCCCGTTGTCCCAGTTCGTCGTAAACAGTTCATTTCCGGTTGACTTACAACTTCCGTCCATTAGTGCTGTGGGGACGAGCCGTTTTATGCGGAAAGATAAAACTACCATAGACTTTGTCACAAACCCCCTGAAGTTTGTTTCCTCTTTTCACAAACCATCATTCGCGACCTAGCTGTGCTTTGTTAATGTATCTTATGATATAAAGCACCGTGTACCATCGTCGACTTCGGATCCGATGATTTGTATATAAATTCATTCACACAGACCAGAAACGCCGTACCCATCGATGCCGCATGGTTCGAACCCTTGCTTTTCGGCTTTGCTGCTGCATTCTGTGGTCCTTTGTATCTGCACCTGAACCGAGTGATTCTCCTCATTTAGCACGGCCCTGGACCACCACAGTAATTGCAACTTTAGGGACGTTCAAGCATTGAGGACAGTGCCTTCGCAGAAGGGGAGTAATATAACGCGATCGAAACTGAACTGTATCATTTAAACTTACTGTTACGATTGTGAGTTGTGTGTTAGCTGTGTTGCTGTGTGATTCATTTCTGCTCAGCTCGTCCGACGGTGTCTCGAACCTGCTCTGACGGAATTATTACAATGCCACATGTCGATCGTTATTTTTTTCTGCTAAAGGTTTGTATTTTAATGAGTCATCACTCGAATTCTATCGTCTTTGTATTTGGATGAAAATGGTAAACTTGAGTTCGAAGTGAGACTAAGGTTTTCGAGTGAAAGCAATTCACGGAGGAAGCTTCATTCATTCCAGTCACGGTATCGGTAATCCCCTCATGAGTTGTCTCGCGGGGTTTATGCTTCAAGGATAATTAGCGGGAAGATTTCTGAGCTCCTTACCTGACCTTATCCAAGTCTCATGCGGCGTGCATCAAGGCTCAGTACTAGGGCCACGAAAGCTTGTTAGTACAGTCCAAGCTGCTATGGCGAACAGCCAAAAAGATGCACGTTTACTCCGATGAGTATTGTCCCTAAGCATTGAATGTCTACGGCGACCCCCTGTCCAAGGTGACCACTTTTTGTCGGTCTCTTGAATGATTGTCTTATGCAGGTTTGACTTTATTTAATAATAATCGAACACATGCAATCGTACCAAGTTTGTTACTGTTTGCCGACGACAACAAGATTTGGTGCAGGATTCATTTGGATTAGGATCAGCCTTTGCTTTATTGTGATTTTGATACGCTACATCTGTGGTCAACTCGAAATTTACTACAAGTAAAGGTGTGTAAATATAAGGTTCTCTCTGTATGATACAAGAGCAAATACTTATACATGCTCGGAACGCAAGCACTGTAGCGATTTCCCGTCGAATGCGACTTAGGGGCGCTGGTTCAGGACGATTTGGATGGTCCAGTCAATACGAAAAAGCATCGAAAACTGGTCTGTCGAGACAAATTTTCTGACTGATAGACATCCTTATTTTCCAACAGATGCTCAGAATGCATGTTCGCCCCATATCAACTTTGCAGTTGTGGCCTGGCCCCCATGGCTGAAACATGATCCCATTGCATTGGAGCAGCCTCAACGTAGGGAGTCAAAATATATCATCGGAATGCGTAAACTCATGTAAGCATAAAGGCTGAAACGGTTGGTATTTAGTGGACGGTGACGGCGATTGTAAAGTGAGCTGATAATGACATACCTGATTTTACACAATGCAAATCATATGTGTCACTCTTTACTGTAACTCAGCAGAAACACTGACGTGGATGGTCACCCCTTCAAACGAACAGAACAGTACAGATGCCTGGAGTACTGAAGAAATTTGGTTTATATTCGTTTATGTCAAACATGGAACGCTCCCCGAATCGGTCGTTTCTGTACCTAAACTAGCCATATTTAACAGTCGATTGGACGACGCACTCATTTACATGTTGGTACTTAGCACTACCTCTCCGTTCTACTCGTTTAAAAAACTTGGATTTGTAATTTGTCGCATACTGAGGCTTGGAAAGTATGCGGAGTGCATGAAAAGTGACAAGTCCATTCCTTTGAAAGTAAGAGTATTTTGACTTTTTCCTAAAATTTTGCCATAACCCTACCGGACCATCCAAGGGGGCTTGCAGAGCGTATTTCTCAACATGTATAAAGTTATTGCTCATTGTTCATACTGATTTGTACGCATTTAATCAGGACAAATTACTGAACTAGTTTTCAAATCCTTCGACCGATGAATCCATGACCACTTGCTTCATAGTTAGGTTTGCAATGCGGATGGATATTCACGTCACAGCAACCTACCCGGCCCTAGGTTGTAGCTGCATGCTTAGCCGTTTCGCATTAGTTTGCGTTTGTCGATACAACATAAAAGCAACTAACCTTAACACTATGTCGGTTACCAACCCTATCCCTATCTGTCATCTCCATACAACTGCGATTATTGCAGCTGCATATGAATTTCAGTGTACACTTGGAGAAATCTGATTGAACGTCCGGATGGCAGCAAACTGCTTGCCGAACTAAACAACACAAACTGTCACTTAAATACCGGTACAAGTTGAGAGTTGATAGGTAGGTTCTTACACGAACTATCAGGACATCAGCGCGATTCGCGATCCAAAAGAGTAGGTATAACACTTATTGGGTCCAGATTCCCATCGTCTTCTAACTTCATCGATTTTCGAAACTATTTCTGGGTCGCAGTAAAGGTTAGCATACGAAAAGAAGTATTTCTTTGAGATAACTGGTTACACCGGAAAATAAAGTTAGAATAAATTGGCGACAATGATGCGGACTTGTGCTTCAGTGCATCGCGTTAAATTGTTTATAGAGACATCAATAGTACTGGATTCATCAGTTCAATGCCCTATGCTAACCTGGAGTAGGTTAGTACCTTTGGGACCCTTTTCCCTATTCGTCCTGTGGTGTGTGTTGTAGCCACTGCCTTCAATGACTTCCAGCTATTTGGAAGCCATTTGCTTGGATGTGTATAAATATACGCACGTTTGTGTTCCAGGGCATCATGAACACACGGGATAGTCATGGTTTTGTTCCGCTGTCTAGCCGGATTTATCAGGATGAGCTGGCATGTCGGCATAGCTGAAACTTGGATGCAATAATGCTGAAACTATCTACATTTTGATAGTGGTTTCAAACATTTGAAGATGAGGGAGCAGAACTGTGTACGTACAAATTTAACCCAGTATTGGCCCCAACTAATAATGCATTACTAAGAGACACTCCGGAGATAGACTTGAGCGAGAGTGTTCTCGAAACGCTGGTAAAAGTGGGTCATGCTAAATTTGGTAAATCTAAACGAAGTGCGAAGAAAAGGAAGTCATAACGCTGGATTCAGTTCAACCCGTTTTGCGCGTGTCCTCAGGAGTAACCTAGCTTGCAAACCCTGACCTAGACCTTTTGCTAATGCATCATTTTCACTGTCATTTTTGGGGGAATTATAGATAAACTTGTTACATTAGGTGTTGTGTAGGTTATTTTACACTGCGGTGTACCTTACCACTAAGAAACATTAGTCCAACCACTCTTGAGACCTTATCTGCCATCATCTCAAACTGGCAGAGCAGCACAGTCGTTTAGAATGCCATCGGAATTTCTTTTCCGTACGCGTTTGCCGTACGTGGAATGCCCTACCGGAATCTGTCATATGTGCTGCCACTCTGGCAGAGTTCAAAGCCCGACTTGACCGTGCACTTATTTCGCTGCACCATCTTACATGACCCAATACCCCTGGATAAACACGAGTGTCTGTAAGCGATTTCACTGGCGGTCAAATCACCGATTTCGCTCCACGTTCTTCACCTCCAGCAGAAGGAGATACAATTTTTAACAACGTCTAATTTGCCGTCATTTCTTATGGATTTACCTTGAATGTACAGTTTCTACTACGTATACTTCAGTGAGTTCACTTATGTAAACCCAATTTTGTTAAAAATTATTTTATGTTTTGTAGTTTCATCATATCCATCCTACGAGGACTGTTAAGCATTAGCTTTGTTACCCATATAAGACCATCGTTCCATTGTTCCGTGGGATTTGTTGCCTCCAAAGCGGTGTTGCGAATTGCAGCTGAGTTGTCAGACAGGAGTCAAACCGCATAGCACTATGTAGATGTTGTACTGTGGGAAGCAAGACTCAACATTGCGTGGAATAAACAGAGTAGTTGTGCAACAGAAACTTAACATCCTTAAGCAATAGTACTTATTTTGAATTCGATTACTCTTGAGCTTCTTCTAAATCACTTTACATTTGCATAGATCTACAATCCGTTTTTATACCCCCTATACGCGAATGAGTTGTATTACAGATGCGGATTTCCATATGTTTCTCACAGCTGAAGCTTAGTGTGGTGATGCTTTGTGAAAAGTAGCAATATGCTGATCGATCGGCTTAGTTTTGTTGTACACTATTTCATTAATTGCCGTAAAGTATTTTTATTCAAATTTATACCAAAACAAAGAGAAGCAAAGCACGGTACTGTGGAAGAGGACTTAGAAGATGCTATCGGCGAAGTCAAGTGACTTACTCTAACGACCGCAGCATATGCGAATCGACTGAGGCGAGATTAAAACTAGGCTGGGGTACAAATGGACCACAGGATACCAGCATCTATAGTTTGGCGCAGTATTTATGGGCATACCACTGGTCACTATTGCTAGCAAATTACCTCATAAATATAAAAGAGCGGTAACAATGGGTCAACAAGTAGTAAGCACCAAAATCAATCTACGGGGCGAAAGTAGAGCGTATTTAACCCCGAGTATTTCCAATAGGTCTCGCTTCCGGCTTGACAAGGGAGACTGGGCATCTCGCCGAAAACGTCAACTGTGGCCTTAAACTTCGTGCTATGTGGGAACGCCATCAGTAGTCTTGATACTGAACCATTCATCTTCAGTCCGGTTAATGAAGTGGTTCCCAACCTTGGGGTGAATATCCCCAAAGATGTAAAGTGCGATTTTACCCGGAGATAAAGCACAAGTATTGGACCATCACTCTATCACGAAACAAAGTCTTGCTAGAATTATCTGTCAAAAGAACACGAGACCATAGGTGAACAACTGTTTTCGATGATTCTCTTCAGACCATTACAATCATATTTAAGGGTAAAATAATGAACTGAAATCGACTCACTGGGTCAAGTTACCTAGTTAATTAACAGATCGGTGAGGGAGGCTAAAAGCTGACCATTGATCTGACAGGTCGACTGAATGTTATCGAGCTTGATCTGTGGCAATCGACCTCAGTATCGTTCGTTCTAGCTGGCCAGGGAAGCTGTAAGGCATGGAGTAACTTCTTTTGCGCGCAGAATTATCTGTATCAAATCATCTAGCTTACTACCTAATCATAAGTGATAAATCATCAGTGATCGCCTAGTGAGTTATAAGGTTTCAGGTGATAATTGACGTTAACTAAAATACGAATGCAAACCTGCACAGCAACGCCGCTATTTGGCTCGTGTTTCGGGTCGATCGTTGTTCGTTTGAGTCAGCTAGTCTTTCGCCGCCCTATTGCCAATTCTTACACGCGAGGTTGATGTCAGAGATTTTAAAAGCTCCTGGGCATATCACGGTTTGGTGGACTTGCCGTAAATTAATGGTACTCAATTATTTTTCTGATTTGGAAGATTGCTAAATAAATGCATGGGTGCTAACATCCTTTACAGTGGGTAAAGAAATATTTAACATATACTGAAATTTAAGCTAAAGCAGCGTTCTTGAAGTTTATGAAGATAACCCAACGAAACATTTGAAAACGCACAACCAGCAACATTATGGGCAATTATTATTGGTGAGTATCGCTTAGGAGCGCGAAAAGCAGGGAAAATACGGACACCATGCGCCACAAGTTGCAGGTGGGAAAGTGGTTTCCCAATGTTGATAAAGAAAGAAGCAGCAAGCGATTGCTTTAATTTGGAGCAGGACTTAAGATGTCCATCAACTGAAACTAGAATAAGCGTTAAGGAAATTATTAAAACTGAGCATTATCAACCGTGTCACTAGCCTACATTACCTTTTGATTCAATTCAAAACGATTGTTAACGTTCACCTGACTGTTGCAAACATCTTGTCAACAATTAGCCAAAAGATGAGCCCAGATAATCTGTATGAAAATGGTCCTGGATACATGTTAAAGTTGCCATATCCCCATATCGCCTCAATATTATAATTTACCTACACATCTATCAATCCCTTGACATGTAGTTAAAAGCGATTTTATTCTTATAAATTGTATTTTGCACTTCTGACTAATATAAAGTTCGTTCGCTGCCAGTAACTAAATACTGTTTGCCTTTCCTTAAAAAACAATCCAAAAGAGTATTACGGCGTTCATGCTGAACCTTATTCTGGTTCTACTCTGCATCTATTGTCGTCGGATTTATACTTCAAAAGGAACTCCACCGAACAAGCAAAATTTTCTAACGCCTTGTGATTATTAATATATCCGTTTCTCTGTTGTCTAGAACTGTTGAGTCGTTGAGAAAGTTGGTTGAGAACTGTCATAGTTAATAATAAATTGAAAATCTACTTATTTTTCTTGCCTTCCCTAAACATTTATCGCACCAACCGATATGATGGCATCCTTCACTATCGCGAGATATGGTATTTGTCTACTTATTTAACGTTATTTCCATTTTTTTATTGTAATTCATTTCGTTCTTTATCGGTTGATCACGACTGGGACGATCTACCCTGAGATGACGTTTTAAACCTTCCAAGTCGAGTGCTTACCCACACAAAGCAGATAGCTGTGTGTGCGTGTGTTGCAATAAAAAACGAAGGTGACATCACAGTCCGAAATGTTGGATTGCAACTTAGTGGCATATGCTGCGAAATCCGGTGAAATCGGCCACCATGTTCACCAGAATATCATGAATAACGGAACGGGCTGAGTGGCTTTATTGGCCAGCTTATGAAACAGCCTGAATAATAAATGAAATCAGTGGTGTCTAGCCTGCTTTTAAGCCACGCCGACACACAACCAGTTGGTGTGTGGAGGTGCGGATGAAGCATCTCGACGGACTCCCCAGCATCGAAGCAGGTCCCAAGGAGACAGTTCCACGGATAAGCGAATTATTTCACTTGGCATTTCTGACTATCCTACACTCTTTGCCTTGAATCCGTTGTGGTTGTTGTTCTTGGTTATTTCACTTCTACTTTCCTCACTCTCTATACGCCAAAAATTGGTTAGTTATATCTATATCTTTCTAATCACCCTGTGTTCGGTATTTTGTACAAGATCATAATTCACTTCTCACGGCTTGTTGGGCGTGTAACGCATTGCCGAGAATAGGCGATTATTTATTTATTTAGTTAGTGCTGCGGTTAAGCCCACAAGTGTGATACAGGTGAGTGGACACTCCAACTCAAAGGCTCGTGTGAGCCGTGCTTAGTTCCACGGATAAAACAGTAGCGCTGTCGCTATAGAAAACTCATTTCCCGTAAACATGGTGGTCCGTGTCTTCGTTCATATTACCTGAAGGTATAGTGAACGGGTGTAGCACCAACTGGAAGCCGACGGGAGAGAATCTGTAGCTAGAACTGTCTAGTTCATGGTATCCTCATAAGAGGAAGATATGATGAGCGTGAAACAACAACTCACGGCCAGAATCGGTGTCACTACATTCACGAGACCTTCTCCTAAAAAAACGTAACAGCGGATCTAGATGACGCACTTACAAACGGCATTGAAGTTGTCTCAGTCCACACAGAAAATAAACAAACAAACAATACATGTTTGTTGAGCGTGAGAAACACACCTCAGCTAATGTGCCGCAATACAAAAAGGTAAGATATAAAGAACATACACTACAAAACGGTCAAAAGCAGGTGATATAATGCTAAATATTAAATTATGCGTTTTGTATGAGATTGGAGTTGGAGGGGGAATCTAAAGGGGAGGATATGGACAAAGAAACTCACAACACAAGGGCCATTGGAGCCGGCACTTCGCCATATCCGCAAGTGTGTCCAATTAAACGTGTTTATCATCCTTAGGACCCCAACCAGGCAGTCGGGATGCACTAACCGACGCCAACTTCGAAGTGAGGGTGTTCATTTCCCTCGACAAAGTCATCGCTTGGCCTCCCCCCTCCTCTTTCAACCACAGCCCCGGCGCGCAAACAATGCACATCGCGGGAGTCGGTGTGCTGGAATGCGCAACACTTAGCCCAGCCATCGGAGCCTAGTGCGTGATATAATGGTGCTGAGCGGTTCACTGGCTCTTCCTGCACCAAATACGCGACGACGAACACGTTCATTGCTCACGCGGTGCTCCCACCAGACATGAGATAAGCTGCGAAGACAACGGTGATTGAATATGATGAGACTCTTTATGTCTATCGACCTGATGAGGCAGGTTTCACAACGGTATAAGAGGGTTGAACGGGCGGCTGCACTATTAACTCTGCCATTCAGGGCGAGAGTGATGTCGCGTCTGCACCACAGATGGCAGAGATTAGCAAAAGCACCTCGAGCTTTTTCTATACCGCTGGTAATGTCATCTTCGATCCCACGGGCGGTGATATAGCTGCCCATGTACTTGAATTCCCGAACGATTTTATCCGATCTCCATAAAGGGTCAGTGCAGGGGTGGGTTCCTGCCAATCTTGAAAATTACTTTACATTTCGACGGAGCAATTCAGAGCCCAAAACGACTGACAGCCAGTGCTAATCGATCCAGCGCTGCTTGGCACGTTTGGGATTTGTCACAGACGATGGCGATATCGTCTGCGTATTCCAAGTCAAGAAGTCGCTCACCAGGAGGTAGCTCCATATCTTCTAGGTCGTGTCCAGCGAACGCTGTTTCCGTGACTTCGTCAATATCGAACTTAAAGAGGAAAGGTGACAGCGTGCAACCTTGTCCTACACCGCTAGAGATCTTGAAGGGTAGCGACAGTTTGGCCTAAACCCCCACTCTGCCCGAACTATGCGCGTACAGCGCTTTGATAATGTCAAGGTATTTATCGGGCATACCTTTTCTCAGCAGACAGTCCTAAAGGCCACATCGATCCACCGAATCGAAAGCACAGTCCACACAGATATCAGTAACGGATATACATCCGTGTCAGAACAATGTCTGGACAGCGATCAAAATCAGTTGCAGGTAAATCGCTATCCAAATGCAATGGCTTCTCAGGGATTATTTCTCGTTCTCTGGTCTTAAGCTGCCAGTCTGTTCAATGACCCGCAAGTGAAGTTCATTAGCTACGTTTGATCCAACGTTCTTCTGCTGTTTATGACTACGTTTATATTTACACTTGGCAGCAACACCTTCCACGTTTCCAGCTTGTCCATGCGATTATGCCCAATTCGTATTGGTTTCACTTGAACTACGTTCTGTTGCCCGTCGCCTGCTTTGGCTCCGTGAATCGACCACCAATGCATTCCGTGTCTCTACCCTGGGTTCCTTGGCTGACACGCGCTGCTTGTGCGCTGCTGTTCAAGCCACTCCGCTTCTTCGTCAGTAGCCAAAATGTGCTTTACTTACTTTAGACTAAGTCAGAACCGCCCTGTCTCCACTGCTAATGTGATCGCAGTCAGCTGCGTTGGCAGCGATTGATTAGCCTCCTGTCTGCCTAAGCCGTGTCAGTTAATTTCAACTAAACCGACAGCTACTGTCACACTCAGGAAGCGTTTGGGAATTGGGTATAATCATCCCAGCAGACAACCCTCGTAGTTCCGCCTCACGGCGGCGTTCTCCGAGCAAAGCAACTTTAGGAAAATTTCACGAACCGTAGGTGACCGACAAGTCGGCAAGCATCATGCAACCAACCGCCGAAAATGGCGTTCAGGCCCAGACAACAGATCAAGGGGCTAATTACTGGATAACTTATTCTGACGTAGATTCACTGGGTCAACAGCGCACCTGAAAATCAATAACCGTCGAGGCTTTAAAGGTCGTGGCAACCTAACATCTAAAACACATTCGGCTATTCATTGTTGAAATCAGAGATTTTCTGCATGTACCTGAACAATCTTTCAGAACTTCGAAATCATCAGGTATATGGCGTCTAGGATTTCAGCTGTATATTTGAAAGATGTTTCAAAACAATGTGTTGCAGTTTTAGCTGATTCTTCGGCTGCAGGAGCTACGCCGTCAGACCAGGCAGCATCATTAAGGGTGGTTTTCAGAACCACACCCGGATCTAAGCGGTTGCTTTCTTCTTCGAATGTCTACTCTGACAATTCATATGAGTTGACCGAATTGTCCATTGACTTGGAGCAGATTGTTTGCTTAGTACGCAGAGTTTCATAGACATCCTCTAGTTCTAAGCGTTTATTAATTAAGCCCTATCCCGAAGGCTAGTCAATGATAAATTCACTCTCTGGTTGACTTTTTGCACTTCTAACTATCCCGCCGTACTCCACGTCGGAGGAAAGATTTGCAGAAGTCAGACACACAGACAGTGAGTTGACGTTACATCGCGCACTGATAATAATAATAATAATAATAATAATAATAATAATAATAACCGCGATATGGAAGCAAAGGTTGGTAGCTCAGGTTGTTCAGTTGGTGGTCTCAGTGTTTGCTGAGCTCGGCAGGTTGACTGCAAACGTTTCGTCACCACTCGAGGTGACATCGTCAGTGCGCGTGTAATTAGCAGAGTGGCGCGCACTGACGATGTCACCTCGAGTGGTGACGAAACGTTTGCAGTCAACCTGCCGAGCTCAGCGAACACTGAGACCACCAATAATAATAACCGTCCTCAACTTCGTTGTGAAAATTGTCGGACGTCGTGCCAATGCTGCTGCATGATTTAGGTGTCGTATGAATTTTCATACTTCGTGTGTTGGTTTATCCATTGATCAATCTAAACATCTTCATGGGATTCGGCATGAGTTTACCCAAATATTTTGGAGGAATGGCCAGAATAAAATGCCGCCAGGAAAAAAACTAGAAACAGCGAACCAACTGGAAGGATTAAACATTTCATAGCGAGGAGCTTCCTGTGGACCGCATAACAGACGAACATAGCAACATGAGATAATGAAGTAATTACTAACAACATATAGCAAACCGATCACCAGAAATAAAGAAACAGTACGCAAGCAAACAGTAAAGCGAATGCAGCGTACCTACCAAACCTCCGCCGTTTCTGCCTACCTTCTCAGTAGGACCCGTCGTCGTTTCGATGCTAGACCCGAGTGGCCTCGCTCGTGGCTCACTAGGCCTACCTGATTCGGACACTCGCGAGCGCATGTGCTACAGCACCATGCGTTCAACTTCGATGGAGTAGACCTTATCAGTGTTCGTCGCTTCAGCACCTGCCGTTTCTTCTCCGCATGCATGGGCGCTTTCTCTTGCAACTTGACAAGTGCGTTCGTGATCAGATCGCGCCATGCGTGCCGATCAGCCGATTCCCAACACCTGAAATCAACATTAGAACACGTTAGCCTCACCTTGATCATGTCCTGGTAACGAAGATTCGCTTTCCCCACATGCCGCTTCCCCAAACGCAGCTGACCATATAACAACTGCTTCGGTATCCGCGTCTTATCCATACGTCACACATGGCCGAGCCTCCTCAAGTGTCTCAGAAAAAGTATGTAGTCCACTGCATACATTCCATTTCGACACAGCACCTCCGTGTTAACAACTCTGTCGCACCAACTGATGCGCAGAATTTGTCGCAAACGCTGTTGAAACCGCTCAAGGTATCTCACATCTCGCAGGATACGTCGTCCAAGTTTCGATACCGTCTAGAAGAACAGATATCACCATGGAGTTGTACACCATCAGTTTTGTGCCAACGGTAAGCTGGTGGATGTTCCACATTCGGTACTCTAGTTTCCAGAACATCGTTGCTGCTTTCGAGAACCGGATACGCAGCACAAGGTGTATTTTCTGTTCGGTCGAAAGCGCACCCCCAAGGTAGCAGAAGCCGGATGTGGTTTCCAGTACTTCATCACCAAAGCTGATTTGCGGCAACAATGCATGTTGCACCTCCGGTGATGGCTGAAAGAGGCAGACAGTTTTGCTTGTGTTGATAGGTAGTCTGAATTTGGTCGCTGTCGAACCCAGAGCACTAGTCATGTGCTGCAACTCATCCGCGCTGTACGCAAACAACGCACAGCCGTCAGCGAACAGCAGCATGCGGATAATTGTCTCACAGGCTAGGGTTCACGCACCGAAACGATGGATGTTCGGCAACCGACCATCAATATGGTGTTCCACAAGAACACCGTAAGCGTAAGCAGCATCAAACGCACAAGACACCATGGCATGAAGATAAATACTACAGGGTAGGAGCTAAGATACAGCCTTGCTTCACACCAGAGATAACTGGAAAGGCATCCGAGGCCTGTCCACTCAGCTGCACCCTCGCCCGCATACTACTGTGCAGACAAACAATTAAACTTACAAACTTACGCGGGCAACCAAACTTACCCAACACCAGCCACAATGCCTCGCGGTTCACCGTATCAAATGCCTTGGTGAAATCAACAAAAAGTGAGTACAATGGCTGGTGTCGTTCTCTTCACTTCACCTGCAATTGACGAGTCGCAAACGCCATATCGAGGGTGTAGCGACGCTAACGGAATCCACATTGCTCTTCTGCCACGTTCGATTCCACAACCTAACTGACGAGGAGGTTGAGCAGGATTCGTGCAATCGCCTTGCCTACTTAACTCAGCAAGTTGATACCACCATAATTCGTACAACATTGCTTGCTCCCTTTGCTTTTGTACAGTGGTAGCACAAGAATATCCTTCAGCTCAGGAGACACCTCCTCCTCAATCCACACGAGTTGCACCAAGTGATGTAGCGCATTTACCAACGCAGGTCCTTCGTGTCTCAATACTTCAGACGGGTGCCATCGGCACCCGCACACTTGTCGTTTCGCAGCTGAGAAAGCGCTCTCTACGTCTCATCCACTGTCGGCGTGTCCGCCAAACGCATCTTCACATCGTGCTGTTTCAGGCCATTCAGTCTAGGCCTGTCAATCTCAGAACGGTTGTTCAAGAGACAGTCAAAGTGTTTTTGCCAGATCTGCATTATGTCTGCAGTCTGTGTTCACGCAGCACCTGAACTACCATCGAGCAGCGGCTCCAGCCTCGGTCCATAGACCGTCATCAAAGAATTCATTGTGTTGGCAGTGTTCAGCGTAGCATCCCATCTGCTACGCTTTTTCCGTCCACTACGTACTTTTAATGCGAAGGAGGTCTCGATTCAGTTGCTGCCGATTTTTGCGAAAATTACTCCTCTTCCCCAAGTCACTGGGGTCTGTCACATGTGCAGCAAATGCTGCATTCTTCTCCTACACCAATACGCCAATCGTTGCATTGTTCACATCAAACCAGTCAGACCGCTTACAGTTTGCGCGCCCGATGGTCTCCTCGGCAGCAGCTGTCACCTGGTCGCGAATGTAGTGCGACAGGTCGCCCACTGTGGCTACGCATTCCATATCACACAGGCGTGTAGCCATCGCCTTCTCCGGCTCAATACGTTTTGCCACAGTACCGAGAGAATGTTAAATTTACGCCGATCCACGGCAGGAGTGTAATACATAGATTTACGAAAATATATATACAGTTTGCTCTGCACCAATTTGTGATCAGTGCCACACTCAGCTCCACAAAGGACACGTGTCATGCGCACTGCAAGCATATCACGTTGACGTACGATGACATAGTCGAGCAGGTGAGCGTGACCACTCCGTGAGTGCATCCGAGTTGCTATATCACTAGTACTCAGTGCAAACCGAGTGTTCGTTATCGTCAGGCCGTGAGTGGCACACAGTGAGAGCAGCCGGTCACCGTTCGCATTCGCTGAACCAATGCTATGCGGACCGATGACATCTGTCCATACCGATGCATGACGCCCAACGCGCGCGTTGAAATCACCCAGCAGAAATAGTCGGTCGCTCCTCGGCACAGATCGTAGCACGGAGGATAGCTGAGTATAGAGTTGATAAAACGTGTCATCAGGAATATATATATATGTGTGTATAATTTGCATATCCAGAAAAGGACATCGTGTCATTGAAAATCCATAAGGAACAAAGCTAAAAAAGAGAGTAGAAATGTCGGGAACAGTGAACAAATATTTTGGGCTCCTTAGCTTTTGTTCTGTTTATTTTCACACGCCATTTTATTCTTTTGTTGACATTTTGAGTGATTTAGCTGCAATCACATTGTTCAAAGCATTGAAAGGTACAGTTCTTCCATTGAGTACGGTTTCTTTCAATAGCACCAAGTGTGTCGAACCATTGGCAGTCTTCATCCTTGGGGCCACAACCAGGAAGAGTTTTAAAGACGACGACTGCTAGATAGGTCAGTGTTTTCATGGCTCGCCGCCCTGTGGTTGGCGGATCTCTACGCGTTCTTTTCCAATCCAATTACTAGCGAGCAAATAAATCGCAGCGTGGTAAGCTCTCGCATGACATACGTAGAATGTGACCAATCCACCTCAATTGACGCATCGCGACAAGGCGATCAAGCGGAAGGCTCATGTTTCCCAAAATGCGAAGCCGAACTTCATCGTTGCGAACCCGGTGTGGCCACAATACGCGCGCGATCCGCCGCAAAAAAGTGTTGTCGACGGCCGAAAGTCTATGTATGTCATCCACACGAAGCGGTCAGGACTCACTTACGTACAACAGGAATGCGCGGACAAAAGCCTTGTAGACCCTCCTCTTTAAGGTGGGTTATGTCCCGATTACTCAGGTTGGTAACTGCCGACCCGGACTCGGCGATGCGAAGAGATATCTCCTGCCCAATGGTGCCAATAGCAGAAATACAGCTTCCGATGAAAACAAAGTTGTTCAGAAGCTCTAGTTGTGTTTCTGCAATCCTAAGTGAGGGACAGACGACTCGCATCCCTGGAGTAGCACTTTACACTTCAAGGGGAAGAGCGCATACCGTACTTGGAAGCTGCAATCGCCGGACGGCTTAAAAAGAGATGTACACTCTGTGAATCGTTACCGAGCAGAGTAATATCATCAGCGTAATCTAAGTCGGTCACGCGATTGTCAGGAAGAAGTTCAACACCAAGATTTTGGGAGCCTTCCAGAGATCTCAACAGAAGGTCCTCAATGGCAAAGTTGAAGAGGAAGGGAGACAATGGGCACCCCTGTTTTATACCACTAGTGATAGCGAAGGGTGAGGAAAGCTTATCATAGACCCACAATCTGTCTGATATTAGGAATGATGGAAGTGTACTTTCCGGGGATTCCATTTCGTGGTAAACAGTGCCATGAAGCAGACCGATCGACCGAGTCAAATGCAGCTCGAAAGTCCAAGAAGACGACCATGGTTGGTCCGTGGTAGAGATAGCGGTGTACAAGGATTTGGCGTAGCGTGAAAATTTGGTCCAAGCATCCTCGACCAGGGCGAAAGCCAGCTTGTTCTTCGCGGTAAAGTAATCTGCGGATCGGGGATAGTCGGCGGAGCAGTATGGGTGCCAGCAGTTCCGAGGCAACCGGCATGCGACTGATTCCCCTGTGAGTAGCACAGGATGTGCGAGCACCTTTCTTGAAAATAGTAACAATTACTGACCCACTCCAGGGGGATGGAATCTTCTCTTCGTGCCACATCTTGGAAAACAGCGATGTCAACTGCTTGAAAAGTGCTAGGCTGCCAAACTTGAACATCTAAGAAGGAATTTTGTTCGAGCCGGGAGATTTGAATCTCTTGGGGTGTCGAATCTCGACGAAAACCTTTGTTTCGTTAGGTGGCTCAAATGAAATGACCCAGGGCATGTAATTGAGTGCACTTGGCTTACAAGCGGACAATGAATGGGGATTGAATTGAGGGTGAAAATGTTCGGCCAACACTCTACGCAGCTTTACAGCTTAGTGATTCGTGATCTACCCGCATCACAGATAGTCTCGCTGACACCATGCCATCTGGGGCCGGTGAACTGAATGAGCTGGAAGAGCCTACGGAAAGAGCAGCGGTCTCCATCTCCGAGGCACGCTGAGACCACCAAGTCTCGCGGTCATCACGCAAGCTTTGTTTGAGTTACCGATTGATTCTGGCGCATAAAATTATGAGCTGACTCTGGTGGCATATTTTGATGAGCGTCAAGCAGTTCCAACGAGTGAGCGAAGATCTAACTTTTCAAAGGGTGAGATCATAAAGCGATTGACTAGAGGGAAGCATTGGTTCGTACAAGCAATCCCAATGTTGTTCAACATACTGGGTTGGACTACGGGTGACAGCATCCGATAGAGCAGCGTGATAGCTCAGTTGAACAGAGAGGTCAATTAATCTGTTTGCGTTAACCTTACTGTGTTGTTGTTTCCGGTGCCCATCGAAGCGTAATCAGATGTTAACACAAACCTGCGCGTGATCTGGGTCGGGGTAAGTTGGCCAGAATGACCTTCAGTCTTCTATACCACCTCGCCAACGGAATCTAATTGAGATGTAGTCGAGCTAGGACCAGAACATTGTTGTTGATGGAGAGCACCAGGTTGCGGAGCGTTTGCTGTTACGCCTAAAATTAGTGCTGGAGAGAAACAGATGGACGTCCTCGCACAATGTGAGAAGACGGTCTCCCTTATCGGAGTGATTTAGTTAAGCACGTGCTGACCACCAAAGTGACATTCATGTAGAAGCGAGCAACCGACCTGTGCATTGAAATCGCCAGCAAGTACAACGACATCCGACTTGTTCACTTTACTCAGAAGAAGGTGAAGTTCACAGTATCAATCGTCCATGACAGAGTGGCTGCTACAGTCAGTTGGGGCGTAGGCTGAAACGACAAACAAGTGGTTTGTTTTTGCGATGCTTGTTGACACGACATGATCCCTGAAGCCGAACTGCGCATAGCCGACTGTTAACTGGGAACCAGTCGAGTAACACAGCCCCCGCTTTCTTACTTAGTGCTACCCCAACGCCAGCCAAACCAGCTGCAGCTGCTTCTGTATCAGTGATTAGACGCAGTTGGTATATGGTTCCGCGAACAGAAGGGACCTCAGACTGAGTATCCTGCTGGGATACTGAAACCGGGTTTCAGAAAGGCAGCCAAGGTAAATGGCGAGAGACGCCAGGGCATACGCTAGGCCATCCTATTGACCAATCTGCACAAGCGTTCGTAAGTTGAAGCAGGCCAATCGGAACATAGATCGAAGTCGAAGTATGGCGATCGATTGAGTTTTTCTGGTGTTTGCAAAACCGGGATCGGAAATAGAATCGACGGAGGTGGGATTGACAACAAATGAGTTGCTGGCGTATGTTGGAAGTTGGCGAACGACAAAAGCAGCAGTAGTAGGTTCGCTTTAATCATGGCCGGGAGGTTTGCAGTTTATTTTCGATAGACTCCTCGACGTGTTTGAGCAAGGTTTGAGAGTAGGACCCGTCACCTGTCCTGGATAGCGAGATGGTGAGTAGACTCAGCGTACGCGAGTAACTTTTATTGATGGAGGTAGTCCGATGTTGGTACTATCCACGCCTAGTTAGGCTAAGTGAGTTGAAGTTTCATGTTCGCCCAGATATGGATCTATGAGACGGGAAAACCTCAAGTCTGCTATCCTTGATTTAAGCGACATACAATTGGTTGGGAAACAAGTCTCAGCAGTGTACATTTTCAGCTATTTATCTTCCCTCGTCGAATTCCGTTCAACAGCTCCATGGTACTTTATGAACTCGCAGCGTTCCCTACCGCGGCCTGAGCGCAGCCTTTAGCAACGTTTGTAGTATGATTAATAAACGTTACGAGCTGTACCGCTTCGTTCCCTCTCAGCATATAGCCATAGCAGGACTGGATGAGACCTGGTTGAATCCGGAGGTAATTTCCCATGAAGTCCAGCTCAGGGGCTTCTCGTGCTTCCGGTGAAACAGAAGATTGAATGACCGCGGTGGTGTGATGCTACACATTTGGTCTTGCTTGTGAGTGAGACTATGAGGCACATGCTGTAAGGAAGATGGCCCATTAGGGCAAATGTGGTGCTCGATCCATCCGAGAGGTGGTGAACTATTACGAATGCAGATTGTGGCCGCCCCCGAAGCCGGTGTTTGGATGCGTTGTCTCAGGTCAGAAATTGCATGAGTCGTCCGTACTTCCTGATCACGGGTGATTTTAACCTACCTCAATTACTTGGGCCTCAGGTTCAACTACGTCCCAGGCATTGTGAAGTAAAGGCACAGTTCGCTAAAATAATGTTTAAGACTGGAGCATCGCAACACATCTGCCAGCCGATGCGAATTACAGCGTATGCAGCGCCGTTGCGAATGGACCTAATGTTGACCAGATGCGAACTTCTTGCGTGTAATGTCCAGGTTCTGGAGCCACTGGCAGCCAGTGACCGCTCAGTGGTCATAGCCAGCCTATACCTGCAGCTATCATACTCTCGTCCACAGAATCCTTCCTACAACTACTGCAAGACAGACTTGGATGATCTCACTCAAGTAGCTTGTCAAGTAGACTGGTAGCTGTCGCAGCCTGTTGGCATATCAGTACAGATGGGGTAGAATAGTTGTGCGCTTGATTCGTACTCCTTGTTACTGCAGAAATGGCTGTTTAAACGCGAGCTGACGACAACTATCTACATGCACGGTCTGGGCTGTGCGAATGAAGGACGTCGGGCATAATAAATTGTACTGAAGCAACCATGGTTCTACATAAATGATAATGAAGTAAATAGAAAGGTATAATTGACGAATAGGTGGACGGACTCCTAACTAGGTACAGATATAATTCCACGTGATCAGTTCGGGCAGTCCGCGCTCATTCGAGGACGTAATAGGTAGTGCATTAAAACAAAGTGTTCTGAACTCTGAGCTTCGCACATCGTCGTCAGTAAATAATGAAAGGTCATATACTAAAGACAGAGAAAAACGTAAAATATGCAGTACAGTTAATTCAGATACTGAATGTGATCAGTCGTAGTAAGCTGTCTAGTCAGCGTGGTTAAAAATGTGATAAAAATGTAGTACTTGTAAATAGATAGTAGGAAAGTTACACAGACGAATCAGGATGTCACAGTATCAGTTACTTCGGGGAATTAGAAATACACATCCTCCCGGCGATTTTCGTATTGTTTTGCTCCTGATCGTCCACCTCATATAAAGTCTCCTCCAGTAAGCATACTTGCGGACGGCTCTGCGAAACGTTCCCTTGTTCGTACGTACCAATAGTTCTCGAACCAGTCCGTCACGCCCTGTTTTCGCCTCTTCGATTATGCCTTTTGGCAGCAGACCTCTTGTAGTGCGTAATCAGAAATTAGAACTAAGTCATCAGTCTTTAAGATGTGCCTCTTTGCATGCCACTTTTGACGAGCTTGTAGTGCCGGTAAATAACGCAATAACCATCTTTTCCAAAATTCGTCGGACTGCTACTGTACCTGACGCCACCGTCTTGCCAGTCGGTTGAGAAGCTGTCTGCTCGTGGCCCAGGGCCCTGTCAGATGTTAAAGTCAACAATTGACTGGGTGATAAAGTCCCGAATTCGTCGGGATGGCATGCACTGGGTATCAAGGAGCTGTGGTTAAGTATTCTTTCCATCTCAACCACCGCTGTCTGAAGAATTTCGTCGTTGACAAGCTGCTTACCAAGTATCACTAAGTATCATACGCGTTGATCGCATTAGGCGTTCCCACGTACCGCCACGATGACTTGTATAAGTAGAAGATCCATTAGCAATTCCTTTCGTTCAAAGTCCACTGCAGATGACTTTGGTTCCAAAATCGAATAATAGCTCTCAATTTACCTTCAGCTCCCCTGAAATTCTGTTCGCTATCGCTATATACTGTCAGTGATATTCCAAGTCGCGACACAAATCTCGAAAAGGCGCACAAGGAGGGTCCGTAGCTATAGCATGCGTTATTTCGATACGTACGGCTCTAACTGAGAGACACGTGAAGATACAGCCGTACCGCTTCCCCGTTGTTCGTTTTTCCTTTACCAGTAATGGTCCAAAATAGTCGACGCCAACCGTGGTAAAGGCTGGTTGATATGCTATGCAACGGTCCTCGATGAGAGGAGCCATCTGTTGTTCGCAGGGCCGAGCCTTCCATATCTTACAGTGTGGGCAATCCCTCAAGGCGTTGCGAATTGCGGAAACACCGCGTAGGATCAAGTATCGCTGACGCAATTCGGGAAGAACGTGTGCCGCTCCGACATGTCCATTTCCTTCATGACAATGTAAGATAATCAGTCTGATCACGAAATATTGGGAGGGAAGCAGGATGGGATGCCTAGCATCATACAGCAGTGATGAGAAATTCAATCTACCACCCACTCGTAGAATACCGTCATGCAATCCTTGCAACGAGAAATTCGAACGTTTAAAGCATCCGACTGCTTCATTGGATGGATTTCTTTCTAGTACTTCAACCTCATCCGCAACGAAGTTGTTGTACATTTCGCATCACTTCCGTTTCCCCTTCGTTAAGTTCGGACAAGGCCAAACAACCCTCGGTTGGGTAACTCGGACATCTACCGCAGCTTTTCTTCAACTGCCGCTTAAACCTGAGCAAGATGGCCACACGTCGTCTCAGCTTGACCAAGCTATCGCAACTTGTGAGCCTATCTAGCCAAGTATTCGTTAATTCTGTACATTTGACGACATTTTCTTTCTTCGCCCGCACGTTCGGCATTTCGCACAAACTTTCTGGTGTCCTGGACCAATGGACTTTTTCGAGAAGTAGGAAACCAAACCCGTCAAACCACTTTATCACCAGCACTTCCTCATTCACTCGCAATCCACGACAGACTTTGTCTGCAGTGTTCAGCAATGTTTCGACGTACCTCCACTGCTTTGGGGTGGAAAACTGATGCACCTCGGATAGACTGTTCGCAACGAAAGTTGTGAAGCTTTTGGTCGTATTACGAATCAGCTGTAGCACCACCATCGAGTCTGTCCAATATGTCGGTGATCTCTCTAACTGCAACTCTTGAACCGCTTGAATGGCTAAGGAGGCAAGCACTGTCGCTGTTAATTCTAACCGTGGTATTGAAACTGCTCTTATCGGTGAAACACACGACTTTCCCATAATGAGGGTAGACCAAATCAAATTTTTGCGGTCGACGATCCTAACGTAAATGGCCGCTCCGTACCCATCTTCCGAATCATCTGAAAAACAACGCAGCTGTACATCGTCGTCAGTGAATGGCTTTGGCCTGATACACCGGGGAATCCTCAACCGTTCAAGTTGCTGGGGGTCTGTCGGGAAACGATATATTCTTCTCTTTCTGATCCGTCTATCTGTGTATCCCAGCTAAGTCCTTATCGTAAGACTGATTACAATAGTTGCTTAGCACGCAACAGTACTGGGGTTACTAAACCTAATAGGTCATAAATCGACGCGACAAAAGACAACATTGAACTTCAGGTGCAGTCCCCTTCGAACTTTGTTAGACTAAAGGTTATGCAATCAGCTGATAAATTCCACTTCAATCCCAGAGTGGGTTGTACGTTCTCGGATTGCAGAGTTAATTGAGCTGATTCCTTGAATGCCGGATTCCTCACGATTTCGTGCAGAAGTTGACAGTAGTTGCACTTCCATTTCCTTAAGCGGAAATCACCCTTGGATGCAACTGCTTCAAAATCCGTAATGAGACGGCGAGCTTCTTCCAGGCTACGACAGCCGAACAAATAATCGTCAACGTAACAACATAGCTGCATCAGCGCCAGTGTCGACTCGGGATACTCGGTCTTGCAGTCTTCGATTGTTCTTCCAAGTGTGAATGATGCGCAACATGGTGACGATGTTGCATCGAATGGATGGACCGTCATACGGAACACTTTAGGTGATTAGGGTAACTGACCTCTTCGCCACCATAGAAAGCTTAGGTGGTCTTCATCTTACGGCGTCACCATTGCCTGGTGAAACATAGCTACAGTATCTGCAACCACTGCCACGGTGTCCATTCTGAACCTCAGCAAAACGCCGACTAAACTATTCACCAACAACAACCTTTGCTTTAAGGAAGTAACTTGTTAGGTGCTAGCACAGTCGAAAACGATGCGAACTTTGCCAGCTTTATTTGGGTGCTTTACTGCGTGATGGGGCATATACCATACCGTTCTTATTATCAAACGGCTTCCTGATAACCATTTCCGCAAACTCGGTTGAAGTGTACTACTCGACCGCAGTAGTATATATCTGATGTAATTCTGGGTTGCCAGTGAGCTTTCTGCGCAAGGACATCAACCTTCGGTAAGCCACCGGATAGTTGTTAGGTAGATTTGGGCATCCATCTTCCCATGGTAAACTGAGTTATTAATGCAAACAACATTTAACAACAGATGACACTAAGTGTTCTATAGCACGCTTATCCTCGACAGACATTCCGGAACTTAAGATACATGACTCAGTAAAGTCCAACTCGTACATTCTCTCGAGAAAGCTCGAGCTATAATCTCCGTTAATAGCGTCGATACAAATGTTTGATGCATCTGATCCTCCAACTGGCCCAAGTAGGATTCAACTCAATGGCATTCGTATTGAAAAAGTGTCCGAGGACTTTCCGTATCGAATCACAAGTGCCCAATGGGATTCCGGCACATCCATACCAATCAATACTCCGACATCTCGATCGCAACTGTCAAACAACTGCAGGTCCATTTGTTGCGGGCACGTCAAATATTCCCTCAAAGACGCGCCAGAAACCCCGGCAGAATGGCTGTGGAAAACGAGGTTCAATTCCTCCCCACAACGCATTAGCGCTCAGCCACTCCGAGGCGCGTCCCAACTGCGAACCTTTTGACAATGGTCATTTGCAAACTATCACCTCTTTGTGGTGGCTGTTTTTCCTAACTTAATAACCCAGTGCATTGGCTGTGATCGGCCCTTTGTTGGCCGTAAAAGAGCCTACAGAGGACCACTTGTCTTTTCTTTCTCTTCGCCCTACTTGGGAGTCGGTCGGGTCACGTGATTGCGTGTGAGTCGTTAGCTGGCCAGCCTTCGCATCTAAGTCATGAGCGCGCGTCTATCGTACCCCCCTCTCGTGTGCGTCCGTTCCGAGGGCTCAGCGTCTATCCGAACAAGTGAAATAAAAAAATAATGTGTCAGCTGTACGCCGTAACGGCGCTTCGCTGCCGCGCGACCAGGCGCGCGGGATAGCTGGCTGGCGTGGAAGTTTCTCCGTGGCGCGGACGAAGTTGATTGCGATGGCGAACCCAGGTGTCATCACCCACAGAGACATCATGCAGCATGTCACCTTGCCTGGCCGTCACTGTTGCTTTGATCCAGCGAGGATGACCCGCTCGGTAATCGCGAGCGTAGACCGGAGCTCCCACGACGAATTCTTTATGCTTGGTGCAGGCACCAGAGTGACTAGGTGGCTTCTCAGTCGGAATGAGCGCTTCGTTGGTAGTACGTAGCTTGCGGCCCATCAATGCTTCAGCTGGTGACTGACATTCTGGCGTAGCTGGGTTCGGTGTGGACCGGTACGAGAGCAGGAACGCTTGAAGACACTCATCCACGGTCCAGTGAGCATGGTCGAAAGGTGCGCAGTTGGGGCGCGTCTCGGAGTGGCTGAGCGCTGCTGCTCCTAATTATGTAATTGTTCCGGTTCCGGTATTATCTTTCGTACATTAGGCATCCATTTGACGGATCGCGCCTGATTTACGTACAGAGATGTACCCCCATCCAAGGGTTGCAGCTCTAGTCGTACAACCTGCAAGCGCACCCATGAGTCACCGGTAACCGTTGCTAACTGCACAACTGACGGCATAGTTGGTAAATTAAGTTCCCGTAGTAACTGTTCGTCAAGCAGCGATGAATTGCATCCGAGGTCAAGTACAGCCTTGGTCACCAATGTCTTGTTCATCCCATGCAATACAACTGGAATAATTCATAGAGCCACTCGGCATCAAGACGCAGTCGTTTCATTGACCACTGCCCTTGCTGAAGTCAGTTGCTTCAACTTAGCTTCTTATAACAAAGGGCGGTGTTTCAACTGGCTACGGTGTATCGGGATCTGCAATTTGCAGACGTGTGGTTGGCTTTGAGGCACAATTCGCATAAACACTTCCCAGAAACGGCGAGCAAGCGCTCAGTACTGTCCATAGTTTGGAATCGAGGACATTGATCGAGGTAAGGATGTCGTGTGCACGTTACACACGATGGTGCGATTCTCTGGGTCTGCGGCTCTATTCCTCCAGTTACCAAATCGGTTATATGATTACCCCGATTTCGGAGTCTTTCTGCTGTACAGGACCCTTCGGGTCTTCGAGCGCTTTCATTCAAGTACATGGCCTGAGTTACCGCGATTTCTACGGCATCACAGACAGATTGGTACAGGTCTCTGAAGGCTGGTTCTGCGTAACTGCGCATGATCCTGGTAGCTTTCTTGGACCAATCGAGCTGCAGAGCATAAGGCAACCGTCTGATCACGGAAGACACCGTCACAGTCGCATTCATGTAGGCCTCGCAGTTCAACTGTTGTAGAGTAGTCAAGCAAGTATTCAAATGTCCAGCCAATCTATGCAGCGCTTCCGAATTGTTCGCCTTGATTGATGGGCTCTTGACTAAGTTGTCGATGTAAGCTCTGGCTATAACATAAGTGCGGCCGAATCTAGATTTTATCGCCTCCATGGCACCACGAAACCTTATTCTGGTTTCAATATGACGCAACTCCCGATCGTCTCGCGAGCCTGGTCTCTCTTCAGGAGAGATTGATGCCAGGATTATGGGTAACACCCATGACGTTTGTTTGAAAACTGCGCATAAATAGCCAATACTGCATCGGATCACCTTTAAAGCGGCCAATCTCGTTCTTCGGCAAGCCAGCGAGCGCTTCCAGTGCACCCGAGGCGTGCCCAGGAAGTGTCTGGCGGGACTCGATCCCGGTAAAACCGCGCCACTGGCAAGCATGTACCCCACACACTACAGTGGATTGCACATCGCCCATTGCAATATAGTGTTCACCAAAACCAGCAGGGTCACCCGATCCCCCAAGCAAATTTGAATCCGCGACTTCCGGATTGCAAGACAAGCTTGTGATCATCAAGACCACCGGCCGGAGGGGGGCAAAGTGGCGATAGGAGCATGTACACTAGCCGGACAACTGCTGCATTCTGCACCTTCCTTGGTGGACGTAAGTATTCTTTCACATCTCGAGTTGAAGCCCGTGAAAAATACCAACAGGCTATACGGATACAGACTGCATGTGCGTTGGGCACTCAAACGTAGCTTTTGCACTTCGTCTCAAAAGACTACTTTTCGTCACTTCTCTCCAGTTATAAGGTCAATGCTAGAGTACGGATCACTCGCCTTTTGTCTGATCACCAATGCAGAGGTGCAAAAACCTGCATTCTGTTCATCATGAAGCTACTAGGCTCATACGTATTTTACGGGTATGTCGCACCATGCCGTATCGTAGGTTTCTGGTGAACATATTTATGAAGCACGGGATATTACATTTGGGTGAGTTCCCTGTCTTGAGGCCGTTTCTCCATGTGCGCGAACCAATCAGAATAGTCCGGCATCAATACAGGTTTGCAGAAGCGGAATTGAAGCGGATAGCTCACCCTCTACGCTTTGAGCATAGGGTAGTGAAACATTGGAACAGTTTGCCATAGACAATACTCGAGGTAAAACAGGTGTCCGAATTCAATAAATTCCCGGACGCCCACTTTGCGAATTACAGCTTCCGCGAGTGCATCACGCCTAAGTAGGAAGAACAACTGCAACATGCTAAAATGTGCAGGAAACGGTAACGTAACTTCGCGCAAATGTCGGAACCCGCTACGACGGAACAACACAGATGTATATTTGTCAGATCTCTAGTTTTAGCGTTCCTCTTCCTAATCATCATCACACATCAACTAGCAGCGTGAAACTCATTAGCTTGAGTGTCTTTGTTACCATCTCATTACTTATCGTTAACATGTCTGAAACTAGGTAACGAGCAAAGGTGCTGACAGCTACGAAAAATGTGGCCTTTCACAGCAGTGTTGTTTATGCAAATTTTGATAACGGATGATAACAAGGGGAGTTTAATTATTGGCTATTCGGTACGAATCTGACCTTGTCCAACACTTACCACTGCACTCACGATGCGTACAACCAAGTAGAAAGATTTAACAGGAGCATTAAAGTTAACAATGCGAACTATTTTGAGTACTCACATTTTTGCTTGACATATGAGTCGGTCCATGGGCATGGTTGAGGGTGGCAAACCAACTCCAGTAGCTGCATCAAAGTATGCCCACATTTCGAGCAGTGGCTGTACTTTAACTATCTTCTGGAAATTTTTAAGGTTGCCCACTGGGTGTACTCGGAGGGAAATAAGTTGCCATGTCGTCAACAGATTTGCACTCCGACTCAGGCAGGCAGTTTATCGATCATCATCATCAACTGATGATGACTAATAATGTTTCATCCTGCCTACATCTAGATCTGCATAGGTTGTTAACGCTATATCTCCAGTGCCCATTAGTCACTTGTTTCTCTAGAATGGTTTCCGGCACCATCTAAAAGTTCGTTTACAGATAGGTCGTTTCTGAGATGTAGGTCAACTAGAACCTCGGTTACAACATCAAAATGCACAGGCACGTGATAGTGTTGTTAGCATCCTGACTATTCAGTTAAGCGAAATAACTAAGAAATATTACACCGTTCAGAAAACACATAAGCTTTGTGCCAAATTGCGTTTAATGAATCTTCTTCGACAAGGGAGATTTCAAGCACCTAGAAGCAGACCCAATACACCAGGCTACCTGGCGACGCATTAGAACCGTTAATAAAGTGTGCGTCGGCGATATCGATTCAAAGCAGTACACAATGCAACGGGATACTTGTATCTCATAAGCATATATATATATGTATATATATATATATGTATATATAATTTCATCAAAATTCAGGGAAGCAGAGGAATTATCTACCTACTTGCTGAATGCAAACTGACTGCTCCTAAATAATAGGCTTGTGATGATTTTATTGTTGCTCGTGTCAACGTATGGTAAGCACGATCTTGATTACATTTTCATGATGATAATTGCCACTTTATATGAGTTTTGTTGTCGAGTTTGGAGATATCTTATCAGGCATGGTCCTTGCATTTAATTGTTGGTTACATGATGCAAACTCACATGAAGGAAGCGCAGACGACAATTGTGCACAGCACAAAGCGCATAGACATAAAGACGCACACAAAGATTGCGCACATGGAAGAATGCGCACACGGAAGGTTACGTACGTTGAAAGCAAACCCACAAAGTGCCTTGCCGTGTATAGTCGTGCATGGAAGGGTGTCATCTCTGAGCTTCGGAAGCCAGGCGGCTGTGTTTCCTGTCGCCTTGTGGACTAGCCTGGACGGTATTATGGACAAACTGGAGCTTATGTTGTCGCACTGTCGTCTTTTGGCATTAACTCTGCTAAGGAAGCGCGATACATCCGTCAGCTCGGTTGATTCATCCTCGTCGGTGCTTTTGGATGACTCAGCTGACCCGCACCCAAGTTTGGCTGAACAATTGCTGCATGATCTGATCACTAGCGGTTTCACGCAAGATAACAACAGCTGTTTCTCGCTGGTTGTCCTACTTTTCGCATCTGCAGATCTCACTTCTCTGCGCCGTCGCCTGAGTATGATTGACGTGACTACCAAAGGAGTGTTGGATGGCTCTCCGGAGGAACTGAAATCTCAGCTAGCTTCTTCAGGGGGTTTCATGTGTTGGGCCTTTGATCACGTCTCGGAATAGCTTAATAATGCCTCAGAGCATTCCCCGCAAATCAAGGAGGTTTGGAAGGGGAGTATCGCAGACTGTTGAAACTCGTCCACGACTTATTACGCCGACTTCAACAGACCTAGCTCCCAAGCGAATTAAACGAAACAAAGCTAACAGTTAAATCGGCAGTATCGTCTGAGACTAGTTTGCTGGCATGCATCCTTCGGCTGCTTGATCATTTGGAAACGGCGTACTTGTTGCTTAGTCTGTTTATACTCCTCGATCAAGTAGGTATGGCTTTTCCAGCTGCCAATCATACATTTGGTTTTGATTCATGGTAACTTGGCGGCTTGATCCAGAACACTGTAAGTGAACGGGCCTGTGCTGCTACTAAATACGATTTAACTTGCAAAAACACCACTAACACCCCATTGGGACCATTGAAAAGCGGGTGGAACAAACGATGAGACAAGAAAATGCAGCGCCCTCCAGAATGAACCGGAGTCCGGCATCATCTATCACCAAGCACCTTGTAACAACTGGATAGGATGTGAACCCGAAGACCATTAAAAAATCGGACAACTTTCTCCCCTGTTTGATTATGTTGTATAAAAGGATGGGCAACGAAATCGGTCCGTGTCGAGCAAAGTCGAGAAACATGCCATTTATTTATATATACATTTTATTAACCTGGACACGTTATCACAATTGTTCATATTATGTATTTTGATAATAAAAAGAATCGGGGGTCGCAGTATAAGAAGATGACACGGTTTCGAGAAGCCTAGCATCCGGACACGGGTCGATACCAGAGGGGCGGTAGTAGAGCTGAGTTACGCAGAAAGCTGAGGAACTCAGACCCTCAGCATGCGACAGCTTGCTGAGGGTGATGATAAACTGTGACCCATAAAATGAATCATGACCTGCGCCTGATATACTTTTGTCTAGCAGGTTTCGGTGTTCTGTTTTGTCCGAGGCTAGGTTAGCGTGGCAGAGGGAAATCAGCGTTATAACAGTGGCGACGCCAGTTTCAATCGAACCCAGAAATGGAAGCCAGCTTCGAAAAATTGAAGGCACTTATGCAACAGCAGGCCCAATGCATTTAGACGTTGACACAGAAGCTGTCGATACAGTGAAGTCCAGGTTTAGGGGCAAGTGAAAGTGTCCCCCTCCAGAAAACCTGACTCAGCAGAGCAGTGA
This sequence comes from Dicrocoelium dendriticum, assembly GCA_944474145.2. Taxonomy (NCBI): domain Eukaryota; kingdom Metazoa; phylum Platyhelminthes; class Trematoda; order Plagiorchiida; family Dicrocoeliidae; genus Dicrocoelium; species Dicrocoelium dendriticum. The sequence goes on along the minus strand of OX104063.1, from coordinate 119,534,121 downwards.
ATTGCATTATGACGCGGATGCTGGCGTGAAATTCACTTCCTGGTTTCACAAGTATGAAGACATGTTTCGTGTTGATTTCGCAAATATGCCAGAAGAGAAGAAAATTTGCTTGATGCTCCAGAAGCTGGGTGCGGCTGAACATGAAAAGTTCGTAAATTGCATCTTGCCAAAGAAGAGCACTGAGCTATCCTTTGACGAAGCTGTCTCAGTCCTGTCACAAATTTTTGATGAGCAGACACGCTTGTTCAACATCCGGTACAAGTGTCTCACGATGGTCAAGAAAGAAGAAGAAGATTGGGTCACCTACTCGAGCCATGTAAATCGCGAGTGCGAACGTTCATAGTTTCACAAAATGACCGGCGACTAGTACAAGTGCCTCATTTACGTTTGCGGCCTACAAGCAGTCAAAGTTGTAGAACAAGAATACTGAGCAATATTGAACAGAATCCTGACATCACGTTGCAGCAAGTGACCAGTGAGTGCCAAAGAGTGACTAACCTGAAGCATGATAAATCAGTGATTCAGAAATTGTCCAATGTGAACGAGCATGACCTCATCTATGCAGCCAACCGGACTCTCCGAAAAGCACCAACTCACGTGAGTCCATCACATTCCAAACCTTCCTCAGCCTGTCGGTTATGTAGAGAATGGTATTTTGCTCGACACTGTCCGTTTAAGAATCACGTTTACAACCGATGCGGCAGAAGAGGTCATAAAGAGTCGTGTTGTTTGACGCGTGGTCCTACTTTGTCCAGAAAGAAGTGCAACAATGCCACACCGTTCAGATGATCCGATGGGATCAGAAGGATCACTGCAACTCTCAAGGTTGATGGCGTCAGCAGGTGTAAATACACATGGTGGAAATCAATGGCAGACAAGTCATGTTACAACTTGTTACTGCTTCAGATATCACGGTGATCTCCAGCGACACGTGATACAGGCTGGGGCGACTAACACTCGTACAAACGACCCATACGGCACGGAATGCTTCAAGTGGTACCTTAACATTGCTTGCTGAATTGAACTGTGAAGTCAATTTCCGAGACCAACAAATCCACACAACGTGTTTTGTGACGGGCCAACCGGTGTTAGAATTGCTAGGACTGGATTGGATGGACGAGTTGAAATTGCTCGGCCAGTCGGTAAACAGTATATGCCACTAGTTGCAAGTCAAGCAAGCTACGCAGATGTCAACGATGAACCCTGAATTGCGTAACCAAATTGTATATCTGAAGCGACGTCACGAATATTTGTTCAAACCCGGTCTCCGATGCTGTCGCGTAGCCAGGGCGAAACTGAACCACAAAGCAGATGACAAACCAGTCTTTAGACCAAGACGCCCGGTGTTATTCGCAAGTTAATCTTTAGTGGAAGTCGAGCTAAATTGCTTGCAATCCGAAGGTATAATTGAACAGGTCCACTATTCAGTATGGGCGACATCGGTTGTGGTGATAAAGAAAGCAAACGGTAAGGTTCGTATTTGTGCTGATGTTTCAACAAAACTGAATTCTGCGTCGGAGAAGCATCAGTACCCATTGCCTTTACTAAAAGACTTGTTCTCCAAACTCACCGGTGGCAAATGCTTCGCAAAACTTGGCTTAGCTGACGCGTACTTGCAAGTTCCAGTCGCCGAGGAGTGCAGAGCATTACTAACGGTTATTACACACCTCGGGCTTTTCCATTACACCCGGCTGCCATTTGGGGAGGAAACCGCACCAGCCATTTTCAGGCAAATTATGCATACCCTGCTGAAGGATATCCCCAATACCATGGTCCACCAGGACGATGTAATGATTATAGGCGCAGACCCGCAAGATTTGATGCACACACTGGAGAGAGTGCTTTAACGTTTGGAAGGAAGCTGGATTTCAAGTACGGGGCGTTCATGTTAGATAGTGGTAAGTTCCTCGGGTTTATCATATACCAACATGGCCGGTGCCTAGATCCCGCCAATATCGAAACTCAAACAGATGGAGCCTCCGAAAGAGGTCGCAGAGCCTCGCCCATTCCTCGGTCTCGTGAGCCATTACAGTGTTTTCCTACCAAGACTGCGTCCAAACAGAGGTCCGCCGGACCAGTCGCTGACGAAAGATAACGTTTGGCAATGGACGAGGGAATGCCAGCAGTCCTTTGACGCAGTTAAAGCAGCACCCACATCTGACCTACTACTGACCCATTTCAATCCGAACTTGGAAATCATCGTTGCTTTGGACGCTTTCAATTGCGGTGTCGGCGCCGTTTTTTCACACCTTTATTCGAACGGAGAAGAGAAGGCTACTGCGCACGCAGCACAGTCCCTAACGTCAGATGAGAAATATAGTCAGATTGAAAAGAAAGCACTCGCAATCGTGTTCGCCATGAAGCGGCTTCACAAGATACTCTATTGCATGCATTTCATCCTCCGGAATGATCACAAGCCATTGCTGTCGATATACGGCTCAAAGAAAGGCATTCCCGTTTTCACCGCGAATCGGTTACAAAGATGGACGACTATAGTGTTGGCGTATGATTTCCGTATACAATATCAACCTACGCAACAAATCTGCCAAGCGGATGCCCTGTCTCTTCTCATCAATTCGCACCCAAAGAAGAACGATGACTGCGTGATTGCAGCCATCCATTTCGAGTCCGAAGTCCAGCGACTCCTGACCGATAATGTAAGAAGATTACCTGTGACAGACTTGACACTATTATCGCAGAGACTTCCCGAGACAGAATCCTAGAGAAAGTGATGAATTACGTGCGAACAAGTTGGTCAAAAGATGATATCCCTGCTGAGTTGCGGACTTTCTTCAACCGATCTGGGTTACTGTCCATTGTGGACAACAGTTTGATGTTTGGAGACCGAGTGATGGTGCCAAAGAAATGGAACAGGCAAGTCTTACAGCAGTTTCATACCGGGCATCCAGGTACCAACCGTATGAAAACCTTGGCACGCAGTTTTATTTTATTGGCCCGGAATGGATTTAGAAAGTGAACAATTCTGTCAAATATGTGAATGCTGTCAACTGGCGGCGAGGGCCCTTCCCAGGTGCCCTAGGCAACCTTGGTGCAAAGCAGAGAAGACATGGCAGCGAATCAACTTAGATTATGCAGGACCAATCGCCGGCTAAGCCCAGCTCGTTTTCTTAGACTCCTTCTCCAAGTGACCCGATGTGATCCTGATGCAAAGTCCAAATGCCCAACACACGATCAACGAGCTAGATAAGCTGTTCCGCTATTTCGGCCTGCCAGTGATAATAGTGGCAGACAACGGTACACATTTCCCTTCAATTACCTTTCGCGAGAGGTGCAAGGAGAAATGAATCCAGCAGATGTTCTCACCACCCTATCCTACGAAACCAAACGGACAGACGGAACGGTTAGCGGATACGTTTAAACGTGTACTTTGTAAAGCAGGAGAAAACAAGTTCCCGTAGGACGCGATCTAGTCCTCCCTGTGCATGTATCGGAATGCACCAAACCCAAAGGACCCAGATGAAAAAGCCACTGCCTAAGTTTTGTTTGGACGGAAGATTCAGACATTGTTCGTTAACCTTGTGCCAAGCAGAAACGAAAAGCATTGCAGATGTCAAGTAGAGGAAAAGCTGACGGACAGGCTCCGTCATTTCCAATTTGGTGACATAGCGTATGCGCGAGACTTCTGACGACCGAGGAGGTGATCGACAGGAAGAGTGATCAGCAAAATGGGTCGAGTCATTTAGGAGCTAATGGTAGGAAATGAGAAATGAGTCAGGCGCGTCAATCAGCTTGGGCAGAATCATGACTCAAAGTTCCTCGGACATTCTGATAGACACGTTTAGTTTGGAGGAGGAAGCTGAGCGGCTGCGTGTATCACAACAGAACCTGCAAGCATCAGCTGATACACAATGCAGGCCTGCCCAAAAGAGGAGACGACCACAATGACTACATGTTGTCCCCAAGGCGAAAAGCTAAGAACAAAATCGAGTTCAAACAGTACGCAAGTGGACTCAATTCGAAAAGGGAGATAAACAAAGGCCGCAGTATAAGAACGTGACACGGTTTCGAGACGCCTAGCATCCGGACACGGGTCGCTACCCGACGGGTGGTAGCAGAGCTGAGTCATGACGTAAGCTTATGAAATCAGTTCATCATCATCACACGAGTTGCTATCTGGCGGGCGGTAGTAGAGCTGAATCATGCGGGAAGCTGAGGAACTCAGACCCTTAGCATGCGACAGGTTGCTGCGGTGATGATAGACTGTGACCCGTAAAATGAACCATGACCTGTGCCTCATATACTTCTGTCTAGCAGGTTTCGGTGTTCTGTTTTGTCCGCGGCTGGGTTGGCGTGGCAAAGAGTAGAAGTAAATCAGCGTTACAAGAAAGAATATCCAATTTTTGTCCTATGCCTCTAAAAGTAGCGACTTATGAAATTATGACATTCACACTCAAGGTGACCGTTAGTTCGACTGCTGGGCACATGGTGTACTGCGCAGTGTTGCAAAATCATATGCAAAATTACGCAGACAGAGCAATGCTGGCCAACTGTAGTTGGTCGAGGCCACAACCAATCGGCGGCTGAAACAAACTGCGTGTCGTCATGCCGAGTTACTGTTTCGCCTTTCCTTCGCAAACGCTGAAATCAAAGGCGTCTACACCTCAGCCAAAGCCTCATAAGGAATATCAGTAACATAGGCCTAAAGACTTCCTCTGAAATTGATGTCAGCCCAAAACTCCAACTCAAGACCATGGCTGCATTGACTGTTGTTTCAGTCGTTGATAAACATGGGATGTTTGCTAACATTTGCGTCACATTTCCAAATGAAGAATCATGTACTGTGGTGCTCACATACCTATCCACGTACGGTTGGGAAAAATTCCAACGCAACCAGTGCAATTTACTTAATACACACATCAGGAGATCAGGTCGGAAAAACAATCTGCTGGACACTCTTTTCTGCTAGTGACCAAAAGACAGTAAGACTTGTCTGTGTTACCGGAATAAATGTCACCCCAGAGCGGCTCATACAAGGTTGCATTCGAGAGGAATAATTGGACACATCTCCAACACTTGGGCCGGTCGTCTGATAAGACTATTTTTTCCGCTCCACCACGTAGCTCACCAAGATATAAAGGATGTAGTCCAAGGAAAGTGAAGGCTGTGCTTCAAGCAAGCCAAATGTAAGCTCGGTTGTTAGAACGCTGGTATGCACTTGGTAACAGACTACTTTCTGCTCTGGTTCAAGGCGGCGTCCTCCAAGCAAACAACGTACACGGCGGACTGAGTCGCATCTCGTAAGGGGAACAATTCAGATGACATCACTCATGTTTGGGTCTGACGAGATTTTACCGAAAAGATATCTTAACCCTGAACTGTTTGCTGGTCTTGATTCATCTGACCTCACTCAGCCAGTCTACAAAATTGGCGATCACATCCCATTCGGTAAACACAGCGAAATTGTGCAGGGGCAGTATATGCATGATAGGACACAAACTCAGTTGCCAGTATAACAAAGAAAAACGATTAGTCGCCGACCTCTAATAGGTCCCGCGCCACCTCACTAATTCACACGTCCCCTGACTCACTGCTCATGTTAGATGTATAATACGCGCGGGACTTCACCATTATAAATGAAACTTGGTTGAGAGACAAATGACCAACAACGAAGTCGCGAGGGATTGGACGCCCTTATTCACAAATATGGCAGACGGAAATGGACTACTCATACGTTGTGGGAATATGAAAGCTGGTAGATGTTAACATTTCGTATTGTCTCGTCAGTGCCAATGCAATAACAGGAAAATATATACTTTTACGGCTAGGGTGTGACGGATAAAATAGAGAGAGGGTGTAGGTACAGATATACCACCCCTACTTCTATGAGAGTCTTAAGTTTACGGAAAACTGTTTTTACACACAGAGTGCCGGTTTCATCCTGCTAATCGCGACATCCCCGGCGAAATGTAGGATGTCGATGTTAGCATGTCTCAACAACATTATGAACTGTGTAGTAGGGTCGAATGGATGACAACTCGGCTGTGTGCAAAAACAGTTGTTTGTAAGCTTATGATCCCCAGGGACGTAGAAGTGGCATATCTGTACCCTACCCTGTCTCTATTTTATCCGTCACACTCTAGCTGTAGATGTTTATCTTTTCCGGTTATTGTATTGGCATTGACGAGACAATACGAAATGTTAACATCTACTAGCTTTCGTCTCTTCACAGAGTTGTTTAAAATGCTCAAGTGAACTATTTGTTTCAAATTTCTGAAATAACGAATTCCCATCGATTCAGTCAGGCAACTACGCCTTATAGTTAGCCTGCGATGCAAAATTTCATGCTGCCCTGTGGAATTATCTTTCCTTTCTAACTGGATCGCTCTGTGTTAGTACCCACGTTCGTTTTCAAAAGTACTGCGTAAAACCAAACTCAAGCCGTTCCATGGCAACTTCAGACGTATTGCCTGCGCTCAAATAGAAACGACCCAAACGAGATTTACTGGGTTACTCGAAACGCATATGCGTTCGATGTCTGTTACGGAAGACTTATCTTTGTGCTGCAAGATAGTGTTCATTAATTTCTACAAGTACCCCATCCACCGTACCAAGGAGAAATGCAGAAATCACCTGTAGAACTCATTGGCAGATAACCAAGAGGAGACTATTTCTCGTGACCCCAATGAGTGAGTGTTGAACCTGTCAAAAGTTCCGTTGGATAACTTAAAATTGAAGGCATTATTGCTCGGATTGGATTATAACATTCCTCCTGGTAAGCTAAACCGTCTCTTAATAGAGGCCCAGTTTAATAACTTCTTTGATCAGTTAACAGGTCTCCAGCCGTATAGTGCAGATAAACTTAGCTGGTTTAAAAACAACTTAGCTAATATTGCGCGTGAGTGCATATTAACCCTAGTGAAGGAAAAAAGTGCACTTACAAAACGTCATCTTCATGTACTTCGAGAGCTGAAGACCAAAGATGTATTGAAATTAGACCGGACAAGTGCTACGGAGCCGTTATTATAAACACGGCGGGTTACGTGCAGAAGATGCAGGTTACACTGAATGAGGACAGCAAATTTAGACGTCTCAGAAGAGTAGACGATGTTTGTGGTGTAGAAGGTCGCATCAAAACTCACCTACAAATAGTTCCTGCACATCGAATGATCGACGATAGGACGTGTAACAGCCTAAAACCGGGTGGCTGCATCAAGCTGCAAATGTACGGGCTACCGAAGACTCCTAAGAGTGGCAAGCTTCTCAGACCAATTAATCAATGGTAAATACCCCGCAATACAAGCTTGCTCGCTGTCTTGTGGACATTCTTACACAGTTAAAGAAGCATGGTATCCCACATAGTATCAAGGACTTCTTCGAACTCATCGAAACTCCTGACAGCATAGATTTGTCAGATATTGTCACGTCTGCATTAGATGTACGATCGTTTACAAATGTTCCATTACGTGAGACCATTGTTTATGTGTGTGAGTTGGCGGAACATTCCAGCTTATCTCTTCCAATACCAACTGAGCTGTTTAAAGACACCCTGTTACCTTGCACTGAAAATATCAGTTTCGTTTTCCGAAACACCCCATACCGCCAGATACATGGCGTGTCCATGGGGAGTCTATTGGACACAATATTAGCGGATTTCTTCATGTCCAAGGTGGAGACAAAGATGAGTGCAGAAATTTCCCGCCTTTCCTACTACAAACGCTACGTGGACGATATTTTAGTATTCTGTTCATCAACAACAGAGATTACACGTCTTGTCGAACATTTTAAGTGTACACACAAGTTTGAGAGTAACCAGCGAAGTAGAATGTAACAGCCGTCTCCCATTTTTGGACGTACTGATTAATCGTACAGAAAACGGTCTCATCAAGCGATCTGCTTACCGAAAACTGACATGGTCCGGGCAGTACCTACATCTTACCTGCTTCACTCCAACGAGGTACAAGCGGACACTAGTTAAGACCTTGTTCAATCGTGCAACAAGAATATGCAGTCCCGATTATCTGAAAGCGGAACAGGAACTGTTAACTAATGCGCTCTTGAAAAACAGTTATCCTGGCCGGTTTATCGCAAAACATCTCCAGATAAGAGTGGCGAGAGAGAAGGTCCCACTGTGGCCAAAAATATCTTTATAGAAGTACCGTCTGAAGGTGATTTTGCCACCATGAGGACAGCCAAGCGAATAAATTCCGCTGTTCATAGGATTTATTATGTTGCCGAAACTGTCCTTATTAACCGAACCAACAAAGTGCCTGTCCCCCAACGAAGGAAAGGCAACCTGTCGGTGCCATTTCACACTGTATTTACTAATTCAATTGTAGCTGCGAGTCACACTACATAGGCCGTGCCGATAGAATCTTGAATTCCAGAACAAGGGAACATGTATCTAAGTGGATTCAGCGCGAAATTATACAGTCTTCCTCTTCGTCTACCACCCGTTCATGAAAGCACTTATTGTCTACTTCTCATCCACTTGACCCTACCACACAGTTCACAATCTTGTTGAAACATGCTAACATCCACATCCTACATTTCGCTGAGGCTGTCGAGATCAGCAGGATCAAACCGGCACTCTGTGTGCAAAAACAGTTTTCTGTAAGGTTATGGCTCTCCTGGACGTAGGGGCGGCATATCTGTACCCTACCTTGTCTCTATTTTATTCGTCACACCCTAGCTGTAGATGTTTATCTTTTCCTGTTATTGCACTGGCACTGATGAGACAATACGAAATGTTAACATCTGCTAGCTTTCGTCTTCTCACAGCGTTCTTTGACATGCTCAAGGTAAGTGATTGTTTTAAATACTCATAAATTGGCAGTACAATCATTCCCCCCACGTAAAGTTGCAACTACTAATAGGTTGGTATCGGTTTTGTTTACGGCCGCCTTTGTGAAGATGTCCTTTGTTCGAACTGAGAATCCTCTTGATTCTGTGACGAAAAACTCTGGTAAGTGACCGGTTTTCTTGGTTCCTGGCATTTGCCAGATAAGCGCGTAAGCATTTATCCCGTAGCACCGTAGCTTCAATTTGGAAGGTTATCGAAATTTTTATGATCCCTCGTGCAGCTGCGAAGTGCGCTGATATTCCCACAACCGTAGTACGCACGAAGCAGAAGTGATGGTTGAAAGCGGTCACCGCGTATATGTGCAAAACGTATGGGTGCCAAATCATAAATACGTTTTCATCAATGAAATGTTCACGTGAAAAAAGTTCAGTTACGCAATGCCAGAGCGGGTTAATTACTCATAAAACTGGTTTCATATTGAAAGAGACGGAAATGTCTGAAAACGTAGGTTGAAATATAAGGGTACATGATTTGCTCGTGCGAGCACAGTTTGCCGTTGAGCGCTAGGTTTAACAACGGCAGGGACAACAAGGATTATTATTGCAAATTGGCTAAGCTGCACAAGTATTTAAGTCGGTCATCTGTTGATTCATGTCGACCGGTGGCCGAAGGGGTTGCACGTAGAGCGCGCGTCCTCTCAGTATACTTAGCCGACGCGCGACCGGTAGTGGTCGCGTGGCTACGAAATTTCGGTGCAGTGTGCCGGCGTAGTGCGAATGATTTGCTTCTTTCCGTTGATAGATAAGCGCGACCAGAAGAAGCAACGGTAGCTTGCAAAGATAATTCCTATTTTTTCTCACCTCCAAACGATCTGTACGCGCATTGGCTAGTGTAAGTCTGTGGCAGGGCAAGTCCATCTGTAGTCCCTCGAACAAGTACCATGCGCTTGGATGACTGCAGGGGAATAAGGAATTCAAAGCATTGTGAAATCCTTCGCAGTAATTGGTGGTTTGCAGTGGCATCTCATGAGCGGCGTCATAACAGTTCCACATTCGCAGTGCGAACTGCGTTCTCGGCATGCTGCGCCTTCAAGGTAAGTAGAGAAGAAAGTAGCGAGCACCGCACTATTCGATTCTTCATTTGGAAGTGTGCTGGCAAGCTCATGATAAACTCCTCTCACTTCAGCGACGGGGACCAAGGAAAGTGCAGCCAGCGACCATAACTATAGTTGAATATTGATGACCTTTTCAAAAGTATTCTTAAGGCAGACGTTGCACCTTTATGTTGATACGTTGGCACAGGTGGAAATAGAATCGTTTAATTTCTGCGTCTGCAAATGCGGATAACAGCGTTAATAGAAGCCGTCTGAAAACCGACTAATACCTTTCTTGGAATCAAATCCAGTAACTGTGTCTTCATTATTTCAAACATTCTCGTATAGGTCTGCGTATACTTTTCTGCAGAGAATGTAAAGGCAAGCGGGGCAACCGTTGTCCAAGTTGGTGCACCATGTATACAGATGATCAAACATGCTGGGAAGTTTATCAAACTGCCATCTCCGTATATCGTATCTGTGCACAATGCAAGTATAAGTTCTTTGTCATCTAACACGAGCATCCTTTCTGGAACATTCACACTTGAGTCACGTAGAATTAGCTCAGAGTACTGTTCAGGAATAGCAAAATATTTTCTGTTGGACCAGACAAATGACCGTTTTTCGGTAACTCAAAAGCGTTCGTATAATGGATGACTGTTTGGACAAGTGGGCCAAAGCTTCACTGCTCAATGTAGGCAACACATTATCCTTAATAATGCGAGGTGTCGCATGGACTTCCCTCATGTCTAGTTTCATTTGGCTTAGTGCAGCAATGGCTTCCGGTTTTTGAAGACATGAGTCAGGACAGTGCGCAGCCGGCTGTGGCAAGATGATACCGTCCCGTGTCGTCACTAGTGAGTGACACTACACACCTCTGTTTCGCCTGCACCTCCAAGTTACCACACTTTCGATAGTGTAGCAAGCGAGAAATTAAAACCCCAAGTATGTCAAAACTAGGTAACAGTGCAACAAGAAACGGCGACATGTGTTGCAGTCCAGTTAGTAAATCGTATATTCGCGTCAATCGTTTACATTGAACTGGTGAATTAAATCGGCTACACCGCAGCGTCACTGGCCAAACACTGCTGATCAAAGGTCATTTGATGCGGTCCAGCCTCCTGCTCTGCGGCCGCGGTCACCAACCTCATCGTAGTTAGGCGACACTAGCGACGAAGTCCAACTGCATACATGGAGTACGTTTCCCCCACAATTTCTCGGCGGCTTCGACAAACTCAAATTTGTAAGCAATGCCCATTCTGTTGCGTGTGGTTTATGAATTGCACTCCTCCGCGGGTGTACAGCCCTTGTGCCTGTGCTAGGCCCAATGAATGGTTCCACCTAGCATGCAATGTGCGGTATGCGGCTGATTCGCAAATTTGACAGGAATGCTGAAGAAGTGTGTGCTGGCTTTGTTGATGAATCCTGACTAACATTCACTTGGGCCCAGATCTTATTCCATTGGGTTTACACCGGATATTGTGTGTGTGTGTGTGTGTGTGTGTGTGTGTGTGTGTGTGTGTGTGTGTGTGTGTGTGTGTGTGTGTGTGGATTAAGCTATGGGTGGTGCAGCGCAAGCCAACCATAGTCCATCTCTCATTTGGCGCAGGCATCCTGTGGCTATCCACAATAACACGCAGAACCGAGGACGTACGCATCCATTCATGATTCAAATCAGTTTATACATCCATGTATGGTCATAGTTGTCCATTACTGCAGTTGTAATATTAATCCGAGGTCTACGAGTTTGTGGAATCTTGTTACTAACTTTTGCACCGTCAATATGAGTCAACGTTTGCCTGTATTCTTAGAGCCATAGGTAACATGTTTAGGTTGTGGGCTAAGGTGGGTTATACGGTGATGCTTCGAATTGTTAAACTGCTATGCAGGCATTTGTGTAGACGAAAAATACAGCTCAATCTATAGATCGGACCAGGCGTTGGAGATGTCCAATTATTCCCCCCTCCCTCCACATGCAATGTTGTATGAGCAGCTGTGGTGTGACGGATGTTGCGATACCGAAGATTTATCTTATTGTCCCTTGGTCACTACCAGCAAGATGTACAATTGATCACTTTATGCGACATGAATTCCTAATAAGAGAATTAAGTAAAATACATACAAAATAGTCACATTTGACCAGACTGCGAAACTGTGTTTACTCTTAGTGTGCGCAACGTTCCGTGTCACAATCTTCCGTGTTTACAATTATTTCGTGTGCATTTTAAGCTGTGCTGCAACTTTCGTGTGCGCTTTCTTCTGGTCACCTTGCAATTTTGTTCCAACAAATGGGCTGAATGTAGCCAATCACTACTGCATATTGTTTGCTTTATTGTGAAGTGTTGCCTGTTAGCTACCAGGCGAACTATTCGGGTTAGCTACTGTACCTTCATTGTTAAGTTCTGTGTTTCTCGCTTGGTATAAGTGGATCACATGTAGTGTAAATTTTCGGCACTGATTACAACGAGTGGGATGGCGAATAAATGGAACGCTAAAGTATGAAACGGCCGTCCAGCGTTTTGTAGAACGTGCGTTGTCCGTCCGACCGGGTAATTAGCTAAATAGATGGGATGTAAACGATTCCAACTTGATAAACAATTATATGCACGGCGGAACAGTACTATTATTTTATATACTCTGCTGCAACGCATAGCTGATTGTAGCCTACAGACCGTTCAGTTTCCTGACATGCCCTAATCAATTCGTATTCTTCGAAATCCATTCCTGTCCAACACAACTACTTTATGAATTGTCAAAACTAGGTTTCGAAACGTCATCATCCCTCCAATAGTAACATAAGAAACGGAACCGTAACCCTCGCGCATTGAAGACACCAAAGGGGTTGCTGCGCTTGACCATCGGCAATTGGAAGCAATGCCCATATCTGACTGGTCCACCGAGTAGCTAATCACAACGTGTTCACTGGGGTTTGGCGACCGAAGCACTAATCCGGTACTAGACAATGTGATTATTCCAAACCACAAATACCGACCACAGTTTCCTCATTTCATGCCCACTGACCTCGCGACGTGCTTTGGACCCTAGTCCCGCTTACCTATGTTAGACCCTGAGGTATCCACTCGACTACGCGGATGAATGTCATAAATGAGTTAACCGAACAGACGAGATGAGGTAGTGTGCTTCGTTTTCAAGGAGACTAACTTCGAATCTAGTCTCATCATAGATTACAGACCGCATACCAGACGGTGCGGAGGAAACATTTACGTTGTTCGTTCTATTTATATTTGTACATATGACCGCTAGGTCCTGCACCCAATAGTGTAAGCTTTCTTAGGTTTTTACGCTAACTGCGCCCAAAATTCGTAACTGATGTCATCGTTATCATCAAGATGACTTGTCATGTTGATGGATCCACTGCCTTTCAGTACGCTCATTATACGTGCTCAAGGATAATGATACTACCAGTGGTAGCAGTAAAAAGAATAACAGATCTGCTACTCCTCAAAGCCTTGAAGAACGGATGGGACTAATCTGGAAATTGTGTAATCGGGGTCCATATCTCTTTAAGGTCCCAGTCCACTTCAAAAAGTGGTAAGTAGCACGTCGGTCTCTTGCGAGAAGCAGGTGGGAATTTGGATTCATCCAACTTCTTCATGATGCTCAATGCCTACGTGCGTACCCACACCAAATACGCTATCCATGTTTGGCAATGTTGGCTAAAGTGTGACCTCGCAGCGCTCGATACCCGGCAACGTCGGGTAAAAAAAATTGTCAAGGGCTTGCGCCCCCAACCACATCAGGAATGGATAAAGAAACGCGGAGTGTTCAGTGGACGCTATCGGCGATTACTTAGAGACCTTACATTAGTGTACCAAATATTGAAAGAAACCAGTCACGTACGTCGCCACCTTTTAAAACTCAGCTCGAACACCGACCTGAGAGGGAATATCACTAAATCAAGTCAAGAATACAGTCGTCTAAATTGTTGACTAACTTCTCCCTCCGGGTCTGCCAACCTTAGAAAACTCTTCTCAGCTCATTTACCTGTGCCCCCACAATGGACCATTTTCAAGAAAATCTTGACATTCCCTTCAGGTTGCTACACTTTGCTGTATGAACCAATACTCTAGAACCCATTCCGGCTCAGTGACTTTTGCAATTGCAATGCCCGTCGACGCACGTAGATCAGAGCAAGCGGATGAGAAATCTGATTGGTCTTAGCAACGAGCACTAACCATATTAACTTATTAATTGTTTCGCATGGTGATATTCATACGGCCCTGTTTTTAAAAGGCCGTTGTCTGATTACTTCACAAATGTACAGTTTATCTTGTCCGTCTGTGCAGTCTTCGAATTCGCAATTTCTTTCCCTAACAACCAATGCCCCCTATTCAGCCTATACACATTTTTACCCGTCCGAAACCGTTGTTCAATTGTTTGCCGTGGAGCTTTACGTAATCCCTGTCACCCCATGGCATCAATGTGCATTAGGCAGGAACACACACACTCACACCGTGCCCCTTATTATCGGCAGGCAGTAACTAACGTCAGTTCTGCGTGAATATGACGTCACACAGTGGATGGATAACAGACAAGACGAAAAATCATTTTGGTCTACTTAACTTGATTCATATTACTCACCGGTTTGTGTGAACACCTACATGTAATAGGGAGGGCCTCCGTAAAATAGCATTGTAAGGTTGATACGAGCAGGTTAGGGACCATTCGGCTCAGCTGAGCCGACAACTATCAATGAGGAACACATTTGCCTGTGTTCCGCTCACTAATAATGAACCCCACTGAAGCTTCTTGCGGCACACAATGGTAAATTAGAGCCAATTAGTCTGCTGGTTATTATCATCCTTCGTAAGGTTGGATCTCTATACGCTCCGTGACAGTGTTCGACTTCCGCCGAACTCGCCCAATATACTCAAATCACAATGAAATTCACCGAAATGCCAGCCAAAAACTCAAACGAAGCTTTAACCGAGATCAGAGTTTCATGGTCCCAGTGTGCTTTGGAGACGAAGGCCGCCGTGCTAAATGTAAATACTCGCAGACTGTTCCAACTCATTCAAACCGCTGGGCATAGGAGGTCTGGAATCAAGGATGTCATCCGAGAGGCGGACGATGCTTATTACATCAACAAATTGCAGCGACGCATGGACAGATGGGCTGAACATTTATAATCTCAGTTCGGTTTGCATTCGCAATCCAAATTGGCATCGAGCACACCCGGTCGCATGTCATAGGCGGTGTCACTAGTACTACCCATTGAAGCGGTGTGTCTTGAGAGTCGACACCTGAAACATTTTAAGCCTATGGGTCCAGAAGAACTTCCAGAGAACTGCTCAAGTGCTGTGGCACTACAGTTTACGGGCTGCTAACATCTCTGCACCCAAACAGCTGGCGAGAAGAAAGATCACTCACTTGTTGGGGATAGTCAGTAAGTGTCCCAATCTACAGGGTGGCTGCGAAGTCCCCAGTCATTGTCCATAACTGATGTTTTTTGAAATACCACTTATTATTTAATATTTGCACATTTATCATAATGTTTATAGCACATATGTAAGATACTTCTGGCTTCTTATTTTCAGGCATGCAATCGAAAAATGACCGACTCGAGTCCCTACACCACTGAAGAAATACTCATAGCTGTTGTTTGGTAAATGAACAAGTGTTAGAAAAAAGAAGTGACTGAGGTTTCCACCAAATTCCAAGAGCGTTTCAAGAAGCCTGCACCAAAAAAGGACACATTATTGGCATGGGAGAATAAAACATTTGCATCTGGATCTGTGCTGAATACCCCTCGCTCTGGACGCTCTGCCTCCCGAATGGAGCAGGTGGAAATCATTCAGCAGTCAGTTTTCAATTCTCCAAAGAAATCGACTCGTAAGAGGTCTGCTGAATTGCATATTCCCTGCTCCACACTCCAAGAGCTACTCAAAACTAACCTGGGCACGCCAGCACTCAGGCCAATGCAGGTCAATGAACTGTCTGATGTTGAGCAATAGAATCGAATGGAAGCGTGTCAACGCCTTCTCCAGGAATTCCCCACAAAAATCAGTCGTCACAATGTCTTCTTTAGTGATGAGTGTGCTGTCTATCTCAGCTCACGATCACGAAATGTTTACATTTGGAGCAAGATTAACCCATACTATGCTGAAGAAACCGCCCACAACCCACCGCACGTCATGATGTGGGCGGCAATGTCGGCCACCAAAAGCATTGGACCAATTTTTTCGAAAACAATGAATCAGTTCACTTACCGGGATATGTTGGAGACCTGGTTCATTCCACAATTGGTTTCAACTAGAACCATGCATGCAGCCATTCTGCAGCAAGATGGTGCTTCTGCACATTTTGCTGTCTCGGTGCGCCCGTTACTGTATGAGAATTACCCTCGCCGGTGGATTGGACGTGGATCACAGCATTAATGGTCAGCTCGCAGTCCTGATCTCTCATCATGCGACAATGTCTTGTGGGACATGATGAAAGACCACAGAAAAACACGTTAAACACAGAAAAACTTAAAGCTGCAATCCGTGCTTCATGGAATGCGGTTTCTCCTGATGTTCTGCAACGCATCTCAGCAGGCAATTGGAGACGCATTCGTCTGTGTGCTGAGAATGACGGCGAACAGACAGACACATTGGATCCATGACAGTGTGATCTTAGGCTAGTACATGTTTGTTACCATAAATTTCATTGATCAGCGAAGAGCCCTTCTTTTCCTAGACAAGTATCATGTACAATATTTTTACATTTATACACTGATTTACGTAGGTATATGCATAACCGTGGAGTGTCCGGGGACTTTGTGGCCACCATTTACAAGAAAGGCCCTGTACCTAATGCGCCAATCACAGGGATTAGTCTGATATCCTATGCCTCTACGTTATTAGCATCAATCATGCTCCGCTGACTACCCCCAACTTGTGATACACTACCGGGAGGAGCAGACTGGGTTTCATCCAGGTCGGTGATGGTGGATCAACTATTCATGCTTCGTCAGCTCTAACCGAGACCCAAAATCGTGGTCTTGCTGGAAATTTGGGCCGCATTCGACTTAGTATACCAACAGGCTCTATAGCATTGCAAACCAAACAATGGAGTTCCCTAAAAGATCATAGCGCTTTACCTCCGTGCTTCGGGAGGAGTGACAGTCTACGGCAGACCTTTTATACCACTCCCTGTCACCAATTGTGTGCGAAAGAAGATATCCTGTTGGGGGCTTTAGAAGTGTTGTAGAGTTTGGCATCGAGCTCTTTCAAGGTACTAGCGCAACTGCCTTAAATCAGGCTGAGGATATTGCCTTGCTCCTTGACGGCTCACATGGTATGCCGTTGATGCTTGATCGACTGGCGGTTGAAGAGTTTAGGTATTGGATGGGATTTGGGCCCTCCAACTACAAAAAGCGCTGTTAGAGGACGATGTGTCTGTGAGCTGTGGCAATTTTGGTGGTCCCCTCGGTCCGTTACTCCACTGGAAAGCTACCGTTTGTTTGGGAACTACAAACTATTTAAAGAGAAAACCACAATGTACCAATCATGTTTCCAACATGATTTATAACCAATAGAAAGTCGGCCATTATCTCATGAGGTTCGGAGTCCCGTTCCGGTTGCACTTAGGTTGCATACGCAAATACGAGTACCGTGTTTCAACAGAAAGGCATATGAAAACTGTACAAGTGTGGTAAATTTTCCATTTTGTCCAACAAGTGGAAGTGAGGATCGCTGATGTTCGGAGATGAGTGGTCAAGTACTTGCACAAACTCATTTGAAAAATCGCATGGTTGTGGTTTATCTAATGATAGTTGTCAACTAAGGCGCGGGAAGAAGTCTCTAACCGCTGCGGGGGTAATTGTTCGTTTCCATATTCCTCAAGCCGACCAAAGTATTGTGGATTGTCTTCATCTTCCGATAACTGTTGAGTGCCAAGAAATCTATCATAGGAAGGACTATGTTGAACATTTTGCTTATTGAAACCACGGTCAGTCGGCAAAAGAGAGTCCCTATCCCAAGCAAGGGCCTCCAGGTACATGTATCTCAGGAAGCCGATGACGAAGGAAGCGACTGTTGCGGTAAAGCTTATGACTGCCACGGCGTACGACCATGATAGAACATTGAACTGTGGAAACGGCATCCACCTGCTGTCGTATCTGGCCACGGCAAAAGCCACCAGTGATGCGGCCAAAGTGAATGCTGAAACAAAAAACTGGGGTCCATACAGTAACATCAAAATTACATTGTGCATTGTTTTATGAGTACCGACTACACTGACCGCAACAAAATACAACACGGCATTCAAACCGACTGAAAGAGGTTCACCGAATGTGATTTTGAAGCCAATGTCGGGCCTGCTGGGATTACCCTAGTATTCGTCAACAGCGATGTCGAACATCGCGAACATGGCGAAACAACAGACTTCAGGTGAATAAACTCTTTTCACCTCATCCTTTAGTGATATTAAATTAGGAGCAATGACACAGAATTTGAATGGTGTATTTTAATGCCAATACTTTGCTTTTATGCACCCATGAAGGGTGAATTTTCAGCTGTAACACATGCGCGATCGAAACGTTAAAGGAAAACAATGTAATACATGCAAAATAGTTTAAAAATGGCGGCTGAAACTGTTTCATGTGTGGTACAGGGACAGAAACAAAATTTGCTGTTTAGTTCTTGAATGGTAATATTCAGATCAAGCAGAAATCTCGCTAGATAAGGTAAGACAGATGAGCCGTAGGCCCGCGTGCGGGCATATGTGGCTCTGTAGTTTTGTCGCGTTGAGGATCTAGATTTGCAGTTGCATAAAACGCTATGTAAAGAAAGATGGCTGATAGTAGTGAGTGTTTTCGAAAAAGTTGTGCGCATAAATTAACATGAACAGATACATTGTGTTGAAGTAAGGTTGGTTTAGAAATGCCACAGCCAAAAGATACTGACAGCGTACTCCATTACATTTCGGGTCATCCAAAACAGGTTTACGCTGGGATAGCCTCAGCGCTGTTCCACAAGGCACAAACCATGTGCACGATGGAGGAGGACAAAAAGGATGCGCGGAAAGTAACAATGAGAAAACTATTACTAAGTGGTTACCCACGGCGGATAGTCAAACGCCAGCTACATAAAGTACTAAACCGACAATCAAGACCCACAACGGAGTGGATAGGGACGGCAGGAATTCCGTGCAAGAAGGCATTTTGGAGGCAATGCGGAGGGTAAAAAACAACGAAAATATAAGGGTGATTTACCAGCGAAACCAAACGCTAGAGTCAGCGCTGCTGCACCTGAAGGACCCCCTTCCCAAGGATATGACGACTAACTGTGTTAAGAAGATTAGATGTAAGGACTGTACACATGTGTACATAGGCCAAACAGCGACAGAGTTACGCACAAGCATTTCAGAGCACAGCAGGCACATTTCAAGACCAGCAAGAAACGAGTTTGGATATCAGGTAATAGTAAGAGACTCGGCCGTGGCAGTACATGCATTTGACACATGTCACCAGATTTATTTAGATAACGTAGACGTTATTAGGAGAGGGTATAGAATCAACGCGTCCGCGGTTGATTGCCGAGGCGGCGCAAATTGCTAAATCTGACGACTACGTGAATTTAAACGACAAATTCGTTTGGGAGGCTCGAGTGACATAAAAACTACCGAGTAAAACCAAGAAAAAGAGCCGAGACGTTAACTACGGTACTATACAAATAGTAATTAAAATACAATAGGTACATTCCTCGAAAATACCCGAGCAGTTCCGATACAACCGGACTGCACAATGTCCAAAAGAAATGCAAATAGTACTTACCACCGTAACGAAGCGTCACATGACACCGAGTCCACGATAGTACAATGGCCTTACTTTTATTAGGTCCGTTAACATTTGGTTCATTGGTGCGCAATACAATGTGGGAAACTGTGCGATGGGCTAAGCTCTTGGGGTGGCTTGTCTCAGTCAAACAGCGGGGTGGGAAGACCGTGAAGGTGTGCACTACTGAGGCGGGAGGATGACTCATGCCTGCTACATCGAACAGGTTGGATAGGAGATTGGATGCTACTGCTCAAGCCTTCCCATCTTCTTATTCCCCTCTTACGTTTTTTCGCTCTTACCGTTCCGTTCCAGCTTCACTTTTCTCCCCATATTTTCAACCCACCGAATCATTGGCCCCCTCCCACCTTGCTTTCCTACGTTTTACCTTCTATACCATTTTACAGACAGGTTAACGCATTGCACCAAGCTCTTAGCGTAGCACATTTTCGAAATCACATGCAATGCTTTCAAGTTAGCAAGGCTAAGAACGCTGTTTTGGCGTCGTTGACATTCTCATTGATCATGGGACGTTAGCCAATGGGACACCGGTTGGAAGCCCCCAGCAAAAGCGACAAACAGTCTAATGAAAGTGGTCGAGCACTACCTTCGGTTCTATTTTGATGCCTATCTGAAGGAAACCTCGATGATTGGTCTCCAAACTGCAACCGTCCTATGGACATCTTGTGATGCCTGTCTAAGTAGGAGATCCTAGCTACCACATGTTCCGAAGATTAAGCCGTAACCAGTGCGGACAGACATACTAACCAGCACATGAAACGGTCTATACTTAGTGATCGATAGCGGCCACCTGGTGGAGGCTTATTCAGAGACCTAACCATGGTTGCGTAGACAGGCAATCTTCTAACTGGTATTCCGCAATTCAGAAATGGCTGCTAAGCGGTTAGACAATTTTGTGCGATTGTTATTGCGACGGTCATGGGGACATTGTTCCCACTGAATTTGGTAGATCAAGCTGAAGCTGAACAACGAAAGTGCTATGTTTGCTTACCTCTATCATAGTTGATGACTAAACACAAACTAAGGGGATTCCAAGTGTGGTGTTGACATGACGTTAGTGAGTGTTCGTTTGTCTCCACACCAATGGGTGACTTTGTTAGTCAGTTATCGCTTCAGTGTCTCCATGTGTGGCGTTATTGAAAGGTCATAGGCGCCTATGTATTCAAGTGATAATTAGGCTTTACTTCCATATGGTCGCCCATTCGTGTTGAGACGCTTTGACAAGTGGCTCTCTGAATGGCCCCATTAGAAACAGTCAATGCAGATGGCACCTCCCTATTGCGTCCATGGATTGGAATGCTATCCTCATGAAATCGGCATTACTCAACAAAGAAACACCTAAAGGGGCTACAATGACTACTGTATTTATACATGTCACATCGTCCTGCTAGAAAAAACGCAAGGCCGATGATTAGTGGCGACGCAGGCATTTTACTCTGGTAATTCAGCTGAGTACTTGGCACAGACAAACACTGTTGTCTCACCCACGGGCGTTCCTACAATGTGTTTGCAATCATTTACAAAAGCAACCGCGCCCACTAATCCTGCTATGGACCACTGTTTCAGCTAGTCTTAGAAGCAGTCATGTGTGCACGCCGTGACACAGGTTGTTATCGACTTGGCAACTACTCGGAAACATTTTGTCATTGGAAAGTAGGTAATTCCCGAGGCATTGTTGAAGGAGAAAAATTGCTCCAAACTCTATGCTTACTATGCGTATGTGTATGCATTGCCCGTTGGCAGATAATATCAGGGCCGTAGGGTCACTTGGTATTTCAAGCTCATCAATCACTTGGAAGGGAAGTGTAAATATCCTGTTGAAACGCAGGATTGACATGCATCTTACGACCTTAACATAATGATAGGTCCATGGGTCCTGAAGCGATAACTGACTAACAAAGTCGCCCATTGGTGTGGAGACAAACAAACACTCACTAACGTCATCTCAACACCACACTTGGAATCCTCTTAGTTTGTGTTTAGTCATCAACTGTGATGGAAGTAAGCAAACATAGAAATTTCGTTGTTCAGCTTCAAGTTGGTCTACCAAATTCAATGGGAACAATGTCCCTCATGATCGTCGCAATCACAATCGCACAAAATTGTCTAACCGCTTAGCAGCCATTTCTGAACTGCGCAATACCAGTTAGAAGATTGCCTGTCTACGCAACCATGGTTAGGCCGCTGAATAAGCCTCCACCAGGTAGCAGCTAGCGATCACTAAGTATAGACTGCTACATGTGCTGGTTAGTGTGTCTGTACGCACTGGTTACGGCTTAATCTTCGGATCATGTGGTAGCTAGGATCTCCTACTTAGACAGGCATCACAACTTGCCTGTTGCAGTTTGGAGAGATTTCCTTCAGATGGGTATCAAAATAGAACCGAAGGTGGTGCTCGACCACTTTCATTGGACTGTCTGTCGCTTTTGTTGGGGCTTCCAACCGGTGTCCCATTGGCTAACGTCTCATGACCAGTGAGAGTGTCAACGACGCCAAAACAGCGTTTTTAGCCTCGCTAACTTGAAAGCATTGCACGTGATTTCAAAAATGTGCTACGCTAAGAGCTCGGTGCAATGCGTTAACATGCCTGTAAAATGGTATAGTTTCAACTCACAAGTGAACGCTGACCGTCATTCCTGTCCTGTCGACAAGCCCATGTCCACACAAGCGGTCCATTTCAGTTCATCAACTTCCATTTGGAGCCCTTGATCATCCCTCAGATTGGCACGCTTCAATGTACGCACATTACTACAGATCGGTCAACAGGTAGCACTTGCCCGAACATTAGAGACCCTCTCGATCGATATCTGCTGCTTATCGGAGACTCGCCTGCAAGACTCGAGCTCTGTGCTCACTCTGCGATCCCCTTCAGGTGACACCAGCAGCACTTTCGCATTGCGCATATCCGGTGACGATGCGGCTTCGAGCACCGGCCAAGCCGGTGTTGGTCTTAATCTGAGTCCCCGGGCTGAAGCTACTCTGGTTGATTGGATCTAAATTAGTAGCCGGATGTGTGCGGTCCGATTGGCTGGCTCGTTCAAAGCTTTGAAGTCGAGTGGGACCAACAGGTGTCTATTCGTCATCGCTGCCATGCACCCACAAACCGTAGCGATGATTCTGTAAAAGACGACTTTTATCGCCAATCGAACGAGCTCCTTCGCCACAGAAGAAGTACGGACACTGTTGTGTTGGCAGGGGATCTGAACGCTCAAGTTGGAAAGTTGTCCACTGATGAACTGCATCTGGGCGGCCAACATGGTATAGGCTCCCGTAATGATAACGGTGAGCGGTTGCTTCATTTGTGTGAAGATGCTCGCTTATTTCTGCGAGCACTACTTTCAGACATAGCACCCGCCGGAGGGAGACTTGGCGCCCACCAACCTCGAACCAGCCTTGGACGAAAATCGAGCACACTGCAATTAGTTACCGATGGAGAGGCTGCGTCCAGAACTGTCGCTCGATTTGGAGCACAGGTGTGGACACCGACCATGCACTTGGATGTGCAGACCTGTGGATGCGTCTTGGCGGACGCCCACGAAGACCTTGTGAGCACGTTAACATCAGCCAACTGGCGAAACTAGCTGCTCTGAATGCCTACCAAAATACACTGTCATGCGAGTTGAGTAAGCGCTCACTGGATGCAGTTGAAGGGCACTGGTCTCCTATTCATCAGACCTTACTAGCAGCAGGCAAATCCTCATGTGGTATGTCTAATCGCCAACATGGATATTGGGTCTCTTCGCAGTCTCTGGAACTTATCGATGCTCGCCGACATATCCCGACTGGAAGCGAACACAATGAAACTCGCAAAGAACTCCGGGCAAAAGTCCGTTCTTGCCTGAAGCGAGACTGCGAATCCCGGTGGTCTCATTGTTTATCAGAGATGGAGGTGGTCGATGCCTTTGGTAACCATCGAAAGTTATTCCGTCTGATACGGGAAACAGGCAGCAGAAGACTTGGTGTTAGTGAAACTATACGTGTCGAGATTGTGCAGCCTATCCACAACTTATCAAAACGCTTGGAGCGTTGGGCTGAGCACTTTAAAAGGCAATTTAATCGGTCTGGATTGTCAGATTGCTCGCTGACCAGTGATCGCCCCGCTCCCTGGGCTGTCCCTTTAGATCCATCCTCTCGCTCAGAAGTTTAACGTAAGATCGTACTGTTGAAGTTAAATAAAACCGCGAGACCAGATGATCTACCTTCAGCTCTCTTTAAATTCGGGGGACCTGATCTTGTGAACGATGTATTGGAGTTACTAATGAAACGGTGGGAGCAGGAAACTGTCCCAACCGACTGGAGCCGCTCCGTCATAGTCCCGATTTTCAATGGAGGCTCATGATGGGAATGCGGCAATCATACAGGAATCAGTTTGGTCTTCATCGCCTCCAAAGTGCTTGCCTCTGCCATGCTTTACAGTCTGACTATCACATGTGAAAGCTATATTCCTGAAGAGCAAGTCGGGTTTCATCGAAGTCGTGACTACATTGATCACATCTTCACTTTGCGTCAGTTGTTAGAGCCCCGTCATACATATTCGCGGCCCACCGTTGTCTTGCTCCTCGATATCAAAGGTGCACTCGATTCGGTGGACAGACGTGCACTTTGGGACTGTCTACTCAGAAAAGGTGTACCTGAGAAATATGTAAATATTATCCAAGCATTATACGCGCGTAGCTCAGGCAGTGTGAGGGCTTACGGCAAGCTGTCGTCGCCCTTTAATATCTCCAGCGGTGTGAGACAAGGATGCCCGCTGTCACCTTTCCTCTTCAACTTCGCTATTGACGAAGTCATGGAAATCGCGTTCACAGGACACGACTTAGAAGGTGTGGATCTTCTCCCAGGAGAACGATTTCTTGACAGAGTATTCTGACGATATTGCCCTAATCTGTGACATCTCCCGGACATGCCAAGCGGCACTGTGCAGATTAGCACTGACTGTCAGCCGCTTCGGGCTTTGCTTTGCGCCGTCGAAGTACAAAGCGTTCCTGCTAGGTTGGCCTGGACCGCCTCCTTCCCTGACGCTTGGTGGGGATCAGCTAGAAGTCGTTCAAAAATGCAACTACCTAGGAAGTTGCATCAGCGCCCGTGGGATTGAACCTGAGATCACGGACCATATAGAAAAGCTCAAGGCGCTTTCGCTAACCTTCGCCACTTATGGCGCATACGCGACATCACTCATGCCCTGAAGGTTAGTGTGTACAATGCAGCGGTACGTCTGACCCTACTGTGCGGTTGTGAAACCTAGCCCCTTAGATCGGTGGACATAAAGAGGCTAGTTACGTTCGACCACCGGTGCCTTCGAAATTTAGCTCAGATCTTGTGGGAACACTACGCGAACAACGAACGTGTTCGACGCTTTGTTTATGGCACAGGAAAAGGAAATGAACCAGTCAGCGCCGTTATTTTACGCACCAGGCTCCGATGGCTCGGCCACGTGTTACGCATGCCAGCCCACCGACTCCCGCGACGTGCGTTGTTTGCACACCGGGGATGTGGATGGAAGAAGAGGAGGAGTGGCCAAGCGATGACTTGGTCCAGAGGGATGAAGGCTCTCACTTCGAAGCTGGACTCGGTTGGAGCGTCTCGGCTCCCTGGTTGGGGTCCGAAAGCCGATGAACACATTTGGCTGGATACGCTTGATGACATGGCTAGGAGCCGACTTCAGTGGCGTTTGTGCTGTGAGTTTCTTTGTCCCACCCATCCATTTTAGTGTCCCCCTCCCAGCACGATCACATTATTTAACATTTTATAATTTTGCATAGGAAATTACCTTTTTTGCTGCATAGTAGCCGGCAGATAGCTTACCGGAAGGTTGCTTATTCGTTGCTGGTAGCTCAGCCGGCTTGCACCTGCAGCATTTTATTCCCTTCTTTGATTTTAGGTATTGCGGCACAGTAATTGAGGTGTTTCCCACCTCTAGATAACGTGTATAATGTGTGTGGGTGAGGTGGTCAGGACAGGTTGCAGAGTGTAAGCGAACGGTCTCCACAGTGAGAGGTGAAGTCTTGGCAACACCGATATGAGTTCACATGGGGATAATCGGTAACTCGGCGCTCATCTATTAGGACAGGCGTCTGCTTTGGTAATCCAGACTGACATCGCGACATGCGGCTTACTAATTACATACTAGCTATGTCGGTTGGCAGGTAACCATGGCACATAAATTGTTATTCATCTTGTGGATTACATAACGCTTACGTCGCGAGGGCAAGTAACGATGGGGCATAAGGTGCGTAAACAAATAGCCGGCGGGGATACAGAGTTAGCACGCTTCATGCATCTTTCGAATTGCGTGGTAAATTTACCGCTTACAGTGAATAAAATGGAGGGAGTAGAACTCTACCACGTGGCGAGCGATATGAAGTCGGCCAGCATGACGAGCGTCGTTGCGTGGGTCAGATGCAAATGTGCATGGGCTTATCCGTCAATGCCATGACGCACATAGGAACACCTGGACTATTCCCACTGTGATTGAAACACCTGAGGTGTGACGGGCTGTGACTGTAATTACACTTTGGCTCAAGTCTCGGGTAACAGGGTTATCGCCCCTGTCCGCTATAAAATCCCACTCCAATTGCACACTGATTCACCTGGTCTGACGAAGCTTTTGTGTCAAGAGCGAAACGTTACCAAACTACTACACCAACCGATTGTTTCCAAACCTCGCTAGACTCATATGTTCTGGTTGTTAACAAACACTAAGTCCAGGGTTGCTTCTAACCTGGTGGGACATTTCACGATGTTCTGTACTCCAAGTGTTGTGAGGAATGTGGTGTCACACCTATTGAAATCACCAGAAAATATGTATAGGGAATGGTCAATGTGTACAATGACAGCAGTCGTGAAGTCATCGCAAAATGTGTCTGATGCTGAGCTTGGACAACTGGGGGATATATAAATGTTGACTGGCAAGATTGAGCTATATCGACGCATATATTTTAGCGTGCATTGTAAGCTAGGCAACCGATACGTTGCGATGAATAGCAGAACCTTTTATTCACTGATGAGCACAAGGAAACGTTACTAAAGGTGATAACTCCACCATCTCGGTTGCGGAAGGGGCATGGGCGACCAGCACGGTGAAAAATATAACCGTCAACTGCTACAACAGCGTTTTCAACAACTTTGTGAAGCCAGGTTTCCTGTAGCATACTTACTCGTAGCTGCGCGTATTCGCGACAGTGAATGTTGGTTTTAAGGTTTTACATATTTCCAAGAAGTGAGCGGACGTTGGTGCTGATAAAAAAGCAGGTATTCTTATAATTGACAAACTTTTCTTCCACAGAGCAACCCCCATCCAGCACGATGCTTCTTCGCAAATTTATTACGTTTTTGACTTTCTAGCCAAGATGAAGAACTGGGTAGTACGGCTGAATTTCGTTAGGGTGAGAAGACCCAGTAGTGTATCTTTTGTGTTGCTTCGTGTCTGACAATTGATAAATGTGATGAAAACTATTTAAAGACAGGTCTAGCACCAAACATCCAGTCAGGATACAAAGGCAGTAAGCAACCAGTAGGCTAACTAAATATTAGGTACTAATTAGTGGTTTAATCAAGGAGTTATCTTCCGTAAGTTCGACTCTCACAATGTTTCCCACTTCATTATACAACAGACTGGCCTGCTGCGGCCTGGAGGATATACTTTAAAATAGCTTAAATTCATCCGCAGCTTGGTTCGGGGTATCTGTTAGATACATCGATCCTTGAGTACCAACTAGCGTGCAGCCCAAAATAATGAAACGCGTGTTAGCCAGCACATTCTTGCATACCACATAAGCAACTTACCTGTAATGAAGTGTCCAACTAAACAGCATTTCATCACTGTTAAGTTGTCCCGATGAATAGAATATGTTACTTGGCAGAGGACAACAAACGTAACCAGCGACTGCAACAATATCCCCAGGGAAGATAAAGTTTGTATTGCGTACAGCCAAGCTAGATGGAAAATAAGTTGAAAGCGGTAAAGAGCATAGTCATCGGTAGTTAGAAGTCGGCTCATATGCTTAAAACGACATAGTAGTGTAGGCCCGCAAAAATCATCGCTCGGCTCATTCTTAAGTAAGCCAATTCGCGATTTAAAGAATACATGGGTATATACCATGTTGGTCAGAGCGAATCGTCGGGTCGTTGTAGACGTTCTACTGGTATAAGTAAGCAGACTTCGCGTGTGTAGGTCAACGTGATGAAACGGGGAATTTCAACCACAAGGTTAGAGTGCTTGGTACTTATATTGCCAGCGCCTCTGGTCGAAAAATCACCGTTACTACAAAGAACTGTCCCTGCCAGATGGCGCTGGGCTGTCCGCAATCATTAGGTACGCTGGCCAGTAAAGAGCTGCGACGCTCAGTAATTCGTCAGTTAATCAACTAAGATTGAACGACTTGCGGTGGTTGGAACATATGATGCGTATTTCCATTCACCATCTACCGTAAGGAGCATACATACGTTTGCAAGGTTTAAGATGATGTGAGGCTACAATGACACAACTGTTGTCTTGACCACGGGAAATTAATTTACTGGTCCGCTTCGGGACTTTGACTACATTCCAACTGGCAGACATTCTGGTAGGTCAGAAAAGAATGAGGATGGTATGGAACAACAAGAATTGATGGGCTGTTTTATCCGAACCAATCGAATTTGTTGTGCATATGCGAGTGGGCTATATGTGTAGTAAGAGGTTTATGGTGCAGATCAGTGAAAATGACAGGGTAACCCACTTAGAAACAATACAGCGTAGGCATTCAGTAGCAAGAGATGATTGACCTCACACTGTTCTTGAAATGTAGGCGTATAAGCTGCTATGCTGTCAGAAAAACTTAACAGAACCATTGGCCGTTTTCTATCGGCGATGTCTAGAACGGAACCATATTACATCAGCTTAGAAGCGGGGGGTCGTCACTTCTATTCATAAGGGAGGTAGGCGCATTGATCGTACCGACTACCGTCCAATAACGCTACTTCCTGTACTTTCCAAAGTTATGGAATCAATCATTAGATGCACCGATACAGTATCTGGAAAGCCACAACTTAATAGCCCCAAAGCAACATAGCTTCTCTCAGAAGCGCTCATGTACTACTAACCTACTAATGGCACGTAATAGCTGAAATGAAGCCGTTGATGATGGAGCAGGAGTCGATGTCAGCTGTCTGGACGTCTCAAAAGCGTTTGATCGTTTAGACCATCGAATTCTCGTTCACAAGCTTCGGAACTACGGCACTGGTGACCCAATGCTGAGTTGGATAAGCAATTTTCTACACGAACGTCCGTTTGAGGTGTGAGTCCGGGAATCACGGTCCGTGTACTTCAAAATGGCCATCCACATCGTTCATTATACCGTTGTGCCAAGCGTTGCCCGTCGTGACCCGGTGGCTTAGGGGTAGCGGTCACAACTAACATCCCGATGGTCCCGGGTTCGATGCCTGCTAACTCTATCTGATGAGATGTAATAACATCGAAACGCGTCATAGTAGTGCAGTGTTTTCGGGCGGGCAACACCCAATTTCTATTTGCATCAGCTACGGTCCTCGTGATCGAAAGACCAAGGTTCACTTCAATGGGAATCGCGGTCAACATTGAGATTGCGCGTTGCAATCCATCCACACAACGTGTACTTCAAAATGACCCTCAACATTGATGTAGAGTATGTTGTACCAAAAGGCTCGGTGCTCGGGTCTCGTCTATTCTGGCATTTATAAATGATTTATCGAGATCAACTGCTGCCGATTTCCTATTATTCGCGGATCATATCAAGATTTACCGAATGATCAGAGAATCGAACGACCAAGAAACGGCACCAGTGCCATCTTAACATGATTTCGAACTGGCCAGTTCAGAACGTCCTACTATTCCACGTAGACAAATGTCGCGTTGTGTAATTACGCCATAGACATGACTACTCCTATTTGTTTGGAACAAACGGATTGCAGACCAGCTCCCAGGAACGTGACCTTAGTGTGATCGTACCAAGTGACCTCAACTGCACAAAACAGGCTGATGTAGCTGCGAAAAGTGGCAACAAGCACGTCGGTCTGCTGCGAAGGGTATTCGGGAGATTTGACCCATCAACCATTCCAATGATACATAATTCCTACGTGTGCCCTCACGTTGAGTACGTTATCCAAGCTTGGCAACTTCGGTTGAAACGTGACCTAGAGGCATTAGAGAAGCCACAACGAAGTGCAACAAAGAATGTAAAGGGCCTGCGCTATCACTATTGCCACGCAAGGCTGAAGTTGCTGGGAATTTTTCAGCGAACGCTACCGAAAGCTGCGCAGCGATCATATAATAGCGTGCCAAATATTGAGTGACCCTAACCATGTATGTCGCCATTTGCTGAAACTTAGACACAACATGCGGCTCAGGGGTAACTGTTTGAAATTGAGGGAACAATACAGACATCTAGAGTGGTGACGGAATTAGCTTTCCCTTCGAGTTTCTCAACCCTGGAACACTCTCCCAGCATCAATTGTATCCACCACTACTTTGGACACTATCAAAAAAGGACTGAATGTTGCTTTTAGCTCACAACACTTCGTTAGCTAAACTACGCCATTGTGGATTAGGTTAAGCATACCCTACTACAGGGGTTATGTGTCATTTGGATCAAAGAAGGCGGAGCATAAGTGAGCGACCATAGTTTATTTTTCTCACGCTTTACACCAACGAGCATTTCACCAGTGAATTTCTGTAAGTTTACACACGATTTTGATTTTACACTAACGTTATTTATCAACAAATTTGTCTCGGTAGACGCTCAGCAGATGAATCACATACATTTCAACTTCAGTGTACTCACTCTAAACACCCCACAGGACGTGTTAAGTACCAGCATTTATCCCATGGTAAATCCCAGCTCATTTACCATTGATTGCAATGGTAAAACTAAGCAGATCAATACAGGCCGACTTAAGCTTGTAGTTGCGGACAAATCTAACTTTACAGTGCAACTAGCACGTTTTCAACCAACGCCTTCATGCCAACATCGCAAGTTCATCCCAGTCACTCCGCTCCAGTGCAAACCAAAGCCTCAACCGACCTCATTCGTATTCGACCTGTCATCAACCGACGTGGTAGGGAAGTTGAACCACCAGTTCGTTGCTCAGACTTCGTTAACATCTGCTGACGTCCGTAGAGCAAGCGCTTCACACTTTTATACCCCGTTTTCAAACAACTATAAACGTTGTTAAAATAAAAAAGACTAAGATATTTGGAATCTATCAAGAGAAGAAAATTGCTTGCAAACCCAAGACAGCCTCGTAGGTTATTCCCATTAATAGAAAGGTAAGCGGAGCCAATGTCCAGACACTGGGTCACGCACGGGCTTACCGCGGAGCACGTGAGTTGTCTGCTGCATGCGAAGGTCACATACACGAGCGGGGGACGACCTTCGACCGTTTTGCCAAATTTGGGAAGCGGGTGCAAACCGATTGGCCAGCAATTACAAGCCGGAATCAAGGGAGGAGAGCCATTCTGCCAAATTTGGAAAATCCGTGCGACAGAACCAACCCACATTGGCTGAGAGCCAGATGTTTCCAAAACTAGTATGTTTCGTTCACCAATAAATAGAACTGCCATGTCGTGTAGAATAGACTCCCTGTTTACCGAGCCTTGGTCTTCTGTATCCCGTCAGTTGGTTGGGCGCGTGATTGAGCAATCAGGCGATCGTAGTCTCGCAGGCGCAGACTAGCAGCAGTGCAGCAGGACGAAGGCAGCTTTACAACAGTGGCGACAGGAGTCAAAGGAACCCAAAGATGTCAGTCAGTTTTGAGCAATTGCAGTATCTGTTGCAGCAACAGCAGGCGCAGTTTGAGAAAGCACAGGCCAAGCTGATCGAAACGCTGACCAAGAATTTGTCACTACAGGCAGGCTCCGTAACAGGAACAAGCGAACGTTGTCCCTCAGCAGAAACCTTGACCCAGCAAGTTTGTGAATTCCGTTACGATGCTGATGCCGGTATTACTTTTGAATCGTGGTTCCATAAATACGAAGACCTGTTTCGCATTGATTTAGCCGGTGATTCAGAGGACAAGAGAGTACGCCTCATGCTGCGGAAATTGGGTGCGGCCGAGCACGAAAAGTTTATGAATTTCATCTTGCCGAAAAAGAGCACTGATTTAACATTCGATGAAGCGGTTGCTACCTTATCCCAGATATTTGGAGAGCAGTCGTCATTATTCAATATCCGATACAAGTGCCTGACAATGACCAAGCGAGACGACGAAGACTGGGTTACTTACTCGAGTCGCGTAAATCGTGAGTGTGAACGGGCGCTGTTTCACAAGATGATAGCTGATCAATACAAGTGCCTTATTTATGTGTGTGGTCTTCAAGCAACCAAAGATGCGGATGCCCGAACAAGAGTGCTGAGCAGAACTGAACAAAATCCCGAGATCACACTGCAAGAAGTGACGAACGAATGCCAGCGGTTGATGAACTTGAAGCATGATGCTGCGATGATCCAACAGTCCTCTATCCAGAGTAGTCAGGACATCATTTGCAGGGTCAGCAGAAGTCCTCAGAAAGAAACGGTCCATGTGAGTCCACCACATTCTAAACCCTCTTCTGCTTGTTGGTTCTGCAGGGAATGGCACTTTGGTCGAAACTGCCCGTTCCGAAATCACATTTGCTATCGTTGTGGTAAGCGGGGACACAAAGAGTCGTGTTGTCTTGCGAAGCTACCAACAATGAGCGGAATACGGCGTCGAATCCCAGTGCGCTTCCGATGTCACAACGAGGCCAAAACCGTGACGGCGACTTTCAAGATTGACAGTGTCGGCAGGCGTAAGTTTACAAATTTGAAGATCAACGATAAGGAGGTTAAGCTGCAGTTGGATACTGCGTCAGACATTACTTTGATTTGTCGAGACACATGGTGTATGCTGGGACGACCACCGCTTGTCCACACAGACCACACAGCACGAAACGCATCCGGCGGTATTTTGAAACTTCTCGGAGAGTTGCATTGTCAGGTCAGTTTCCGTGATCAGCACATCCGTACAACCTGTTTTGTGACAGATCAACCAGGATTGAATTTGCTGGGTCTGGATTGGATGGAGGAATTGAAATTACTTGACCAGTCAGTTAACAGTATATGCCAGAAATTACAAGTTGAGAAACCCGCAGAGACGCAGAATATGAGCCTCGAACTTTACAGTCAAATTGCAGAACTGAAGCGACGCCACGAAAGTTTGTTCCAACCCGGTCTTGAATGCTGCCGGATAGCCAGAGCTGAGCTGAACCTCAAACCAGACGCCAGACCAGTCGTTAGACCAAAACGTCCAGTGCCGTACGCAACACAACCAATAGTGGAGTCCGAGTTAAATAGGTTGCAGTCGGAAGGCATAATCGAGCGCGTACATTACTCCGAATGGGCGGCACCCATCGTTGTGATAAAGAAAGGAAACGGCAAGGTACGTATTTGTGCTGACTTTTCAACTGGCTTAAATTCCATGTTGGAGAACCACCAGTACCCTTTGCCTATACCTGAAGATTTGTTCACCAAGCTTAACGGTGGAAAATGGTTTGCGAAACTCGATCTAGCTGACGCTTACTTACAAGTTCCAGTAGCCGAGAACTGCAGAACTCTATTGACGGTCAGCGGCATGGCAAAACTCAAAGAGATCAAGAACCAGCGGCACCACAGTGGGACATACTACTGGATACATTTGGTTTAGAAAACAGAACTGATCCCCAAAGCGGAACACAGCCGGTCGCACAGACGCCACACGACGTGACATGCCGGCCAAGTCGAAGAAGAAGGCAACCGCAATGGCTACAAGTGGATCCCAGGGTGAAAAGCTACGACCAAGCCCAAGTGCGGAAGATAAGTAGGAGCAATCAATTCAAAGGGGGAGGTAATAGAAAGGTAAGCGGAGCCAATGTACAGACACTGGGTCACGCACGGGCTTACCGCGGAGCACGTGAGTTGTCTGCTGCATGCGAAGGTCACATACACGAGCGGGGGACGACCTTCGACCGTTTTGCCAAATTTGGGAAGCGGGTGCAAACCGATTGGCCAGCAATTACAAGCCGGAATCAAGGGAGGAGAACCATTCTGCCAAATTTGGAAAATCCGTGCGACAGAATCAACCCACATTGGCTGAGAGCCAGACGTTTCCAAAACTAGTATGTTTCGTTCACCAATAAATAGAACTGCCCTGTCGTGAAGAATAGACTCCCTGTTTACCGAGCCTTGGTCTTTTGTATCCCGTCAGTTGGTTGGGCGCGTGATTGAGCAATCAGGCGATCGTAGTCTCGCAGGCGCAGGCTAGCAGCAGGACGAAGGCAGCTTTACAACACCCACCAAACCCTCTTACATACATATTGTTATGCATTTACGCTACTTTCGTCCGTTGTTGTTTACATAGTCACACCGTCGATTTATTGTTTCCTGGTTACACCTTGGATGCAGATTTCGTTGGATCGCCGCATCTCAACTGAAAGCACAACGAAGTTCCAGCTAAGCCTGCTACAGGAACTTAAGAACTGTCTCCCACAAACATTGGCTTCCTTTTCGACACCGTAGGGAAGACACGGGCGTAGACCAGCTCGAATCTATTCGCGCTAGTGCTCTCCCAGCAGCTACATCAGGTTTCACAACCTGGTATCGCGTCAGGCTTCCTAGCGAAGGATAGTACTTAGGTCGATCGAATGACTGCTTACATCGTCCCTATTGGGAGAGGGCTATGTAGCAGTCTGGAGATTCTCCGCGTTGCCTGTATAAAATTACAACATGAACTACTATCCCATTGTATACTTAGGCGACCGGTGCGAAAGGTTAAAATGAATGCGAGTTGGATTACTTGTGGCGAGCAGCGTCTTTGCTTAGGGTTTAGTTTGGTTGCAACGTTCGACCATACATGTATGCTACGCTTCGTTCCCCCAACTAGCAGCGTCAACGGTATCACTTTTATAGCTAGGTCAACAATAAACCATTAAATGTACACGATGAAAGCGTCGCTGTAGCTCGAGATGTCTTCTAGAATAGTTCCCCGGCGTATAAGCTGACACATTTCATTTTCGTGCTAAAGAACTTCCTCATCTTGTTCCACACCTTGCATGGCCCCAAGCTGCTTCCACTTCTAAAATAAATCAAATATGCTCTAAAATGCAAGCAGTTTTGACCTACCGAGTAACTGAAGGCGGTAAAGGCCGGCTGACGAACCAGGAAAGATAATTTTGTCCATATGGTACTAGACGCTACCATCAACGATATCAGGCATGTATACACGGCTGGGATAATTACGTAGAAAAAGCAAATCGTTGTCAATATTCTTGCTTGTCCGTTGCAATGAGGCTGGACCTTACCGTGGTGAGATGGTTTGTGTGCTTCAGAGATCCATTGAGCTATGCTGGATGATGATTTTTTGCACCTTCACAGCCACTCATACCAAATTGGTCAATTGTTAAAGGCCAGACAAACTCAGTTTCCTGGTCCTCCAGGTTAGGGATTGAAATGCGGGTGAATCCTTAATCCTTAAAACGGATTTCTTGTAGCCCAACGCCAAACCCGCTGCCTTGCGGTCACGTTTTAGAGTCAAAGGCTTTGGTTGAGAACCTTAATCGTTCTCCTTTCTAGGCATAAGCAACCTGACAGTATGCTACTCACGCAATACAATGAATTTTTTTTCAAACGGTTTCCTGATGATCTGGCCGTCACAGGATAACAAACGGCGCCTTATCTGCTGCATCGAGCAGAGTGGATAGGGGTTCAGATGCTGCTGCTCAAGCCTTCCCGTCTTCTTATTCACCCTCTAACGCTTTTTCATCCTTATGGTCTTATTCCAACTTCATTTTTATCCATCTAGTTTTCAATACCCCGATTCTTGGCCCTCCCCCAACATGCTTTGCTAGGCGTTTACCTTCTAGTTTCAACTTACCTGCAAAAACGGAGTGTCACATCTGTTCCACCGACAGGCCCATGTACAAACAAGCAGTCCACCCCAGTTCATCGGCTTCTATTTGGAGCCCTCGATCCTCCTTCAGATTGGCATACCTCAATGCACACACATTGCTACAAAGCAGTCAACGGGCAGCACTTGCCTGAACTTAAGAGACTCCCTCCATCGAGATATGTTGCTTATCGGAGACTCGCCTGCAAGACTCGAGCTCTGTGCTCACTCTGCGATCCCCTTCAGGTGACACCAGCAGCACTTTCTCATTGCGCCTATCCGGTGACGATGCAGCTTCGAGTACCGGCCAAGCCGGTGTTGGTCTTAATCTGAGCCCCCGGGCTGAAGCTGCTCCGGCTCCTGATTGGATCCCAATCAGGAGCCGGATGTGTGCCGTCCTACTGGCTGTTTCGTTAAAGGCTTCGAAATCGCGCGGGACTAACAGGTGTCTATTCATCATCGCTGTCTACGCCCCTACTAACTCTAGTGATGATTCGGTAAAAAAGGACTTTACCATTAACTGAACGAGCTCCTTCGTCACAGAAGAAGCACGTACACTGTTGTGCTGGCAGGGGATCTGAACGCACAAGTCGGAATGTTGTCCACTGATGAACTGCATCTGGGTGGACAACATGGTGTAGGCTCCCGTAATGATAACAGTGAGCGGTTACTTCATCTGTGTGAAGATGCTCGCTTATTTCTTGCGAGCACTAACTTCCGACACAGCACCCACCTGAGGGTGACATGGCGTCCACCTGCCTCGAATTAGCTATGGACGCAAATCGATCACATTGCGATAAGTTATCGATGAAGAGGCTGCGTCCAGAACTGTCGTTCGATTTGGAGCACATATGTGGACATCGACCATGCAATTGCATGTGCTGATCTGCGGATGCGTTTTGGTGGTTGCCCACGACGACGCTGTGAGCGCATTGACACCAGTGAACTGGCTAAGCTAGCTGTTCTGAATGCGTATCGATATACGCTGACATGCGGGTTGAGTAAGCGCTCGCTGAAGTCAATTGAAGGTCACTGGTCACATGTTCACCATACCTTACTAGCAGCGGGCAAATCCTCATGTGGTATGTCTATTAGCCAACATGGACATTGGATCTCTTCGCTGTCACTGGATCATGTCGATGCTCGCCGGCATCTTCCGGCTGGAAGCGAATACAATGAAACTAGCAAAGAGTTCCGGGCAAAACTCTGTGCTGGCCTGAAAAGAGACCGCGAACCTTGGTACTCTCTTCATGCGTCAGAGATGGAAGTGGCCGCTGTCCTTGGTAACCATTGTAAGTTATTCCGTCTGATACGGGAAACGGGCAGCAGGAGACCTGGTGTTAGTGAAACAATTTAAGACGAGAGTGGACAGACTATCCACAATTTGTCAAAACGTTTGGAGCGTTGGGCTGGGCATTTGGAAAAACAATGTAATCGGCCGGGATTGTTCGATTCCTCACCGGCCAGTGATCGCATTGCTCTTTGGACTGTCCCTTTGGATCCGCGCTTTCGCCCAGAAGTCAAACGTGAGACCGGAACGTTAAAGGTGAACAACGCCGCGAAACCAGATGATCTACATCTAGCCCTCTTTAAATTCAAGAGCCCTACTCTTGGCGATGATTTACACGAATTACTATTGAAACTGTGGAAGCAGGAAACTATCTCAAGTGACTGGAGCCGCTCCGTTATTGTTCCGACCTTTAAAGAAGGCTCGCGATCGGAATGCGGCAACCATAGCGGAATCCGTCTGCTCTCATTCGCTTCCAAAGTACTTGCCTCTGTAATCCTTCACAGACTGAATGACACCGTGAAATCCAGATTCGTGAAGAGCAAGCCGGGTTCCGTAGAGCACATCTTCACTTTGCGTCAGTTGTTGGAGCACCGACACCTATTGGCGACCCACCGTAGTCGTGTTCTTGGACATCCAAGGTGCCTTTGATTGGGATGATCGATGTGCCCGAGAAACACGTAAATATTATCCAAGCATTATATTTGCGTAGCACGGGCAGAGTGAGGGTTTAAGGCAAGCTGTCGCCGCCCTTCAATACCTCCAGCGGTGTGTGACAAGGATGCATGTTTTCACCTTTCCTCTTCAAGTTCGCCATTGAGGAAGTCATGGAAGTCGCGTTCACAGGACACGAGTTAGAAGATGTGGAGCTATTCCCAGGAGAACGAC
Organism: Dicrocoelium dendriticum; assembly: GCA_944474145.2. Taxonomy (NCBI): domain Eukaryota; kingdom Metazoa; phylum Platyhelminthes; class Trematoda; order Plagiorchiida; family Dicrocoeliidae; genus Dicrocoelium; species Dicrocoelium dendriticum. The sequence goes on along the minus strand of OX104063.1, from coordinate 119,496,401 downwards.
TTCTTGACTTTGAGTATGCAGATGATATTGCTCTCAGCTGTGACAGCTTCCAGACGTGCCTAGCTGCACTGGACAGATTAACACTGACTGTCAGCCGCTTCGGGGTTTACTTTGCACCATCAAAGTGCAAAAGCTTCCTTCAAGATTAGCAGGGATCGCCTCCTGCGCTGACCCTTGGTGGGGATCAGCTAGAAGTCGTTCAGAAATTCAGCTACCTGGGCAGTTGTATCAGCGCTCTTGGGATCGAAGGTTAGATTACGAATTGTATAACGAAGATGGAGGTGCATTTGCTAGTCTTCGCCACCTACGGCGGCGGCGCGACATCACTCTCGCCCTGAAAGGTAGAGTGTAAAATGCAACGGAACGTTCGACCTTACCGTACGATTGCGAAACCTGGGCCCTTAGATCAGCGGACATAGAGAGGCTAGTTACGTTCGACCATCGGTGCCTTCGAAATTTGGCTCAAATCTGCTGGGAACACCACGTGAACAACGAACGTGTTCGACGCTTTGTTTACGGCACAAGAAAAGGAAACGAACCAGTCAGCAACGTTATTTCACACACCAGGCTCGGCCACGTGTTACGCATGCCAGCCCACCGGCTCCAGCGACGTGTTGTTTACTCGCCGGTGGTGTGGATGGAAGAAGAGGAGGGGTGGCCAAGCGATGACTTTGTCGAGAGGAATGAAAGCCATCACTTTGAAGCCGGCCTCGGTTGGAGCGTCTCGGCTCTCTGGTTGGGGACCGTAAGGCGATGAAGACTTTTGGCTAGAGACATTTGATGACCTGGCTAGGAGCCGACCTCAGTGGCGTTCCTGCTGTGCGTTTTTTTTGCTCCTCTCCACCTCTTTTAGCCTCCTCTCCAACCACGATCTCAGTTTGTAGCATAACATAATTTTACATAATAATTTTTTTGTTACCTAGTAGCTGGACGCTAGCTTTCAGGAAGGATGCCTACACGTTGCTGGTAGTTCAGCTGGCATTCAACTGTTGCATTTGTTTTCTTTTTTCTTTTATGTATTACGGAACAATAGTTGATGTGTTTCACATCTCTAGCTAACGTGTATAATGATGATGCTTGCCAGCTACGTGGAGATCAAAACGTGCAGAACAATCCTCGCAGCATTCAAGAATGGTACTGAGTATTAAAAGCTTTCCTGATTATGCAAGAGGACTTGAATTGCCTGGTGGTAACCCAAAATGGTTTGCCGAGATGGAGCTATCTAGACCTTGGAAGTAGGTCCTGTCAAACGTTAGACAATGCATGGATGTGTAACTTTAACAAAATCAATCGAAAAATGCAGCATATAATTAAGGTAAGTGTCTGTTAACTGACATGTAAACTTTACATAGAACTGCCCAGAATGTTTGGGGTAATAAATAACGAGAACACTAATAAAATTGCTTATATTTGGTAAGACACGAAGTGTTTCTGGCAATGGGAGTTAATCATTTTAATAGACAGAGTGTATAAATATTTTAATACATGCGATGGCATCGTGGCTATATACGTAAACATAAGACACTTGATCGTCCACAACGGAGTGCAGTACTTCACTGTTTTAATGGAAAAGCTTGTAACTCGGAAACGGGCTGTTCAAATTATTGACCAAAAGAAAAATATGGCTACCAACATTACAGACCAGTTACAATTCTGACATGCAACACTGAGAACCTGTCGTTGAAACAATATTTGGTAATGCAGAACGGCAGACACAATGTCATCAAAATTGTATATTAAGCAGATTTACACCAATGTGCAGAAATCATCCCACGGTGCAAACGACGCTTCTGTCATCACTGGTTAAGAAGTGTTTCACGACAGACCGAATACACAATACGAACAAAAATGGTGCGAATAAACACAAAAAGTTCACCACTGAATACTTTTAAGAACTGCTCCGCATTTCAGTCTTTACCACGGTTGCGTTTAGGAATATGTAACAGCTGTTATAGAACACTGATTAATCTAAACAAACTACTATAGTTGATACTGTGTTTCGGAGCAAACGTCCGATAGGAGTACTCACCGGGGTTAATCCAATCCCTTATGCCGTCGTATCCCACGTAATATATATAATAACAACCATAATAAGCCTTTCCGAAATATGTTGGCCGCATGTAGCCGTTAAAGCACGCTGTCCATAAACCGATGTTTTGGAAATGGCTGTGTGCCTCAGGAATCGATTGGATCCAGGACGGAGACACAAATGAAATAAAATTTGAAATTTCCGCAGCCAGTGTCAAGCCCACAAATACAGGGAAAAGGCGTATAGAATTTTCACGGAACCCCATTGCATTAATTCTGAAAGTCGAAATGATCGACCTGAAGGAAAGATTGTGGAATTCACATGTGCTTTCAACAAAAAGCGACGATTAAAAGGAAACACTGGGCACTTAAACCACAACTAAAAACTGTCCGAAAATTGGAACGGAAAGGGTTGTTGTCGGCATAGACATGTTAAAAGGTCAGCAAGCTTACATAATCTAAACTAGTTAAAAAAAGCTCATGAAGAAGAGAGAGTAAACAAATATATTACTCGAAAATACACGAAACTACAATGAACACAGCACAATACTGCTGATAAGAACGTCGAAGTGTGTCAACGATCGTTAGCAAAGTTGTCAGGTCAGGTATTCAGGGAAGAAACAAATCTTCCCCTAAACAGCATCCTGTTTTGTTTATATTATTATTATTATTATTCAATACCTGACCAATATACAATTGGTAGTTCCACAACACAGTTCAACAACAACAACATGGGGAAAACAGGTAGGCAGTGGAAAGGTTTGAAAGGTTTACAAGGTTAATGTGTTCTGTGGGCAGAGATCTTCCCCGGCACTTCGACGTCCAAGTCTCTTCACATTTGAAAAGAAGTCTCTACGGTGCTACATTCCACTAATGCTGGGGTAGCTTATACCAGCCATTGATTATACGATTCAAAAAAGATTTCGCCCTGTTATCTAACCTAGATCTCTGATGCTTGAGTTTCAGTTGATGTTCTCTTAGCTGATCTTACCCGGCTAGCACAAACTGTTCAGTATGCTGGATACCACTAAAACCTTACATGGTTTTATAAGTCTCTATTAGGTCCCGTCTTAGTCTACGCCGTCCCACTGAATATAGATCTAAACTCCTTAGGCATTCAACGTACGGTTTTTCACCCTGACCATCAACCATCCTAGTCACCAGTATTTGCACCATTTCTATACAGGCGACGTCTTTCCGGACACGGCGTGTTTGTTGTTTGTCACCGTTCAAGGTTTACTTCTTGAAAAGCGTTCCGTGGGAAAAGTTTTCGAATAACACTTATCATAAGACTTGACTTTGTCAGTATCTCTTGTGATTTAGAAGGCTTCGTAAGTTCTTGCTTATCCCGGAGACATCATCTGCGGGCTTCGCGCTGCTTGCCTTGCTGTTACCTGCCTGTTACTTTCGAGAAGTTGAAGCTTTAGTACGCCGCTTCGCTCCAAGCAAATTCGGACCTTACTGATATCTGATCTATTCAATATCTTTGGATTGATTATCACCCTCTTATACCTGATTAATTCCGTTGTGCCTGCCAGATCCTAAGAGGCTTAGTCTCTGAGGCTACGCAATCCCCGAACAACTCGGAATCTTGTTCATACGGACTTTTGGCCCTGTTCGATTGTTCCGCTCTTTTGTTGATCTTGGCATCGACGTTTGTCGTGTTTCACCGAATTGGGCATTTTCCTCGAAAACGGTGTTTTAAAAGGACACTAATCAGAAACATTAACTTTTTCGATTATCTTGTTACCCAAAGAGGCTTGGAAGTTCTAACAAATTTGGAGTGTTTATTTTGCGTTCACCCGCATTACCCGGGTTTTTGGAAATACGGATTTCTCGTCCCTTATTGCTTTACGTTTGAAACAGCAACTTCGCCTTGTTCTGCTATACACAAGCTCGTCTGGCTCATTTTCTGAACATTGTTACAGGTTTGGTGAGTTCAGATCATCACAAATGTGTTACGGTTGATATGTCCTGTTGGTGCTCTCGCCGACTGCATAGTTGGCCACCATAAACCGGAGCAGCACTTTCTTGCTTCCATCCTCTTTATCCTTCCGTCTTGAATCGCACTTGCTAAATCATGATCGTAAAGAACTGATGGGTCCGCAAGTCTTCCTAAGGCTGACGCCGTTTATATTTGTGGAAAAACGAGCAGTATAAAGCCAGTCACCAATACGTAGAATAGCCTGCAATGCGATGTGCGTAAACGGTGGTTTCATGAATCATGTAGAGTTTCAATAATATACAGCAATAACAGAAATCACTTCAGCGTAAAGAATGCTTTTCTGTAAAATCTCATAAGACCCAAACGGTTCATAGCACTGATTGTGGGGAAAGCGTCAACTCGGGCTGGGATTGACTTCTGGGCTATTTGAACGATCAAAACCGATACCTTGAGACAGGGATACAGATGGTAAACCAAGTGAACTAAATAAACATGTATCCACAAAACTCAGTAGTCTGAACTGATTAATTAGGTAACATAACAACCAAATTGCTAAGTAACAATGTCAGTTGACCAAGGTAGTAGTATGGGTCGTATGAATCGTTTTTGTACACATAATTCCGACTTCAGATGGTGGATGTAGATAGCCTCGGCGATGGATAAGAGCTGTTTGCTGAATCCTTGAGAGAAGTTTTCAGGTAGTGAGTAGATGACTTTGAAGCCATTATGGGAAGCTTTATGGTCACACTCAAGGAGGTTGGACGTGATTGAGCTGTCTGAGAACCTCATTTCGCCTTTGTGAAATCATGCCGGGATGTGCTCACGAATCTTGTGAGCTAGGCGCCTCGTAGTGGGACCCACGTATCGTGCACCACAGGAGCACGAACATTGAACGGGTCAACGACCGCAATCTATCCTTCAAGGATTTTGTAAACAGCGGCTTGATATGATAAACCATTCTCAGGCCAGCTGCGAAATAAGTTTCCTCAACAGCATCTTTCAGATGTCAGCTGCAGAATCGCCCTTAAATGGCATATGTGTGGAAAGTTCTTTCTCAGGAGCAATGCTCCTAGGTGGCTTCTGATTGCGTTCCTTCATGATAAAGTTATCAGGATAACCAGTTTCCCTGAGGGCGTCGCTGATTCTCTGTAGATTTTCGTTGACAGTATCCGGTGTACAAATACTGCGCCCCCTGAAGACGAGAGATCTGTTTAAACTCCTCTTATTCTGTAGAGATTCTGTGCTGTGGGAGTTAGTGTACTTCCCAGTCCCTGTGTGCTTTCTGCTGCACGATCCGTCCGAGTTACGGATAATTCTTCATCCAGGGAAGCTAACCGGTTGTCGAATTCTTGTTCACAGATGAAGTAGATATAGTCGTGTGCGTCACTGAAAGCTTTCATCAACTGTTCCGCATGCCTTTCGTATTTGCAAAGTACGTAGGTGACATCAACACGCCGCAAGTACATTTCGGTTCCACCGATGTGCGTTCTAAGTGAGCCATATTCCAACTACGCCATGGAAATATCACCCAGCAGCGGCCCCAAAGATCCCATGACCACTCCGTTTATCTGACGGCACATTTCACCATTGTCACCAATACATTAAGACCAAATCATCTAGCAGTTTAATCAGATCTCTCGTCTTCAGGGGGCGCAGTATTTGTACACCGGATACTGTCAACGAAAATCTACAGAGAATCAGCGACGCCCTCAGGGAAACTGGTTATCCTGATAACTTTATCATGAAGGAACGCAATCAGAAGCCACCTAGGAGCATTGCTCCTGAGAAAGAACTTTCCACACATATGCCATTTAAGGGCGATTCTGCAGCTGACATCTGAAAGATGCTGTTGAGGAAACTTATTTCGCAGCTGGCCTGAGAATGGTTTATCATATCAAGCCGCTGTTTACAAAATCCTTGAAGGATAGATTGCGGTCGTTGACCCGTTCAATGTTCGTGCTCCTGTGGTGCACGATACGTGGGTCCCACTACGAGGCGCCTAGCTCACAAGATTCGTGAGCACATCCCGGCATGATTTCACAAAGGCGAAATGAGGTTCTCAGACAGCTCAATCACGTCCAACCTCCTTGAGTGTGACCATAAAGCTTCCCATAATGGCTTCAAAGTCATCTACTCACTACCTGAAAACTTCTCTCAAGGATTCAGCAAACAGCTCTTATCCATCGCCGAGGCTATCTACATCCACCATCTGAAGTCGGAATTATGTGTACAAAAACCATTCATACGACCCATACTACTACCTTGGTCAACTGACATTGTTACTTAGCAATTTGGTTGTTACCTTACCTAATTAATTAGTTCAGACTACTGAGTTTTGTGGATACATGTTTATTTAGTTCACTTGGTTTACCATCTGTATCCCTGTCTCAAGGTATCGGTTTTGATCGTTCAAATAGCCCAGAAGTCAATCCCAGCCCGAGTTGACGCTTTCCCCACAATCAGTGCTATGAACCGTTTGGGTCTTATGAGATTTTACGGAAAAGCATTCTTTACGCTGAAGTGATTTCTGTTATTGATTCATAATAATAAAATAAGAATATTTGCTTTACTGTAGATCAGCTTTGCCCCGTGATTTATTGAATCATGTACCGGCCTAATCTTGAATAAGTACGTGCTCTTGGCCAGCAGTGGGAATGTTCCTTACAGCTGTAATGACCGCCATACGGGTAGTACTATGCGGTTTATAGCCAAGAATATGCAGTACCTGATACATTTCTTAGTTGCATTTGTCAAGATGGTTAGTGTTATTTTAGAGTGTCTTGGAAGCCTAGGTTTTCTCAAGCAAGAGGCAGCTGGGAATCTTAGCAACTGGTTACATACGGGGCCACCGAGTTCATCCCCCTGCACTACAGAAATGTCTGTTTGCTGTGACCATTCTGATAGCATTTAGGATTCGGCTGGTACCGAGGTCGAAACCCAAACTTATAAGCGGAAAAAAATAAAAATGACGAGCAAATCTAAGGAAACCTGCTCTTTTCCATCACGCTCCACAAAATGTGACGACGTCTCGCCGTCGCATGCATCGTTTTGCGTGGGCACCAAGACTATGAAATCTGGTGCCAAACCGCGAGCGCGTGGAGTTGTGATGCGTGCTATAACTACCCCTGTTTTGGAGACGTGTTTACCAACGGCAGTGTGATTTTCAGAAATGTCGCTACCTCATATGCTTCTCTACCGAAGTGATGTAGGTTGAACGACCACTAGTGGTTTAAAATCGGTATATCTAAGCTAATCTCGCTCGGGTTTCCTGGAGTGACGGTCAGAAAATTGACACGGTTTTGTAATCTGCCTGTTAATTAGTTTAACGCTCGTTCGCGCTTATTAAGAGTTGTTCTGTCTCCACCAGAAGAACGCCTAGTTCTTCTGCGTCTTGCCTTAACTTGAATGGCACTGGTGTTATTATTCAACCTGACCTTCCTATTGTGGATAGAATAAAGTTAAGAGTGACTGTCAAAAACCGGAAAGCTAGTCGTGAAGAGAGTTAGTAAGATCTCCGTTTGGTGGGTTTTCGGGTGGTGCGCCTCTGGTCCACGTCCGCCCTACCAGTACCGATTCTGGTGGCGCACGATCCAGATATACCAAGTTTATGCAGGTGATCTGCAGTAACTTGTGTAGTTTGCGAAACAAAATGTGTAAAGTATGCGCTTTCGTAGACCACTGTCGATTGGATGTCCTCGCATTTACTGAGCCGTGGTTGTCACCCGATATTATGGACGACGAAATATGCCTGCCTGGCTACGCACTGCTGTGATCTGACCGCGCCTCTAACCGCCGCGTTGGGGGTGTAGATTCATATCTTAGATCTATCCTATATGTTTCGAAAACCTATAGATTTCGCTCATCTGACGGACCTACTGAACCTCTTTAAGTTGATGCTTGTTGCCCTAAACAGATCAACATAATGTTAGCGTATAGGAGCCCGGACAGCTCTTGCTGTAGTCTGACTGGTCATTCCGTAATCACTCGGTCAATACGTGCCTTGTTTTAGGGGAACTTTAACCTCCAATGTTGGTGTACCTTTTCGTATCCGTCAGCTACGAGACAGCTAATTATTGATCTTCGTAACCTTACGTTGCAGCTACCCCCGCAACAGTAAGTGGAACAGCCTACCAAGTTGATGGAAGGAAAGGTACCTACTCTCCTAGACTTTGTTGTTGCTAAGTCCGTAGACTTTGTTACAATTAGTTCAAATGTGCGCTGTTTCGAGATTACGCGGAAAATAATACCGGAAGTCCGAATATTTGGTGAGCGAACTTTGCTGCATTCAGAAATAAGGCTGCTGCTTCGCCCTGCATTATTTCATCGGACAATGATGTCCAGACCGAATGGAATCGCTTTAAGTCTGATCTTCCTGAGGTTTCAAGTTCCCATATACCAATTTCAGTGAGAAAGTCTCTTTAGACGAAGCTACCGTGATTCGAGTCAATTTCACGCAAACTGATGAGCAGACAGACAAAGTGCTGGCGGAATTAACGGTCATTTCCTTTAGTTAATACCTTTCGGCACTGTCGTGACTCACAGAATGTTTGCAAATAACATCTGCAAAACTAGGAGATGGAGTTAGCCAACTGGATCTCAAGCAGTCAATAAGGAATTTTTGCTTATATCAGAAGACGAGTGTTGCGGGCACGTCAAATATTCCCGCAAAAACGCGCCAGAAACCCCAGCCGAATGGCTGTGGAAAGCGAGGGCCAATTCCTCCCCACAACGCAGCAGAGCTCAGCCACTCCGAGACGCGGCCCAAACTGCGCACCCTCTGACAATGGTCATTTACAAACTGTCACCACGAAGAGGTGGTTGTTTGTAAATGCCCATTGTCAGAGGGTGCGCAGTTTGGGCCGCGTCTCGGAGTGGCTGAGCTCTGCTGCGTTGTGGGGAGGAATTGGCCCTCGCTTTCCACAGCCATTCTGCTGGGGTTTCTGGCGCGTTTTTGCGGGAATATTTGACGTGCCCGCAACAACGAGCTATCTCCAGCTCCATTCCGCTCGTTTTGTTTAGTTCTGATGACACTGCTACTCACACCGATCAAGCAAAGGCCTGTAAGTTAGCGGATCATTATGTGGGATCATTCGTTGTTGAAGCTCCACTATCACATATTGATCTAAAGAGATGAAAGTTCCAGAACAGTCCCAGCTGAAAGAGACCATTGTTTCGAAAGCCCAGGTGCTTGGGCTTTTACGACAGCTGAATCTAAGCAAAGTTACTGGAGTAATTGCTCTTCACCCCAAATTGTTACACGAATTGGCAGCTGAACTGTATGTAGTAATTACGCGACTCTTCGAAGTCGCTTCTTAGCTGTTCCTTACTCACTAATTGGAAAAAAACTATCGTTTGTCTTATATTCAAAAAGGGAATAAGCACCTGGCTGAAAACTATAGACCGGTCAGCTTAACGAGGGCGTTAGTCAAACTATTGAAGGAGCTCGTACGGGATGCAGTTCAGACCCACATAATGAAGTTCGGTCTGCTTAGATCGTCTAAACATGGTTTTCGCAAAGATTAAGCCTGTCTTACAAATTTGCCATGTGTTCGCGAATGCTGGGCTGCGACGGCAGATCATGGTGAAGTGGTTGACGTACTGTTCATAGACTTTACCAAAACACTTCACACCATCCCACATTCGGGTTTTCTGTTTAACTTACATATATATGGCGTCTCCGAGGATGCACTGCGTTGTATAAGAGCATTCCTAGAGGATAGAGGAATGTACGTTCGAGACGGTTTGAACCTTTCTTTTTGACAAGCAGTACTCAGTGGTGTACCACTGGGGTCTATCCTCGGTCCATTGCTCACCCATTGTTTACTTTGTACAAAAACGACTTACATGAGAAACTGGGGGTACCATAACTTTTGTTTGCAGATGACCTGGAATTCTGGGGTGTAGGTAATGACTCAGACGGCTGTCCGATGCAACAGCATGAACTAGATAAGCTCTAGGAGTGGTCGACCTCCTAGAAGCTGCCAACGATTCTCTCTAAGTGCTCGGTTTTGCGCATTGGAGCATGTGGGCCGAACACGAGATACTTTTAGGTGGGATCATAATGCCACACGTTTCATAGCCGGTTAAAGTAGGCTTTACGTCTTCGTCAAACTTCAACACTAGACAACAGCCGCTTGTAAGGGTTTCTGGAGGTTGCGGATGATACGAAGAGCATTCGGAAAACTAAGCAATGAGATGTCTACAAGATTATATAATGCCTTCATTAGGCATCATCTCGAATACGGTGTAAAAGCAGGTCCTCCTTGGTTAATTCGAAACAGGATGGCAGTGGAATTGGTTCTATGAGTTGGTACTAAAATGCTAAATTAGTTAAGACGCTTTTCATACCCTGAGCGACTGCTCAGTTAAGACGTTGTTTCGCCACATTATCGACGCCGTTGGGGAGACCTGTTTCTCAAGAATCGCGTATTTACTGGTCAAATAGGCCCAAATTTGTCTCTCTTTTTCGTATTAACTACAATGCCAAACCTACGTTGCCACCTAAAAAGGCTTCACAAGTCTCGATTTGCTTGGGTTAGAGCTGACACCCGGTTACCACGTAGAGTAATCGACGGTTGGAACACTCTGCCTGAAGAGATGGTATTGATGCCCAATGTGAGAGTACAATTGTTGGCTTGAATCACTTGGTTTGCAGCTGCAAACCTTCTGCTTCAATTTATAACATCCATTAGAGCTGTTAACCGACGTTCGTAGAGCCCAAAAAGATAACAGCTATCTTTTAGGTACTATTTAATTGCTGATCAATTGTACATTATTCTTTCTTGTTTTAATCTTCCTTACAACCGGCTCGACACTCGACCGCCTTGTAAGTTCCCGCGCTAACGTGTACCTTCTGCCTTGCCTTATCCGTCCGCGTCTTCTTGTAGCCCATCGAAAACAGTTTGCCGTGTCCGACTCCAACTGCCTTCTGATATCCGCGCTTACTTCCGCGCACGGTCTCGGACTAGTATTTACTAGTCCTACAAATTAGTGACCCCAATTCGCACGCGCGAATTTAATCGTTCTTCGTCGTTTTTATTTTTTGGTGAGTTCGTTCCTTTTTCTCGGTTATATACGCGTATTCATGTCTTTTGCGTAATATTAATAATTTCATCGTGTTTTTCTCATCCTTGATCTTTTCGATACACATTTTGAAAGTGGCATCTGAGTCGTTTCACATCATAAACATGCTTACTTTGGCTGTTCCAACTTTCATGGAGGTTTGGTCTACGTTATTCGAGATCTAACTGGAAAATAAGGGCATTACGATGGACCGTCCGGGGTACAGTCAGCTCGTTTCACGTCTTCCACCGTCGGTTGTGACGCTGCTTGAGGACATTCCACTCTGCCCATTGAATGAGGTAAAGTATGAAACAATGAAGCAAGCGATTCAAAAAGAGTTACAGCCCAGTGCAGGAGCTCAAGTTGTACAGCTCAATGGTCTCAAGATGAAAGATCACAAGCCGACGGCGTTGCTCCGCGAAATTCACCGCGTCGCAGGTACCTTTTTCTTGAGCGAAGAAGTGCTAAAGAGCCGTGGTTTGCATGCCTTTCAGAGCCATTGCCGGTAATGCTGTCCAGGTCGCTGGATACGCCACTGAAATAACTAAGTACCAAGGCAGACGTTGCGTTCGAACGTTTTCCGCAGCAGACGACCAGTAACTCCGATGACGTACTCTCACCGATGAAAACCGAGTTTCATCTTTGCTCCAAGTCGTCAAGCCGATCTGTCTCTAAAGAGGAGGAAAGTGCGCTACTTCGTAGCAGGATAGCAGCAATGAATGCTCCGAAGCAGCGTGTTCCATGGTCAGATGTTGACAATGTTTTGGCTACCGTTCATTGCGGTTAGTCTGTGTCTGCACTGAATATGTCCCATTCGACACAAAAGCGCAACATTTTCCTTGCACGTTCTCAGTCATATAATACCAAACCCGTCGAAGAAGTATGTTGGTATCACCACCAATATGGTGGAAGAGCTAGACGTTGTCGGGATCCCTGCATTAGGCACGACTCATCCACTTTAGGGAAAGCGAATAGCCAGCATACTAGCACGACCAACGTATCCATCAATAACAAAACAAATCATTTGTCTTACGTTAAGGATCGACGTTCTTTCATCACCTTCCTCATCGATACGGAAGCGTAAGTCAGCGTCATCCCGGCGAACGCAAACGATAAGCACTCAAAGCCTACGTACAACCTGAGTACGGCCAACGGTTCTCCGATAGCTACATCCGGTCAACGCATGATGAACCTGTACCCTAATCTTCGCCGAGATTTTCAGTGGGTCTTCATGGTTGTGTCTGTACCCTTCGCAATTATCAGTATCGAGTTTCTCCGCCATTTTGGGCTACTGGTTGATGTTGGTCGCCACAGCCTTTTAGACAACCGTACTAAACTAGGGGTCGAAGGTGTTCTTACGGACGTCCTGAGAATCAGTCACGTTTTTGGAATCGACGATGTACCATTAGATTATGCAAACCTACTGTCTGAATACTCGCGAACGGTACGACCAGCTGCAGAGCTTCCGCCAGTCACGACAGAGGTCGCTCACCACCTAGTCACACGTGGGTAACCAGTTAGCGCACGACTAAGACCGCTTTCTCCTGACAAACTACGTGCAGCAAGAGCTGAATTCGACCACATACTTCAGCTCGGTATCGTCAGACTGTACAACATCCCATGGGCGTCGCATCTCCACATGGTCCCGAAGAAGGTCTTGGGGGACTGGTTTCCTTGCGGCGACTATCGAAACTTAAATACGGTTAGCACACCCAATCTCTGTCCGATCCCACACACCGTGGCTGTCACCGCCAGTTTGGCGGGTAAAAATATCATCCGCAAAGTGGAATTGGTATGCGCATACAACCAAATTGCCGTAGCCGAAGCGGACATGGCTAAAACTGCCGTGACAACTCCATTTGGGTTGTTCGAATTCCTGCGCATGCCATTTGGTCTAAAGAATGCCGCGCAAACTTTTCAGCGCTTCATCAACCAAGTTTGTCGCGGTTTAGACTTCGCTCACGCTTATCTCGACGACATTCTAATTGCGAGCTCTTCACGAAACGAGCACGTGCGCCACGTACGAACACTTTTTGATTGTTTACCTCAACACGAGTGACGACCAACGCAGAAAAGTGTTCGTTTGGTGTCGATTCAGTCAACTTCCTCAGCCATGGTATCTCATCTGCAGGCGTTGTATCACGAAAAAAGTCAAGCCATCATCGACTACTCTGTGCCTCATTCTTTCAAACAGCTTGAGCGTTTTGCTGGGCTTGTCAATTTTTACCGACGATTCATACCAACCTGCGCGTCGCTGATCCAAACCCTCACGGACATTTTCCGAGGAAAACACACGAACTACGGATTTCCTACCGCAGCACGCGCTGCTTTTAAATCGCTGAAAGAGGCTATCACCAACATAGCTTCTATAGCGCATCACGATCCGGCAGCCCCACTGTCCCTCAGTACTGACGGCTCGGACGGGGGCTGTTTTGCAGCAATGAGTAGCCGACACGTGGCAGCTCTTAGCGTGTCTCCAAACGCCTACAACCTACCGAATCTCGCTACAGCACGTTCGGTAGAAAACTACTAGCCATATATCTAGCGATATGTCACTTTCGACACATCTTAGTAGGCCGCTCCTTTACCGTATTCACCGACCACAAACCCCTGACTTACGTGCTTGGCTCGACTATCGACCGATACTCTCCTACAGATTTGTGCCACCTTGACTATATCGTTCAGTTTACGACCGATGTACGGCATGTCCCAGGTGTGCACAACGCCGTCGCCGATGCACTTTCCCGAGTCCAAGCTATCTCCGCTGACGCTGGCACGGCTATCGACTTGGCAGCCATGGCCGTAGCGTAACCCACTGATCATGAGGTTGATGTACTACGCAGGTCTCCCTCATTGGACATACGACCCGTTCTGCTGACATCGTCAGACGGAACTATACTTTGCGATTTATCTCTGGGCACGCCGCGCCGAGTCGTCCCACGCGAGTTTCGGCAGACCGTGTTCGACACGTTGCACGAATTGTGTCATCCAGGCGTTCGTGCATCGGTTAAACTCGTAACCGCACGAGTGGTTTGGCGCAACGTCAATTGGGACGCCCGTACTTGGGCAGCTGCTTGCCTTCTGTGTCAACGCACGAAGGTGCACAAACACACGAGAAGCCCATTAGACACAATTCCGACATCAGACGCACGTTTTTATCACGTGCACGTCGACCTCGTAAGTCCTCGGCCACCTTCGAAAAGCACTGTGTATTTACTGACCTGTATCAACCGATTTACTAGATAGTCCGAGGCCGTCCCTATCCCAAAGTGCTCTTCGGAAACGGTAGCGAAAGCATTTCTGCAGCGCTGAGTAGCTCAATACGGCTGTCCCGCCATCGTGACCACCGGTCGAGGATCACTTTTCTCATCGACATTTGCCACGATGCTTAAGCATTTAGGCTGTCGCCACGTTCAGACGACAGCGTAACAGCCGGCCGCTAACGGCATGGTGGCGCGTTTTCACCGCCAGTTGAAGGCAGCGCAACGTGCGCACGCAGATCCTTCATGGTCTGAAACACCCCCTCGTCCTCCTAGGCTTAAGAAACACGGTTACAACCGATTTCGACGCGACACCAGCACAGCTAGTCTATGGTTGCCCGGACAGCTGATAGCACCAGCCCCATGTACTCCCTCATTTGACTACGGAAGTTACACTGATCGATTGGCTCGCCAGATGCGTGAGCTACATCCGCCCGCTCCTCGATCGCAGAAGACACCAGTGTACGTGCCCGAGAAGCTGTCTACATGTTCACACGCCCTTCATCGTGCAGACGGTATCCGGCAGCCTCTTCAGTCGCCGTATATAGGACCTTTCAAAGTGCTACATCGTACAAGTAAGATGTATACTATTAACCGCGGTGGTCAACGCGAAGTCATCAACACCGACCGTCTAAAGCCTGCCTTTATGGAAGAAAGCACCGCGCCTACTTCGTCTAGTAGTGCTTTGTGCGACGTCACAACTCATCGCAACAGTTTTCAGCATCTTAGTGTAGTTCAACCAGACCATGATCTCAGTCTACAAGCATCAGCCGTCCAGACATCTACCGAAGCTAGCTTGCCGCCTTCCAGGACCAGTCGCCGTGGTCGAGTGGTGCGTAATCCCGTTCGTTTCTCCAACTATGTGGTGTAAATACGTTTAGCTTTGTAGATATTGTATATATTTGTCCCGATTTTTGTTGATTAACGTTTTGAAAACAAAAAGATTAAAAACCTCCGGAAAACCATTTGCTAAAAAGTATTCAAATACCAAAATTTCTAAACATGCTGATCATTCGTTGGCACTTTCTGGCGTTTTCTGCGCGTGTTTTTCTATTCTCTCGTCTCTACACGTCGCAACCTTTCCCTTCGACTGACTGGCCCACACGAACAATGTGTTCAAGGATCGGCGCAGTTAACAAGGATCTTGACGCGAACGCTAGTCAATTCTCCGCGGGACGGGGTCGTTTCTTCGTGGGACTATAGTCGTTTCACTGTGGGAGGAGGGTCGTTTTGGTGTGGGGAGAGACCACTCCCAAGCGCACCGTTTGGCAGCAGCGGAGGTCGAGTGCCTGTCGGCCATTTTGTGGGCTAGCCAGTTGACTTGAGGTCCGACCAGCCCGCTCCAACGACGCGCCGAAACGCATCTTGCCCTGCAATCAATAACTAATAAACCACAAACGACACAGCGGACCCCGACTTCCGGCGAACCGCCATCTGACATGAACGCACGCTGATTCTTACTCGACACGATTTTGCCATAGGAACCTCGATTCACTCGTCAGTGTCTACGTTCAGTCTTCTAGTGGGAGCTCTGCAGCGCCCCAGAAGATTGCTATCTTTTAGGTACTATTTAATTGCTGATCAATTGTACATTATTCTTTCTTGTTTTAATCTTCCTTACAACCGGCTCGACACTCGACCGCCTTGTAAGTTCCCGCGCTAACGTGTACCTTCTGCCTTGCCTTATCCGTCCGCGTCTTCTTGTAGCCCATCGAAAACAGTTCGCCGTGTCCGACTCCAACTGCCTTCTGATATCCGCGCTTACTTCCGCGCACGGTCTCGGACTAGTATTTACTAGTCCTACACTTTAGCGCTTTTGATTTCCGTTGTCTTGTTTTATTCTATAATAGTTTTCCTTCCATGCTATTCTCCTTCAGCAAGAGTTTGGTTCTTTTCTTCCTTTATATGTTTTTGTTTTGTTTTACTGCACGTGACCGGCACAGTGGGGATTGCTATGCAGGACACGTTGGCAATGATCGGTTGATCATGGTGTGAGACGCGCGTTCTCATTAGACTCGCTCAAATCCATCCGTCGAACTCTATTCCGGATCAACGACGTTGTCATAATAGAACATCCACGTGATTTTTCCACTGTTCCTGGCCCTTTTGAAGTTGAATTTCCACGGTGTCAGCCTGTACTCAATATTCTAAATGAGGTATTACCCCGCTTTGTAGAAGGGAAGAAAAAGCTGTTATAATGCTGCATAAAGATCTATTGAGGCCAAATAGATCCTTGTGCGCTTTACTGGAAGCGTGCTTATGTTGCGCTGAAGGTTTGAAGTCGTTTGCCACAATGATGACTTTAGGCGTCTTGGGTTTTATCCACACTTTGCAGGTTAGGTCAGATCAGTTTCTGAAGAAGGTACAGGCTTTCGCCTAACGAGCGTCTCGCTTCTTGCACCAGTAAGCGGATCGAGCCCATGGCACTTCCACGTTACTGTGATTCTCCGTAGTAACGAGAAAAAAGTGAGTAAATTGGTACTTTCGTTTTAGTAAAATTACAGTAATTCAGGAAAAAGAGCTGGCCAACATATGTCTAAGCCACGTTTGAAGGCTTCTACAGTATCATATTCTTTTAACTCAGAAGGAAGCCGATTCCAGCTGCTCACGACACGAGTTGTGTAAAAGACAAATCTGTAGGATTAAGCAAACAGACTCCGTAAAACTTTTAAGCGTGACAATTAAGTCACCTCCCAGTCGGCGCATTTCCATAGAAAACAACCCTAAGCTTCCTAAACGGTCTTCATATATCGTCCCACGCTGATCTTCGAGCATTTTGGTCGCCGGATTTTGGATCTTCACAATGCAATTGGAATCACTACGTAACCAAGACGTCCAAGTCTGAACATAACACAGTACATGTGGTCTAACCACTGCTTTATACAACGAGTGGAAAACTTCTGGTTCGCTGTTACACAACGTTAACCAGAGACGAAATACTTATCATCGAACCTTGCTAGTAGCATGGCGACAATGTGGGGGGTTTGAAATTTTTACCATGTTTACCGTACTAACGGTTTCTTCTTAAACTTCGGAGAATTAGTGTTGCTGATTATATTTTGACTTGGACCGCCGAATTTTTGAATAGTCACTGTAGTCGAGTAAAGGTAAATGAAACTTACCCCGATCTCGTCCTGAACGCCAGTTGAGTTCCAAAAAATTCTATCTTCGGTCGTGAGTGGTTTAAAATACTCAATCACAACATCCCAGCAGAGCTACGTACGAATACTCGCTATATGCTAACGATTTAAAGCTATGATTAGAGATGCTCGAACGCGACGATACTGACCGTCTGCAAGCGACACTAGACTGGCTGCACAGCTGCACATTAAAGTGGCAGTTGCGCATCAGTTATGATAAGTGCTCCGTACCCCTTTGGGGTGTACACCTTGTTGGTTTCTTGCTCAGGAACGCTGATTATGTGAAGGATTTTGGTGTACTTGTGTCCCCTTATTTGCGCACAACCCAGGACACCTTGAGGAGAGTAGCGGATGCTAATAAGTTGTTCTGTGTTATAAGGTGATCATTTATTCGCATGAGTCCTGTGATCTTCAGACTGTTTTTCCTTCCCATGTGCGCCCTATTCTCGAATACGCTTCACCTGCGGTTTATCCTGTTACAAAGACAGCAAGTGTTTTCATAGAGAGGGTCCAAAAACGAGGATCGAAATCGATCTCAGAGGTCCGGAATTAGTCCTACACTCAACAACTTCGAACAATGAACAGGTTTTGCTTTGGTTATCGTCGTCGTCGTGGTGATGTGATACACCCCAAACGCCTACTGATTGGGCTGGTGGGAAATGAACTAAAGGAGTTCCTTCAACTCAGAGTCGACAGTTCGACACGGGGTCACTCCTGAAAACCGTTTAAGCCGAGGAAGCTCCGAGTCCATTATGATGTTCCCTTGTCCACCCGTGTGGTGAAAGACTGAAACAATATACCTGAGCCAATCGTCAGTGAAGTGTGAAGAAAGTTTTAAACGGCAGCTGGACCTTTATCTGCTGCGTAAGCAAGGATCATGTTGCTACCGCTGCGATCGTGATGGTCCTCTGTGGAACGATGTTTCGCAAATCTCCGCGATATCCCTGCTTTGCACGAGAAGTGAGAGAGCTGACAAAGGATCTCCTTCTGCTCTTTACAATTTCAGTGAACAACAATGATTCTAAGGTCACGCGCTGGGCAAGTAGACTTGGTGTCAGGGACCTCGACATTCGTAAACACTGTAATCCCTTCAATTTGGGTAGTTCGCAGATGGTATTTGCTTGCGTTTAAAGGCAGTTTCCAGTAAGCCGACCAGTACACTACAGTGCGAAAGTCCTTAGACAACAAAACTTCATTACACTATTCGTGACATACGGTTGATCACGGGATATTTGGTACTTATTGGAATCCATTATTCTCAGTGCAGTTCCGGTAACAGGTAAGGCCAATTCATAAATTTATCCCTTAAAGGCCTCAGTTGTATTACATTCCAATAATGCATGGTAAAGTAACTTCCAAGTTAAGGAGAGAAGTAAATGAGATTAACAAAGAAATAGCATGACAACATTGATTTGCAGTACACATTAACAAGCCTGAGAAAACACCGTTGAAATGAGTTTGGCACTATAGACAGTGCTTCAGGTGTGCATGAACAATGAAAATAAATTTTACCTAAAATTGCCTTCGGATAAGCACATCAGATGGGACTAGAACGATAAGAAAATCTCTTGAGTGTTCCTTCTTGAGCGGATCGTTGGGCTAGGAAATTTTAAGGTGCTACGAGGTCTTGATGGATCCAAACTGAAACACAAGTAACATACCCTGGTCAACCAACCACTGTATGGCGCGATGGTTGTGCGCTATATATCCGGTACGTAACTAGACGGCCAAGCAAAGGCAATGGGTAGAACGCACAAAAGTTAAGCTGGAGAAAAATTTTATTTAACGGGTGAGGACCTAGCTAATGCAAAAAATAAGGCAACAGGAGACAGCTAGCTAGGGAGGATGCAGTTAGGAGTCGAGTGCGTGGACGGAGCGTCGTTCGCAGTCGAGTCGCGCGTGCCAAAGGCGGATGTCCTGTTCGTGTTTCAAACAAACGGGAACGACGTTCCAAAAGACAAACCACCTAATTCCCTAACACATAAGAAAGCTATAATTTTAAGATATTTTAGAAGAGTTCACACAGTCATACGGGGGAATCCCCAGGTCACTACAACTGCCCACTTTCCCTGCACTCGCAGTCCCCGCCGTGTAGGTCACGTAAAGTAAGGAGGAAGTAAAAAGAAAACGAAAGATAAATAGGAAGGAAAGTCCTTGAAATGAAGGATAGCACTAACTAGTGAGGAGAACGACAGAATATGAACTCGAAGTTGGAAAATGTATATGGTCAGGAGGAGGCAGTTTCGAGTTGCCACCCAAGAGCGTCTAAGTGAAGCTCGAAACCCTTAACCGTATGTGCACTAACTACACTTTCTGGAAGCGAATTCCAGAGCAGAATAACTACGCGATAACCGAGTCTCCGCCCTGATCCGGTCTGAACGCGGCTTGTGTAGCTTCATGGAATGACCGCGAAGGTAAGACGACCTAGCAGAGCAAAATAGTCAGCTCAAGTCCGGTTCTAACTTCGACATTAAAATGCGGTAAGTAAAGATTAGGTCCCCACGAAGCCGTTCAAGTTCAGTTGGGACCAGAGCAATAGGAGAATACCGTGAATGTTCCTCCTTTTGCGTACCGTCGGATCGAGAATTGATAGGTATGTTTGAGATGTTGAATAGCCTAAAACAGAGACCGCATCACACCCTGTCCAACCAATTACTGCCCACATTTTCGGCCCAGCAGTCTCTGCCAGGCCGGTTTATGTGAAGTAAAAAAGTGAAGGGCAAGCTAAGAAAACAAGAGGAGGCATGTCAGCCAAATAATGAAAATACCAAGGTGTGAGAAAAAATTTAAAAAACGAAGGGAAAGTTGAAGACCCAAGTCGGTTAAGCGAAGGAGCAGGTTGGGTACTGACACCCAAGAATATCTAACTGACGCTCGAAACCCTCTACCGTAGACTCCCTAACGACGTGCTCCGGAAGCGAGTTCCAACCTTTAATAAATCGACGTGACAATAGAGTTTCCGTCCTTACACGGTCAGAACGCAGTTTGTGCAGCTTCAACGGGTGGCCTCGGAGACTAGGCAGCTTGGCGGGATTAAATAGCCAGGACGAGTCTGGACCGATCTTACCCGTTAAGATACGGTAAGTGAGGATCAAGTCACCTCTAATTCTGCGGTAGTGCATTGAGTACATACCCAAGCTAAGCGAACGTTCGGGATGCGTTTGTCCCCTTAATCCTTGTACTAACCTTGTACCCACTCACATAACCCTCTCCAGTTCCATTTTGTCCCTTACAAGACAAGGTGGACAAACCTGGATACAGTACTCTAAGTGGGGTCGCACAAGAGCTGAGAACAGCTTCCCAACAATATTGGCCGTCAGGACACCGAAGGAGCGGCGAATAAACCACATCATACGGAACCCCCTACAAGCAGTCTTCCTCCTATTGTCCCCAAAGTGAAGCGATGAGGTGCGGGTGCTAACCAGATCAACATGCTGAGTGACAACAGGGAGTTCACTTCCTCCAACCACGTAGCGCCTGGGAGGAATGGTACATCCAATGCGGAGGACAGAACATTTCGCTTGATTTATAGGCATCAACCATAAGGCTGACCAGTCCCAGAGTCTATTCAAGGCACTCTGAAGTGCCTCAGCGCCACCAGGGATATCCATAATATTCCAGAGCTTGAGATCATCAGCAAACAATAGCGACGGTACTTCAAGCTTCTGGGGTATGTCACTGACATAAATTGCAAAAAGCAACGGCCCTCGAACCGAGCCATGTGGAACGCCACTAAGAACAGCTTGTTTAAGCAAAAGGCTACGTCCCACGCATACACACTTCTCTCTCCTGTAGGAAAGCAGAAACCCATTTAAGCGCGGCTCCAGATATCCCATACGATCTCAACTTCAATGAGAGTCGTTGACGTGGGACAGTATCAAAGGCTTTCGAGAAGTCAACGCAAAGCAAGTCGATGACGTTACCGTTGTCTACTGCCTCAACCCAGCTTTCACGAGCTACAGGTAAATTTGTCAGACATAAAAAACCCTCACGGAATCCGTGCTGTGCTGCACTGAGAAGGTTAAACTTAATCAGGTGATTCTCCACCGAATTCCTGACCAGCTTTTCAAACAACTTAACTACTACGCTTGTCAAGCGGACAGGCCGGCAGTTCGCGGGCAGAGCTCTGTCCCCGCCCTTGAAAATCGGACAGATGATTGCCTTCTTCCATTCCGAAGGTAAGGCACAGCTGTCGAGTGATATTGTAAACATGCATGTCAGAGGGCCACTTAGCTCAGTGGCCAATTCATGCATCAGCTTCGGATGAACTGAATCAGGGCCAGAAGCTTTGGAAGGATTTAGCCTTTGCAATGGCCCGAAGACTTGTGTCTCCGTTATGCTGATTTCAGTTAGACAAGAATGCTCTGGGACGTTCGTGACCACCCCAACCTGAGGTAGAGAGGCCTCACGAGAAAAGACACCAGTATACTGTTCACTAAATATGCAAGCATTATCATGGTCGGTATGCCCATTGATCCCGTCCGCTCGTAGTAAAGCCGGTACAGACGAGTTTGTACCGACATCTTTGTACGTAAGCGAAGAACTTCTTTTGATTTGTTACGGATGAGTTAGCCAAATCCTTCTCGTATTGTAGAAGAAGAGTTCTAAGATGTTGCTTCCATTTATTTCTAACCTCTTGATAGCTTTCGTAGGCGCTGGTTGATAAAGCCGCTTGGTAAGTTCGACAGCACTTAGAGCGCTCCCTGAGCAGGTATTTACCCGTATGATCTATCCAAGGAGGCTGCGCTCGTATCACCCGTCTCTTAATGAGTGGGATGTGGGGAGCAGAGATCTCGGTGAGTTATGCCTTACATTTCTCCGAGGCTGTCTCAACGGTGTCAGCCACGGTGATCGCGCAATGCAGTACAGAAGCTTTGTCTCGCATTGAGTTAAAGTCTGCCTGCCAAATATTTGGACATGCCTCAGCGGTAGCTTGATGACACTAGAGCACATCGAAAGGATATGCAGATATGGTCACTGGCTCCTAGAGGACAGCCGTAGGTAATCTCACTTACGAAATTGTGACTTCGCAAAAATGAGATCCAAGGTAGACGGAATTTGATTGCGCATATATATAGTCGGGAGGTCCACGAACTGATGCAAAGACAGTTGCAATGTTAGCTAGAGGAGATCCGAACCGAAAGTAACCACCGCCGAACTGGCAGATAGATCAGCCCAGCAGACTTCAGGGAGGTTGAAGTCGCCCAGTATTAGACATCTATTGGCAGCCTGAGTACGAATAAATTCGCTGACCTCCCTGAAGATACTTCCAGGACTTCGATATACCACTGCAACTGTACACTGAGCAGAAGTGCAAACAATAATCGACAGGGCTTCAACGGTTTGTTCCGGCGATTGGAACACAGGTTCTCAACATATCAAGTTTACGACTCATAAAGAGCGACGCCCCCACCTTGGCGGCCAACGGAGCGATCGCATCTAAGCAATGCGTAGCCAGGAAAACATACTTCACCGTCTGTGATATCCGGGGATAGCCACGTTTCGGTGATAGCAGGTATGTAGGGACGAGATTTGTCTACAAGTAGACCCACCTCGTGTACCTTATTCCATAGGCTACGCACACTACTAAGCACTACCCGAAGGAACTCGGCACGACCAGCCCTGGGTCGTACGCTACTAGGAGGGGTTCTGGTAGGGCAGAATTTGACTTCCGGCTGACCACCTGGAAAACCCACAAGGCGAAGGCCTTGCACACCAGCCGCTGCCTGCTCTTGAGGCTTCTGATGGCTTCCTTTAACTTCAGTCGATCTGCCAGTGGTAGGTCTGGCTGAACGCTGACATTACTACCGCTGAATATGAATGCAAAGCGCATTAACGCTTTGCTTTCCTCCGGTAGAGCGTTGTACATACCCAAGCTAAGTAGACGCTCAAGGTACGATGAACCCCGTAACACTTTGACCGATTTGGTACCGATACTCAAAAGCCTCTCGAACTCCATTTTGTCCAAAATAAGGCAGGACGGTAAAGCATGGATGCAGTATCTCAGAGGGGACGGTAAGAAAACCGAGAACAACTTCTTTTTATATGTTCCCTGTTGAGGCATTATTCAATGTCCAATAACAGCTAGAAGTAATTAGTTCTACATAATGTAGCTTATGAATGCGGTGGAGGATATAAAAGCTTTTTAACTAAATTTGGCATTCATCTACCGTAAATTGCAGTTGCATTATTTTTATAAATATATGCAAATTTAGTAAAAATAAATAACAACTTAAATAACCTAAATATATAATGCAAGCGACGCAAGTTATTAAGCCAAAAGCCTAGTGTCGCATACCTCAGAATTATTCCTCGTCTCCGATTAGTAGCACTTGCCCAAAAAATCAAACGCGAATTGCGGAAAACAGTCAAAAGTACAATGTGTTCTGTAAACATAGTTTACTAGTTTAAACACAATATTTCGTGTAACTGTTTCGCAAACTAGCATGGGTACTTAACAACGCTTTTTTGCTACGAATCAATAGCTTTTATTGTTCGGTTATTTTCCTTGGCGTAACCCCTTTGATCACGGCCCAGTTTAAATATATGGGTTGATGTGGCTGCGGCGTATTGCCGTAACACTTAAATATAGCAGACTACGCATCGAACTTTAGAACTAAGGTCAGCTCGAGTCAAGCACTAGTAACCCACAGGGCTTCGCTTAGCAAATGTCAAATTGTTTGTGCCAGTATAATACTATGACTCAGTGGAATTCAGCTTCGATTTCAAGTTCACTAGCGAGTTGAATGCTTGGATTGTCCGTGGGTGTTCACGCTTTGGCAGGTCATTGGACCAGGAGTTCACGAAGGACTTGCACTACAACTGATCCTAAAACGAAGACCACCACACATCCTGTTCAACCAAGTAATACCCACGTGTCCTGCCGTAGTAATCACTGCTGGGCCAGTTCCGCGCAGTAAAAAGTAGAAACAAGTGAGCTCTGAGGGCAAGAAGTGGCAAAGCAAAGTGCCTTAAAAAAGAACTGAAAACGGAAGGTGAGTCAGTGAGAAAAAGCAAGTTTTGGTTGTTGCCACCCAAGAGCATGGAGCTGGCGCGCAAAACCCTTAATCGTTGGTTCCATAACCACGTGATCCGGAATCAAATTTCAGCGACTTGTATTTCGCCGCGACAGGAGTGTTTCCATCCTAAGCCTAACAGATCGCGTTTTATGTAGTTTCGCTCGGTGATCTCGGAGGTTGGGTAACTAAACTTCACAAAATAACACTGAAAAGTCCGGCCCGATCTTACGCGTCAAAATATGAAACGAAGTATCAATTCCCCTCTTATCTTTTGGTGGTATATATAATATATCCCCAAACTAAGCGAGCGTTTAGGATACGTCATTCTTCTTAGACATCCAGCTAACATATTGCACAGTCGTGAAACCCTCTCCAAGTCCATTATTAGCTGTTAAGGTATAGTGGACAAGACCTGGCACAATGTTGCAACCTGGGTCAGAAGAATGCCAAAGATACCTTTGCAAATATATTGGTATTTAGAAGTCAGAAACGGCGGTGGCTAGACCACAACATATGTAACCCAGGACAAACAGCCTTCTTCCAATTGTCGTCAGAATGAAGTGCAGATGAGTGAACGACACCTAAATAAATCTGCTGAGTATCAACCGAAATTCCACCACAGCATGGAGCATGTTGGGTGGGATGACAAGCAATTACGATTCGGAGAACAGAACACGGCGCTAGTTATGTGCATCAACTATAAGGTGCACCATTCACAGAGCCTGTCCAAGGCACATTTGTTTGCTTCAGAATCTCGCAGGCAATTCACTATATTCCGGAGTTTAAGGTAGTCGGCCTAACTTAGTAACGACAATTCTGGCCCCCTGACAAGTCATGTACATAAGTCGGGAACCACAATGGCCATAATAGCGAGCTTTGCAGAAAGTCACTAATGACAGCTTGCCTGAACGAAAGGCTATATCTCACGCTTACATACTGTTCCCTGCACTTCAGGATAGCGGATACCCATTTAAGGGCTCCGGCAAATGTCGCGTAACTTCTCAACTTTGGGGAGTGTCTAAGTTAAGAAACATTGGTAAGCGCTTGCGCGAATTTCACGAATAGCACGTCTACATCGTGACCACAGTCTACCGCTTCGGCCTGGCTTTCACGTGCTGCAAGCAGATTAGCCTAACACAAAAATCCCTTGCGCAATTCATACTGTAAAACGCTGTGAAGGTAAAGCTATTCCGGCGGATCTCCACGGAATTACTCATAAGCATTGCAAACGACTTCACGACTACATTTGTCAAACTGCCAAGATGGTAGTTCGTGGGCGGGGCGCTATCTCCGCTTTTAAAATCGTACGAATGCTTGCCTTCTTTTATCCAGTGGGTAAGACGCAGTTGTCAAGCATTAATGAAAGTACGCAGTGTTAGGACCACTGGGCTCATCTGCCTATCATGTCACCTATTCGGATGCAATGAATGAGAATCGGAAGTTTCAGAGTGACCACTACCTTGCAGTAGCTCGATGTCCTGCACTCCGTTTTCTCAGTTCTACAAAATGCGACAAATAAAGAGTATCATCGGCACCTAATAGCTTCAGGAGAGTATTCAAGTCATTCAACCGACTTCATGCTATTTACTGGAATACAGACTAATTGCAGTACAATCTGGGTAGCAGACTTGACAAATTTATCTCATGCATCATTTGGAGGCTTCCATCGCTATTTATATATATACATATATGGCTAGCGAAATTGTTATCTGGATGTGCCTGTCACTGTGGCCTCCATGGGAAAGCCAAAAAACACCTGCACCGATGACGGGACCATGGGTGGCTTGTGCTGCACTACCTACAGTTCCACGCCCACACCCCATATCCGGTAGAAGCCCGAAAGGAATAAGACCGGGTGGCGTATGGATGGGAGCAACATTTCATTAATGGTGCCGGCCCAAACTCCTTTAACAAGCAGAAAAGAAACTTTCCCGCCAAATTGGGAAATTATGCACGCTGGACGTACACAAGTTGGTAGCCGGCTCTTAGCCCGTTTCACACAGGATGGAACCACTCTTGTAGCTTAGTACCGTCACGAGGACGGTGCGCACCGTCCCCGCCTGCAATGACCAACCGTCTCCTAGATTCAGCAATCGAGTTGGCGGGTAGCAGACAAGGAGGTAATTTGTCAACCTTTGCATCAGGCGCAGCCATACTGGGGAACACAAATAACATCTACTTCTGAAATGTAATAATACACCACACAGGCAAACGTGCAACATACGCAGCCTTATTGGCCTGGAGTAGTAAATCAAACGGGGGCGTACGCGTGCAATAGTGCAATAGTGCGAAGGTTTCTCAGGAGCATGACTTGGGTGTATTGGTGCAGGAAAATCTCGGGTGTTCAAACCAGGCAGAGCAGGCGACGAGAACCGGAAATCAGCACTTCGGCTTTCTTCGCAGAGCCTTCGGTCGGTATGAACCCTCAGGCTTTTCCCGTATGCTTAACGCCTACGTGCGACCTCATGGGGAATATGCTATTCAGGTGTGGCAGCCGTGGCAGAAACAGGATCTCGTTGCTCTCGAAACTCTTCAACGAAGGGCAACCAAGAACGTCAGAGGCCTCTTTCATCTGCCCTATCAGCTTAGACTGAAACCTCTACGAATCTACAGCGGTCGATATCGGCGTTTGCGGGGAATCTCATAATGGTTTACCAGCTTCTGAAGAACCCAAACCACATTTATCGTCCGCTGCTGGAATTGAACCACAACACTAAACTAAGAGGTCACTCTCTAAAACTGACAATGCAGTATAGCCGGCTTGAATGCTGTAGAAATTCCTTTTCTCTCCGCGTGTGCCAGCCTTGGAACGCCCTCCCTAATTATGTCGTCTCTGCTCCCAATCTGGCGATATTTAAAAAACGTGTTGACCATGCATTGTCTCGCTTACATTTCCTTTTATGACTTGTTAGCCAGGGGCTACAAAACGCAATCAAACAGTGTCTTGCCAAACGCCTAACCAATGGATTTATGGATTTATATGTTTAATACGTGAACATCTCTGCTATCCCACATAACTCAATGGTGAGTCCACCACAACGCTTTTCACTTTATCATGCAATTGATTTTCACAATAATTTCCATCCTATGGAACTTGTTAAGCAATGCTTTTTACCCGTAATAAACCATTGTTCCATTGTTCCCTTCGTCTGCACCTTGTCAACCGCCCTTTTGATCAGCCTACGGAACTCGCGTCGATTAAGTTTGCCTTGGATTCTCAACACTAGAAGTCAACATTAGTTTATCATAAACGCCTTCTTTATGTTCTGGTAAGGTTCTTTTCGGTTTGCCCCAGCGCCGCCTTCCTGCATTGAGCTGGCCGTACAAAAGCATACGAGTAATCCTCGTCAAATTCATTCGGTATACATATAAATATGCATTAGGTTCATCTATGTCCAATGGTAGTTGGGATGCAACGTATGCACATGCGGCTGTCCGGACGCAAAAATGAATATATACGTGTGTATCTAGGTTCATGTAAGCGACAAGCCGATCCGATATCTTGAGTTACCGCGTTTCCACCGGTTTCAACTAATCAAAACGGGGCGTGAAATGTGATGCTTTTCCAAATAACGCAAAACAACAATGTACAATAACTCAGTAGTCTTCGCTTCCGACACAGATGTAGCAGACAACATGCATACCGTGGTAGCCGGCATGCTGAGCTTCAAGTTTACATAGAATAAGACAGTTTCAATATACTGTGGCGTTAATAGGCTTACGTATGACAAATCGAAATCGTGGTTGGGGAAACGTGAACGTTCGCTCACTGTCTCACACGCGCAACATGATGGTGTTGCAAATATTTCAACAGCACATAGAGTAAGATGTACAATCGCCCTCGCGGACGAATGGGTTTCATGTATGTAAACTCGACTCACACGACCGCGTGACATGGTTAGATAAAATAAATAAACAAAGGTTGTATGCTCGGTTATGAAGGAGACACGCCAAATAGGCATGGTCAAATATGTACAAACAAATCTACGACAGTCAAATGTGAGCAACTCTGGTCTTGGCATTGGAAACTGTAAGAAGTGATACAAGGTTGTGTTAACTGTTCCACCTTACAGTTGCTTCAGAGTCGAAACTGATTGTTAAGCAAATTTAAAATGGGTGATAAACGTGTTAAGTGATATCGGAACTTGTTCCTAGTAAAGCTTCTGGCCGGAAGCAGATTTCGTACGCTGTTACGCGCAGTCAGCTGTTATCCACTTTCCATCCTCAAGCTTAGGGTGCGTTCTCCTGTGGCCGCGTCAGGTTTCAATCCTGTTCTTTGGAGCGATGTGTTCTTTGCGATGGTAACTCCCGCAGTCGCTAATTATGGACCATTCAGTCGTTGAAGCATTGATCCAGTCCACTGAAGCTATCTGTGGAAAACTTTAAAAGCGACGCAACAGTGGTATGTAATGTAAGCAATGTCTTGCACGCCAGTATCCGAAAGACAAGGCGAGGGTGTTCTAACGGTTCATTACCAACCTATAACATTAAGTGAAGACACATGAAGCGACATTTAGGTCTGCTCGGAACGTGGAAATCAAGGCTAATACAGGCGCGGTTTAATGCACGCCATCAATATAAATAAGGTGCAAATAACTTTAAGTATCTATGGCTGGGTATACCATCTCATTGGAGATCCAGATAATAAAGATCCGTACGGATCGCGATAGGAGTTGATTAAATGGTAAAGAAAAGCACAACCATGAGTAAGAGCGGAAGGAAGGCAGCAGAGGCAAGGAAATTTAGGATCCTTATACAAAAGTATATGTATATTTATAACGCTTGACAAACGCGCATTGGGCATGGCAGTTCAACGCTTCGTTAACAAAAATAAAAGGTAGAAGTTACGGTTAGGGGAAATATCCGGTGGGTTTATGTGCTGCCTTTGCATGGAGCTTCCCGGTTGTTGTACCGGAGGATCTTACCCATTGCACGAAGGTCAACCACTGCAAATATTTCCTCTGATGCAATCGCATATTGACGAATTCACCCAACAAACAACAAGTAAAAGTACCAGTACCAAATTAACTCAAGATGCTGAGTTAAACATGAATGCACATACGTAGTACACGTACATACACATGTGTCCCGTACGACCTGGTTACCTTGCAACACTACCTCACCACTACTGATGCTACCCGTTGTATTAGCTTGATCACGGCTCTTAATATTTATGGGACCTCACCCCGAACCTTTGGTCATAAAGGTCAGACCAGCAAGGCAGCGTGGCGATTCACGCAAGTTGCTGGATAGGAAGTCCGCCGTCAGCTGGGTAGCTCATCCCTCTTCTTTAGGTTCGGATGCATTCTACCATGAAGCAGCTGGCCAGCAGGTTTGTTTAGCCGTCGTTTGTAAGGTACTCAACATTGGGTACAAAAGTGTGTGGTGAGGGATTCTATAGCCGGCCACACTGGATTTGACGCAGCACCGTAGAGGCACTTGTGGTACTTGATTGAGAACCAGGTGACAAGCACAGAACTCCCCAAGCTCTTGATCGTTACCACTGATTGACCGGAACTGCTCATTCATCTCGCCTACAATGCAGTATATACTTACTTGCAGTTGTTGATAGCAACCGTGTAACCTAGCACCGTTGTCAACAGTGACAAGCGCGCAATGGTTAAAACCTTTCAAGAACTTGATTGGTATAAGGACAGGTGATGCAGTATGAAGCAGTGGGCACAAATGTAGCTTTAAAGAAGGTATGTTTCGCCTTTACGGGCCATAGTTGGCGATACAACCGATAATATGAGCGTGGAGGACAGCTAGCTGTTCAGTCCTGTTGCTGCGGCGAGGTATGACAGTGTTAACTACGTGGAGGAACAGTCGGAACGTCTTCAAATGGAAACGGAGACATTTGTTTTCCGAGTTACCTCGGTATCCGCCGCAGTGTGCCGTCGTGGAAGCCGGATAGACTTAACCGGTGGACTTGTTTACCGTTACCTCCAGTACCGTTGTGTGCATTGCGACAAGATCTCGTGGCAAACGGTAAGTGTTTATAGTGGTCGAGTAGCTTAACAAATGCACTTAGATACATGTGGTATAATTGCAATCACGCTTTTCCGTGGTATTGCAGGAGGAAAATTTCCCAAGGTTCACAATCATGCTTTCTACCTTAGAAACCCGTGGTTGTACCAATGTGACTGTCGGCTGATATCTGGACAAAAGCTGTGGATTGTAACGTTTACAGAAAGTTTCCACAGCACGCCGGATATGAGACGGTATATATTTCACCAATATAGCGTGCGTGTCAGGCAGGTGGGCCGTTGTCATTTGAGAAGATGTCATCAGAATAAGAGTACATATGAAGTTACAGATATGGCAGCTAGGTTAAAACAATATGGAGTTTTTCTGTTAAACTGTTCGCTGAGCTTGGCAATTTTGTTGCAAACGTTTCGTCACCATTCGAGGTAACATCATCAGTTTGTAGTTGAGTGACGTGCGATAGCGTAGAGTGGCGCAGAGGAGCTCCGGTGATAGTGTATGGAGTTTGCTAGATAGTTGATGAGGGGAAGCGGACCCAGTACGTGCTTTTACTCCTTCGTTAGTGTGTCCCATTGTGAAACGATATGGTGAGGTGCTGTTGTGCGATGCAACACACCGGTTACCTCATGGTGGATACATGCAGTGGCATTGTATGTTTGTGGTCATGAGTGGGCCTGGAAGTCCTTTTTCTACGCACTTATAGTGGATGAATTATTTTAGAGCTACAGTTTTGCAGTGGAAGCAATGCGGCACTTGGTCCCAGCACCAGACATGGCAGTACGATTTTGATGCTTAAATGTGCCGCTCAGTTGCAGACCTTTAACTGTTGATAACCCAAAGCAGGCGTCGTATTATGCTGTTATTATGTGAAATACGACATGAACCGACTTTGTAGACGGTTACGCGACTCATTAGGTGCTCGGAAGTTGCAGCTACGTGTGTGGTTGCACAAACTAATCTACACTCGTGATGCGCGCCAGTTTGATAGGATGATAACCGCGGTGCCGTCTTGTAATCCTGAGTGCTACCAGTATTTGCCTAGGGCCCTGTTAAAATACGTGGACTTTTGGGCTGCTTACAGGCAGAAAGCTATGGTGCTCTACAGTTGCCGTATGACGAACCGAGTACAGAATGCGTGCAAACGCCTAAAGGTATATTTGTCGGACAGTCAATGCTTACCTTAATCACCCTGATTGTTGCTCGTGTGAGTACTTGCATTCATAAATGAAACAAGCCCACACGGAGGCACAACATCGGCTTTGTAGCCATTCCATCGGAAGCCTCCTCTATGACTTCGCTTTAGAAAGAGCTGAGCGGTTTTGCAGCGACGGTGATTTTAGGCTATTATTGCGTTTTCACCGTTCTCCATTGTCATTATGACGGCCCCTGTTAGTTAGTATCGTGTCCCCATCCCAAGGTTCGCTTGTGTACATCACAAAAGGAAGTGCTTGCGATTGTGAATTTAAACAGAAATGGCCTTTACCATGTTGACACAGTTGCCATGTTGCTCTGCTTCATGACCATCCCGTGGATGACATCCTGTAGGGTTGTCGATGGGTAGTTCCTTCGCAACGGTCCAATATCAGTTCCGACGGTGAGAAAGGTGTTGCCGGCTGGATTTGCAAATCGTGACACTGCGCTATGCTGTGGTTGTAAATCGTCTCCGGAAATTGCGCAGGTCGCAGGAGATGTTATCGGAAGTTCACGCACAGTTGTGCAGTTATGAAGCGGACAACTTGCTGGTGGCTTTGAGTGCATTTAAAATGCTGAACTCATGGATGTCAAAGAAAGGCAGCCTTCAACTCTATTGCCGCACACCCAACTGGTCTGTACCCCTTCCGCTAGACAATGAGGATAGCGTGAAAATACAATGCGGTGTAGCACGGCCAGAAAGCTCTTTACACGATCATGCAACAAAGGTTCTGCCTACTACTCCTGAAGGTTACGTTCCGCAGTACCTGCAGTTAACTGATAAAATTTCGACGAGATGAGTTTAAGCAAACCATCTTACCCTCAACTTACTTATCCGGAGCAAGGAAACGGAAGTCACCACTGGAATGTCGTGTAACCGAGGTGGGTCCCAGTAAAAGTGCCCTCTGTTGGTCTGCATTTCGAACATTACACACCATCATAACTGCTGGCTACCAAGTCCCGTTTAACGCAAGCGCGGTTCTTAGGCACCGTTGCGGAAGACGTGTCAGTGGTCTAATGATGTCACAGCTCATGGTGAGACGTGTTGGCTGTGTTCCAGGGCATGGTGGATATTTCTCTTGGCAAGCCTTTTCCCTAAAACTAGTCACAAATGTCTGTTTAACAACACTGCGACGTTTCGGACGTGACTTGCCACTCCATGTAGTCACCGCCCCAATCACATGATGGCAAGTTGACCGATACCACATTTACAAATGATGTGCACATATCTGCTCTCGTACGACTACACTTATATATTTGATCAATTACATGCCGCTATACTTAAAATATTATCGCAGCTTTTTCCTCCTGCTTCACCCACCTGACCCGCACTGTGTACACAAACTTAACGGACTAATTCCTCATCAACAAACTCTACTTTGGTGATCTGATTCTTATCGCTATATTTAGCATTCTGTGAACATAGACTTGACTCAACCTTTGGGCGATATGGGACCAAGCTACTGACTCCATCTTTACTACTCCCGCTCTTGGTGCTGCTACTCATGCTACTATGTACAATATTGCAATATGCTGATCATGCCTAAAAGGCGTGCCTCGCTTTGTCGAGAATAAAATAATTATTTATTTATTTGTTTGAGTGATGTGTGGTGTGTGTGGCCATTGGTAGCGTGTTACTTGTTCATGCTAGGATGGTGACCCGGCATTTGACGGCTTTTCATGTTCCTCCTATTGCATGTCGATTGCGGGTCGATTGCGTGTCAGGTATGTTTTGGTGGGTAATGGTATTGCAATACATATGGCGGATCGAGTGTATTTGTGCCCTGTGAGATGAACCCTGCTGTACGTGACGGTATCTTTGAGTCAATTCCGGTGTTTCTTGTACGCAACCGTCTCAAGGTTGTGATCCCCGGTGAACACTTTTACAGTATAATTTCCTAACATCCTCAATTGACATTTTGAAGCCCAGGTAATTTTTCTATCTTCAAATCACCCGTTTGCCGCGTAGACATAAAGGACGTCCTTTGTAATGAGGTTGTAGTTATCGTAGTTTAAGGGTTCATTCCCGTGCTGGGGTCTCACGTTGGCAATACGGCGATTTTCAACAACAGCAATACAACAAGCAGATGAACGGAAGGTTGGCTGCCATACAACCACCATGATCTATGTAATAAAGAATACTAAGCGGGAGAGAAGGGAGATTTACTTGAAAACCATTGTAGCCTAAGCAAACCTTCAGGCGCAAGGCGCCTACAACTTGTGTAGGCGACGAGCCGTCACAAACAGGTGGCTATCGTGCAAACATAAGGCGGCATCAGCGAAACAGCCACCACGCGGCTTTCACTGCCCCGAGTAATAAGCAGCGATTACCAAGCGAATAACCCAGCGCCACATGCAGTATGAATAGGCAATCCGACAAGGACACGGCAGTAGACGTGGAACTGGTGTCAGGTGCGAGCCATGTCATATGATGGCTCGAGCCAACCACAAGGCGAGACAAGAGCACTGCAGCCGGGAAGGCGAGAAAGAGCAAAGGCACCTTGTTCCGTCGTCAGAGACTTCATTCCCCGTTGCCAAGTCAAGCTCTCTCCACCTCGGGCTTTGCGCCACCCTACACCCGGCAGACTAAACAAGGCTCTCCCAGTTAAGCGGTGACTCAGAATACACAAACATGCTCAATCCAACGCAACTTATTCAGTGTTATTTGTTGTTCTAGGGCGGTAGCTTGCTTATCTAGTATGCGCCTACGCACATCATCGTTCCGGATACGCCGGCGCCCACTGACAGCGGCAGTGCATCGCAGACAACGATGATCAAAGCGTTGAAGGCGTCTCAGACCTCCAGACCGGAGGAGCCAAGTCTCACTCTCATGGAGCAGAACACCCCACACCGTGGCCTTGTTTACATGGGCTTTCAGCTGGAAGGAAATTCCGTTCTGTCGCCAAAGTTGCCGCAGGTTCAAGAAGATAGGTCTGGCCCTTGCAATGCGTGAAATAAGGTCAATTTCCATACGCCCATATTTATTAGTGCAGCGGCCAAGGGAAGTGATTTGATCAACCACCTTGGGTTCCTCTTTGGCCAGGATTAAAACGTCATAAAGTGGCTGGTTGTCCTGCAGCACCAGGTAGCACTTTGAGGGTGCGGAGCGCATACCAAATAAAGGGACCACTCTAGACAGGCTGTCCAGGTTTGACAGTTCACCATAACCACGTAGAAAAGCAAGGCAATAGCGCTAGCATAACCAAAATCAACTAACTTTAACTAGGCAGGACCTTAACGCCTACAGCGTGAGATTCCGCAATGGAGCACTCCATGATAGAGTTCATGACTAAATTAAACAAAAATTGGGAAATCGTGCAACCTTGACGTAGGCCAATTGTGGCCGTAAGCCGTGATGTGGCCCGTAGAGTTTTGGTCTAGAGCATGTAGGGTATTTATATATTCCGTGGTAACATTTTCCTTCGCAAGGCTTTCGAACAGAATGGATCGATCGACGGAATCGAACGCACGCTTGTAATCGGAAAACACCGCTATCGTTGGTCTACGTTATACATGGCGTTGCTCTGGCACCTACAGCCGAGTGATTATATGTTCCATACAGCCACTGCTTGGACAGAAACCATCCTGCTCTTCTCTACTCGGGGCTTGCCGTTCCACAGTATGGTGACGGCCGAGTATCCAGTCCAGTAATTTTGTCACAACTGGCATTAGGCTGATACCCCGTAGTTGGTATAGTCTGCACGACTGCCCTTTTTGTATAATGCCACTATAATCGATTGCCTCCGGTTAGCCGGGACTCTAATTGCATTCCACGTAGGTCCGAATAGCGAGGTCAGTGCTTTGCAGAGAACATATACTCCCTCTCTAACTAGTGCAGATGAGAGGGAATCCGGCAGCGGCACTAAGATCATTGAGGGCTTTGATCGCATTTCTGACGTCGGCCTCCGACGGCCACCCTAAACTACCCTTCCATGGCTCGTCCAACATCATTTAAGTAAGAAGAGGTGCAGGATCTGGGACCAGTGGAAGTGGCCTTTGAAGTATTCCCTCAGCAAGCCTTACGGCACTCCTTCTTGCGTATCAGTGCACCTGCACTGTCTCCGATTGTCACTCTAACGCTTGGTTTCCTGGGATCACTGGATCAATTGAAATAGCTTGTGGCAATCGTCTGCCGCTCCAGTCTACTCAATTTTTGGAGCCCTATTGGTCAACTAGCCTTTCTTGCCAACACACAGGTTCGTTTTTACCTCGCGCCTAGTACTACGTCTGGTCACTTTGTGCTCATTGACAGTCGGGAGTTTACACCTGGATTACAACTGTTTCGCCAACCTCTGAGTTATCCGGTGACTGGTTCGGTGCCGATTGCCAGTGCCTCAAGCAGATGTTCATACGTTTTACATCCTGTACTAACTCCAATTCCACTGAAAATTAGTGGCATTAAGACAACGGAACGGAAGTCCGGTATGTATTGTGTCATGATAGGCTTGTCTGACCGAGGGATGATACAATTTCTCAGTTGACTATCCAGAAAGACGCTTGGTGCGCCTCACGGAAATGTTCGTGGAGTAACGGCAGCATACTTAGCAATGAACAGAATGGACGCCGGTATTGCGTTGCGAGCAACAATCCAGGATGGAACCACGCTAACTGTAACTTATGGCAATGTGGCCTAGTTGGGTCCATCGCTTGCCAGCTACAGGAGCAGGCCTAGTGGCAGTTCGGTGCCCACTGATCGTAAAAATTGTGCTATTAAGCAGCACCAAGTGCTCCGCATATAGTTTCTACAAGCGCTCCCCGTTGTTAGTCTGTTAAATAAATAAATAAATAAATAGTATATTCTCCGCAAAACGAGACACACCTGTAAAGGCGTGATCAAATATGCATACAAGC
Organism: Dicrocoelium dendriticum; assembly: GCA_944474145.2. Lineage (NCBI taxonomy): Eukaryota > Metazoa > Platyhelminthes > Trematoda > Plagiorchiida > Dicrocoeliidae > Dicrocoelium > Dicrocoelium dendriticum. The sequence goes on along the minus strand of OX104063.1, from coordinate 119,459,920 downwards.
ATAGCTTCTGTGGAATGTTAAAACATTTCGTTTTAATGAAAATTATAAAAGAAAAGATGTTGTCCGTATGAGTGAGCATACTGTCAGGTAATAGTCAGACCAAGGGACATTATGGCGCTGTGGCGCGCAAAAGTCCGTCAAAACACAAGTTGGGGGTAATTTCGCCAGGTAGTGATCCGTGAGCACAGGAGCCTAAACAAGGTTTTTTGCAACCAATAACCATTACGAGATGGAGATGATCTGTGCTCCAACAAAGCATTCTTCATAGCAGAATTAGTTGCACAGGTTCGATGTAGAAGGTTGAGGACTGCGTCAGTGTGAAATGCTTAGCTGTGACTTTATTTTGTGGCGAGTCACATCCGCCACGTTGCAGTGTTGTTAAGCGGACATTTGTGGCTTTTATAGGGAGAACGCTTGGCAGGCGAAAACCCACCACGTCCTGGAACGCTGCCGTAGCTTTCGTTGAACAGTAGTGCAAGTTGGTTATGCATCGTATAGACCGATTTTGCATTCTATTATTCGCAGTCGGTAGACAGCCAAAATTCTTCGTTGGTTGGCCGAATGCCTTAGTACTGATACGGCAGCAGTCGTTGAAGCCGGTCAATGATGCAAGATTCGAAGAGTCGAATGATAATGATGCAGGTGAGTAAACACATTGTTAATAGGGGCCGGCTCTTCTATTATATTCTTGCTCGGCTCGCAAACCGTGTCCAGCTATCCACGCTGGACATTTCATGGGGTCGGTGAGTGAAGTTTTTTCTTGTGGCTGAATATGTCCTTAATAGGTAAAAACGCCATTCTCCGCAAATTGGATTTGGGATTCCTGCAAATGTAAGTAAGTGTAACTGTTTCCATAGCCAAGTGAAAATTCCATGGAAGGCCATCGGAATAACCAAGTATACGTGCGCAACGCTGTCCGTGAAATGACATCAGAATAGCTCCAGGTGACTGGTGAATAGGAATGTTTGAGGCAGTGAAGGTAATCACGCCAGAGTTGTTTGTCTTCAGTTGTGTAACGGGGGATCCATGTACATATGTTATTCCAGGTGAGTAAATTGTTCTCTGAGTACGAGGCAAGCTAAACCCATTTGTTTAGACCCCATGAAGGTAGCGCTTCCGGAATGGCGGAATGAGCTCCATTTGGACCAGTGTGTGGGTTTTTCATTTCCTGGAGAAAGGACCAAGCGTTTTGAGGATGGGTCGGCCAGTCCCAGTGGATAAACCTTCTTGTTTTGGCGGATGTACCTGTGGGAATCTCGGGAAAAACGGGCAACGGACAAGAGGTGGCCAAACAGAGACAGCAATGAATCAAGGAGCAATAACACAGACTGGTGGCGCTCACCGGTGCCTATGATACATTCAAACTTATGTAATTTTGTTTAGTATACATAATTCGCATGCGCGTTCTATACATTACGTCGCTGGTGTGACTCAGACTACAGCTACTACGTGAGAAGAAGGTTCTGCACGCGCAGGGTCAAAAGACCGACATAAGAGAGCGTTTTAACAAAAGTTAAGCAAATGATGCGATGGTTTTAGAGAAACAGGTAAACCGATGATGATGGCAGAAGCCAGAATGCGAGAGGCATCTTAGGTAAAACTGAGGACAACTAGGTTGAGACCGAATGCGGGAGCAAGATAGGTAGAGCAACATTCCAAGAGGAAAAGGAATTTCAAGGAATCGGCTAGGAGCGAATGAATGCTGACGGGAATACGAGGAGTAGTTCGTAAGAGTAATTACGCTAAAGCGTTCAGGATTCTACAGTCCAAAAGCCGTCAGAATCTAGGAAAATGGTCACAGGGGGCCAAAACTGCCGTGCATTGGGTGTCGTTATGACACGTACGGTCTCAATAGTGTACCAGTGCGAGCATAAGGTAAAGAGCATAGGAATAGGAGGAGTGGTAAGTTGAGCATACTAATGGAAGTACTAGCCAAACAACAAGTAGCAATGGTCCGAGTGCTGCCAATACTCAGGAGCGAGTTCAGAGCGAATCAGATCATGCGCACGAGGATAACTTGGATAGGCGCAATGAGTGTAAGCTGTGGGAACACAAATAGAGCGCAATAAGAGAAAAGGCCAAGGATAATGGAAAATAAAAGCAGGCAGAAAGTGACAGACGGGTCAGGTGAGAGAGGATAACGGCAGGACAGTAAAGCCGGACGTCCGAGTAAAAAGAAATGAAAACAGAAAGCGAGAGAAGAAAAGGTTAGGGTCGGGGTGAGAAGGGTTTATTGGTAAAGAGTGGAAAAGCCCACGAGGCTCCCCAAGTAGTGTAGACAGCACCAATAGGTCAGCCGAACCAATGGAAGTGATGTCTCAGAAGTCCAAATGAATTTAGTGATTACGAGGCCGACTAAGCGGTATTTGATTAATCGGCGCTTTGGGACTAGGTCATAAAATACAGATAAGAAAGAGGCTATAACAAAAAGGTGGGGTAATAGAGTTAACTCTGCGGAGCATATACCGTTTAAGGCTCGGTATCATGGAAGCAGTCAGAGATTAACAGACTAATCCAGTGAGACAGGATCAAGGCAGGGCAGTAAAGCTGGTCGTCCGATTAAAGAAGGGGAATGAAAAGAGAAAGAGAGATAAGAAAAGGTTAGGGTCGGTATGAGAAAGGTTTACTGATAAGGAGTGAGGGAGCCAACGAGGCTTTCCAGGTGATGTAAGCAAGACGTCGAGTCAGGGGAACCAAAGTTTGTAACGTGGAATAACTCTAAGTAAAACTGGAAACAAGTGGCTGATCTAGCGAGACTAGATTAGTCGGCAGGTAGGAATAGCACGTAAAATTAAAGACAGGAAAAGAGACTGTAACAAAAGGTGAACGTGACTAGCAGCCTCACGTAGTAAGGGATCAAGAGCGTTGAGTCTGTATAGCGTATACCACTTAAGTCAGAGTAGCATATCAGCAATCAGAGAGAAGGAAACTGATCGGTGGACTAGATCACCACACCGCCAGTTGAAGAACAATTGAGAACGGAGCGCGATAAAACATAAGGGAGCGGCAGGATGAGAAGGGTTTCTTCACGATGGGTAAGAGAATTTCACGAGGCTCTCTAGGTAATGTAAAGGGATAGTAGAGTCAGACGTGCCAAGTGAGTTGACGTCTCAGAAGTCTGAATAAATCCGGAGAGCAGGAGGCCGATTGGGTAGGACTTGATTAGTCGGTGCGTGTGGATGAGAACATGTAGTAAAGGTAAGAAAGGGGCCAGCAGTAAATGGTGAGCAAGTCAAGCAGGCTCTAAATTTAAGGGAAACATCATGTTAAGACTACGGGGCGCATATCGCGTAGGTCAAAGTAGCGTAGTAGCAGACTGAGGGAAACAGACTAGGCAAGTGAGCCAATATCACGGCAATGCAGTAAAGCCGGATGTCCGAGTTAAAAAGAAATGAAAACAGAAAGCGAGAGAAGAAAAGGTTAGGGTCGAGATGAGAAGGGTTTATTGGTAAAGAGTGGAAAAGCCTACGTGGCTCTCCAAGTAGTGTAAACAGCACCATTAGGCCAGCCAAACCAATAGAAGTGATGTCTCAGAAGTCCAAATGAATTTAGTGATTACGAGGCCGACTAAGCGGTATTTGATTAATCGGCGCTTTGGGACTAGGTCATAAAATACAGATAAGAAAGAGGCTATAACAATAACAGTCTATAAGTCCCTCAGAGTAGGGGTAATAGAGTTAACTCAGCGGAGCCAATACCGTTCAAGGCTCGGCAGCATGGGAGCAGTCAAAGATAAACAGACTAGTCCAGTGAGACAGGATCAAGGCAGGGCAGTAAAGCTGGTCGTCCGATTAAAGAAGGGGAATGAAAACAGAAAGCGAGATGAGAAAAGGTTAGGGTCGGTATGAGAAAGGTTTACTGATAAGTAGTGAAGGATCCCACGAGGCTTTCCAGGTGATGTGAGCAAGACGTCGAGTCAACCGAACCAAGGTTTGTAACGTGGAACAACTCTAAGTAAAACTGGAAACAAGTGGCTGATCTAGCGAGACTAGATTAGTCGGCGGGTAGGAATAGCACGTAAAATTAAAGGCAGGCGCATTATTAATGCCCAGCTGCGATTCTAAAGAGCTCAGCCGCCGTTGTTGTGCGTTCATATCATATGCATGTACTGGAATATCTAAACTAGTAGCACTACGTACTAGCGCGTTCAGTTCGTGATAGAATGTGTCGTTAACAGCATTTGAACTGCAGTCGGCGGGAGCATTTGCGGAAATCACAAACGAACAGCCTTCTGTTATACTTCTTGAAGCACGTCGCGAGATGTGTGCTAGCCTACGCAAAGATGTGTAAGGCAGCTGAGGCTGCCTCTAAATGTAACGGTGCCCGCAGGTTTGCACTGGTTTCTGCACGCGCTAGGGTATGTGGAGCAGTATATTTGCTCACAGTATGCAACTGCTATACGTGAAGTATGCTAGGAATGCAAAGGTACCTGACCGTGGTTATTTTCTTTATCTCTGTCTAGCTCATAGGTTATATATCACAAAGATATATAAGGGTTGATTGGGACGTCGCGTGATACACACCGCACTGTATGTCGAGTATGACGTAGCGTCCGCGGCACAAGTGTCGGATATTAACAAAAACACTAACGGCTTTTGCTGTTCGCTTCGTAACTTTATCTCCAACCTTGCGGGCGCATAAACATATGGTCGGGTGCTGTACTTCCTGAACGGCTTAAGTTATTTAGAGTAGGCTGGGATTGCACCATGGGAAAACCCTCAAGTCCGGTCTAACTTCTCCGGTTAAACTGCGGCAAGTACGGAGTAGGTCTCGTTCAAGTCGTCCGCGGTGCAGTTAACAACTACGCCTGGTAGCTAGAGGTTCAGTGTATGTTTGCCCACGTAACACCTCGACAAATTTAGTACTTGATCATGCCTGCGTTGGTGTGTCTCTATGAAACTGAGAATAAATTATTTATTTATTTATTTATTTATTTACTCTGTCTCAAGACCCTCTGTAGCTTTATTTGGTACTTAGCAAGGCAGGACGAGCAAGCCTGGACCCGGTACTCCAAGTCGTGCAGTAGGATAGCAGAAAACCGTCTCAAAACTAAGTCCACAGTGAACGACGCAAAAGAATAGCGCATTAGGCACAACCATGTGCTGTCTCCTTTCGATTGTCACCAGAATGCAAGAGGTAAAAATGGGTGGCACCTAGTTGGAGACGAGTGGGTGTAAGACCCAACGGGGCATGTTCCTCCCAGGTGGGAAAGCTGCCCCCATGCCAAATACGGAATACTTTGGCTAATTAATCGGTCGTAACCACAGCTTAGACCAGTCACAGATTCCGTACAGCGCATGCTGAATGGCCGCACAACACCCAGGGACAAGTAAATATTCAGCAGCTCTAGGTCATCACCAAACAATATCGAGGATACCATAAGTTCCCCAGGGATATTGTTCACGCAGATGAAGAGCAGCATAAGTCCAGGGACGGAGCCCTGTGGGACACGGTTATGGACCTTTTTCCTAAAGGGTAACTTGAGACGCACACGTATACACCGCTGCTTTCCCTGTAAGAATGCAGGTAACCAGTGAACGGATCGGCGAGCTGCGCCGTAGAAGCACACCTATTTTGATAGTTCCAAGTGGGATTCCTTCTCAGCTGCTTTCCCTATTTAGACAGAGGGCACATCCACTACGTGGCCATTGTTCACTGCATCGGCGCAAGCTTCACCAGAAACCAACAAAACCATCAGACCTGAGAACACCTTACGGAATCCGTGATGTGCAATACAGAGTCGAATACTTCTACTCAGGTGACCTTCCAAATACTAGCTCTTAGCACATTTGCAAGTAGGTTGACCACGATACCATGCAGGCTGACTTGCCCATAACTGGGTGACAGATTCCTGTTGCCATTTTTGAAGGAAGTATAGATGTCAGCCTACGTTAATTCAGAACAATATGTACGGCTGACAAGTGGCTTCTGGAACACCATAGTCAGCGGTCCACTTAGTTCCACCGCCAAGGCACGGGAAGCTTCCGGTGCTTTTAATCACTTCAAACTGCTTCAGCAGAATTCAGTTTTTGCAGCAGACTAAAGTTTTCCGCTTGCACCACAGTAACTACAGCTGCAAAATAACCTGCACGAACCCTGTGGACAAGTTCTAAGCTAGTCAACACTGACACAATTACAAAAGCACCCGCATGCTGCGCGCCAAATACCCAAGCCTTTTCGCGCCCGCATACTAGTAAGTCCTGTTGCACCGCATGAAAGCTGCAATATCCGCATTTGACACATGGCACTTGTTAACATTTGGGTATCATGTAATCACAGTTTCGGAATGCGGCGGGTAATGTTTGGTGATATCTAGCCCGGGGGCGGATTGTTGTCCATTTTCTGCCAACAAGCTGGATGCAGGGAGTAGACATTTACATTTTGGCATAACGCGTCAATGGGTCGCGCACAGTGTAGTATCTCAACATCCTCCTGCTCGTGTCCAGCAAATGCTGGTTAAACGACTAAATCAAAGGCGAAATTATAGAGGAAACATGAAAACTGACAATGCTGTCTCACACCGCTGGAGGTATAAAAGAACCCGAGCCATTTTCGAATGAACCCATACTCCGTGTGAACTATGGTTGTACCAAAACAGTTTCATCCCTCTCTGACCGTTTGTTATCCGTCCACAGATATAGGAGTGTAGCTGTAACATTTATACGATGACCCAACGACTTATTTGAATGTTTTTGAACCAAGTTGCGTGCCTCGCTTGGTTTCAGTTGCCAAGCCATCCAGAAAGAATACGGTAGCCAGAACGAATTGGGACACAGCAATTTGGAATGCGTTTGGTTTTCTGATTTACGGGACAGAGTGACCTACCTAAAGATGGAAGGCCAGCGTGTGAGGTGGTGTTTTGTCGGGGTGGTTAGTTTACCTTTCTCTCATCGGCAGGAAGCACACTAACGTTTGACCTGACCGGAACGTCACGGCTATTTTCTGGGCCCAGCGACATTGCAGTAAGACTCGGTGGAAGACTTTAAACTACAGCTGCATTGTAATCGTTTCACACTGTTCCCGGTTTTCCACTGAGATTGGTGGATAACAAGGAGTATCCAGAAGACGTCCTCAATACTGTCTTGAAGGTATGAACCGCCCAGTTTACTCTGTTTTTGTAACGTTGGAGAAGTGAGAGTGAAAAGTGCAAGTTTCGGGGCGTTTATTTAAAAACCGGCACGCAAAACAGGACGCTTAGTAGGCACAGTCCTGTTTCGTTACAGATAACCTGACCTGACGTGACATTACACAGCGACTTGTCAGTGGTTGGGCGGAGTACTTAGTACTTAAGCCAACCTGGCCACCTGTTTACCCACCTTTTGATATTAAGGCAATGGTTGCTGACCATTTGTCCGCCGCAGCTCTCGATCGCATTGTTGCTGCTGACCTGGATTCGCGCACAAGAGCACTTATAAAGTAACCTCTTGACGCTCTCTTTTCTTCGCCCATATTCATTATCCATGACCCTAATGTGGCTGTATACGTAACGGCGAGATGCTTTTGCCCACCCTATTGCATGCGCCCTACAGCATACTTTGATGCCATCAAACTTGCGGCTGCGGTACTTCTCCTTACCAGCTGCAATGCTGGAGCATCCTTGGTTCATTGGATTCCACTGCAACCGTTCGCCTGTCTTCAGCTAAGCGACATCAAGTAAGTGAAATGCAGTAGTTAACATAGACGTAGTGTGCTTTTGTTTTGTGGGAAAACGTGCCCACTGAATGAAGCTCCGAAGCCGCAAGGAATGCCTTCCACTGCAAAATAAACAAAGTAAGACGCACAACGGGCTCTTCCGAAGCCTTGGCACTTGCATACTGGGGCACAATGAGGACGGTCCGGATCTAGGTGAGTAACAAGTGGACCTTTGATCTAAAGCTCTTATGTCTCTTCAAGTGCTCCAACATCGTTGCCTGATATACCTTGCTGGTATTCGGTGGCAGCAAGGTGGCCGCTAACGTAACGTACCTAGGCGGTTACTTGTCAGTGATTGGAACCGTTTTGCCTTCGAAAAACAGATAGCTCGGAAGCCACTGCGTTGGCTGCTGCACTTACGATGTATGCCCGCTCACAGCCTACCGAGGAAAACATTGCAGACTCCGCCAGGTGTCAGGTGCCGCCAGGCCGTGAGTGGACAACAGTGGATTTCGCTGCGGGAACTAAGGTCACGGACGATTGAAATGGAGGCCGTTGGACCGTGACGCCTTAAGGGCTGAAGTACGTCAGACACTCATTCTGTTTCCCTTGAAAATTTACAGGAAATAGCGAGCAGCGGACAATAGTACATCGTCCCCCGCGCTGTGCAAATTGGCCTGCCTGGGTAAACTGTGTATGGTACTGAGTTTTCCGCAGGGTAATAGAGGATACTGATGCGGACCATGGAAAGCCACGAGCAGGCTATCACGCCGGTGCACCCTCAGGGCTTCACGATGACCCTCTATTTGTAACTGCACGCTGTTAACACAAGACGTTAACATATTGTAAACGATTGTTTGCTTACCGCATTGTGATCCTCAGGTTAGCCGCTGTTCTCACCGTTTTATGTATCTTCATTACATACGTCATCATGACTGTATAGCAGGGTGTCATCCGCTCAATTGGCTAATGTCCTGTTGTTGCCGTTTGTTGTAAGCCAACTTTCCTTGTTGTATCTCCTTTCCTATTGTCTCGCGCCAGTGCAATGCCACTTCATCAATGTTCAAATGCGTAAAGCAGTGTACTTATCCTACATCGATTGCCACTAAGGCATCCTATCTCTTTTTACTGAACGCAACTTGCGACCCTGTCCCGGAGAACGTGATGGCACCTATTTGAAGATGCCAAACGCCAATTCTCAGAGATCTCGCTTTGTGGGTTCCGAGCCGTTAGCGAGCTTATCCGCAAAGTCTGGGGTATTTCTGAATGGTTTAAGCATCCCCACCGAACAGTTCAACCCCCTCACATACTCCCTTTTATCAAGCATCATAATCCATGGCTATTCTAGATAAATTAGCCAGCAGTATGAGGCAGTGGTACTTGCGTTACCTGGGTGCCGGATTACAATGCTCATGTACCACAGCAGTGTTACTACAACGTACGCATGTCATTCAGCACTCAGCAAATATTTCCATGAACCAATGCTTCTACGCGGTCGCATAACGGTGATGAGATAGTACGCGTCTGGGCGAAAAACCACAACAAAAGGTATCGGAAAACTAAAAGTTACTGACTTCTTGTGAGCACCATTAAGGTAAATGTCGTTTCTCTTTGTTCTTCTACACACTCCATTCTTTGCTTCCCTGTTAGGGCGTGACAGGCCTGACTGTTACTCGGGGTTCAACTCAAACGACCTGCTTTAGTAAATGCACGTGATGTTTCCTTGTAACTGCACCTGGGCACCTTAAAATTCAACAGATGAATGCGCAGCACGTTGCTAAGGTCAAGCCTCCTTAAGTAAGCCATTATTCACCGATAAAGATACTGCTTTCACGTGTGTCCATAAAAACATACACGTCTACCATTCCTAAAGGATCGCTCTTTGTAGGCCCTAAGCTATTACACACGCTCCCACTACTGGCGTGCATATATGGGAATTGGTATGAACGCCTGCTCTCCATGCCTTGCCATTCATTGTCCCTATTGCTATCGCTCAGCGCATATAGACCAGCATGTTGCATGACGCTGCAGGAGATTTATGACCCAACTGCCATCATTTGCCACCTGCGTATCACTAGGCCCAAAGGGGTCATTAAAATACGATTCATCGGTGTCCATTTTGGTACCTTATTCGCTTCTGCAGTGCATTTACTCATCCTTTACACATGTATACAGGTACATGTATATGGGCTACTCCTATCTAGCTCAATACCTGCCATCCTCTCAGGATGAAAAAACAACAGTATATCACGCCCTCTTCTTACTGATGCACGCACCTTCGGTAGTGTCCACAGATCAAGGTCAAGGTCGCCCTGACAGGTTGGTTCGTTTCGCTCTCGACTGGCTGTATCTTTGTGGGAGTTATACATCTGGTACAGTCTACCATCTGCCTACTAGAGATCTTTTATATCTACTCTGATATTTATCAGACTTCCGCCATCTGGTATTTTCCTTGGCAATACCGTTGTCCCTTATTTGTTACTTCTCCCCTTTCCATTACTATTCTCCTTCGTGGCTGACTCTCTAACTTGGTCTCAAATGCTTGCGGTAAAAAGAGGAATATCTACTAGCCGTCGTGTAAACAAAGCGAGTAAAATGGGGGCAATACAGCGACCAACGTGACCATGCCGTGCTCCGTTAGGGTGATGGACGTATTTTCTTCTATGCGCCGAGAAATCGCGCAGCTGCAAGAGGAGTTGGCGAGTATGAAAGTGACCTTTAACAGCTTACAGCCAATAGCTGAGCGTTTAGTGGCTATTACAAGCCTAGTTCACCCTGGCAATGTAATGGATGAAAAGTGCTCCGAGACTTCCATGCGCTTCCTCAATGCTATTAGTACTGAGGTCATGGACCGGATAAATTGCCTCACGGAGGTAGTGGTCTATAATGTACCTGACCGTTTAAAAGTTCACACCATCAAGAAGGTACTGATGGATATCTGCGGTCTAGAAGGTAATTTAATCAGTTGCACCAGACTGAGGAAAAGGGCTATTAAAAACCAATGTCCCGTGCTATTCAGGTTTGATACAGAGCGTTCGGCCCGTAAATTCCTGTCATACCAAAAAGACTTCCGGTCGCGCACAACCTTTGTCCAGTTAAAATTAGTGAACGCAAAGACAGCCATGCAACGCCGTTACGAAAAGCTTTTTGCATCCAAGCCTACTAATGAGCGGACTCCTGGAATATCTTCTGATCCTCTGCAGGATTTTGTCACCCCGGAGGCCTCCCACATAGTTGATTTAGATGTCTCAGAGGATGTAGCTCAGGGTGAGATCAAGCAAATGGTACAAAAGCATTGCTCGGTGGCAGAAATGCTAAAACTGGAGGTTATGGATACCCATGACCCCAAGCGACTTTGGGAGATAAGTAGTTGTCCTGAGAAGAAACCCGGGACTTGTTCGCCTACATCCGAGTTTCCACTCGGTTGTACAGATCGTCCCAATGGACCAGGAGGGCAAGTCGCAGAGGCATCATTCTCAAAGACGATCAACGCAGCAAGCTGCGCCTTGCCACCCGAAGTACCCCAATTTGGTCGGCGAGCATCTAGTATGTCACCTGTCTGGAACCGACACACGCCGGCTCCTCCAACTAAACGGCCTCGCGAGCAAAATACACCATACTGCTCGCCTGCTACGGCCATACCATTCATTTCTGCGTCAGAAACAGCCAAGCCGGAAGCCGCACTGCACACGGGTACCAAAGGAAGAAATACTACGTTTAGTACTATTGCATTTAACGTTCCTGATGACACATCCTTGGAAGTGTTCAGGAGCTGGATTCTTGAGGTCAATGGAATCCAAGGAAACCCACTAGAGGTTGTGCGACTGAACAAAAGAATAAGTAAATTCGCGGCACCACTCGAATTAAGTACTAGGGACGAATCAACTCTCCGAAGTATAATGACAAGTTGTGAAGAGCTGCGTAATAGAGCAGAGCTGAAACAGCTATATTTTGGGCCACTGAGGGTGAACCGACGTGGGGGCCCATCACACTTCGAGCCTGGAGATCGGGTTTCTCACACCCATAGTGATCAACAGGTTCCCGTTCTATTCTCGTCTCAGAAGCCACACACACGTGAGCTTGAACCAAAATTTCCACCTGAAGCGACGATGGCACCCAGAGCCAAACGGCCCCGCGTAAGGATGACTCCGAAAAAATCACCGAAGGCAGCTACCCAAACCTCACACACCCATGAAACAGCAAAGTGTGAGGCATCCCCCAGCCGACATCCGAAGGGGGTATTTGGCCGTATACTACCCAGGTACTTAACGTACCCGAGGATCTTTCTTTGGATGCATTTACGAGAGCTATCCTTGCAGTATTTGGTTTAGCGACACGTTCGGTACGTGTTGAGAGACTACCTAAAAGAAGCAGTAAATTCCCTGCACCGATCAAAATATATTTTAAGGATGAAGCAACTTTAAATAAATAAATAAATAAACTTTTATTCTCGACAAGGCGAGGCACACCTTCACAGGCATGATCATGCTTAGCTAACATAGTGTGATCAAAAGTGTGCAAAAAGTACATATTTGGCATAACAGTGTAAGTGTGTGAGTGTATATGCGTACGTAATTTTGTATGAAAGTAGCTTGTGTCTTTGAATATGCTGGATCATTTTTGACTGTTTGTTATCCTCAGAAATGTGAGCATAAGCGATTGATGTCTGTGGGTTGGATAGCAGTTTCCGGATATCCACGGGCCAGTGACTTTGAGCAACTACGCAGTGCAACCATGATGGATCAACTTTTTCTCAAACCGCGAAAGCTAGCGGTAATGAAAATAGCCCGCGGTAACACGGAAATAATCACACGGCCCATATCCACACACTGGACTTCCGCAGCTAGTACATCACCCAATATTATTCAAGGTTCTTCCCACCATGTTCCAGATAGTCCGGACTCTGGAGTACCTACCTTATCCCACCGGTTGTTACCGCCACAACAACTACCTGAGCGGGCAAATTCCCTTCTTTCTACACCACATCACGCGCCTTCTTTATCCCAGGTAGGGATGAGCCGCGACAAGCTCATCCCGACACCCAATACGTCACCAACGAAAAGCACGCTCTTACTTCTTTTGACCCAGTTCCTACAGCTTCTACGGATGGCCCAGTAGCTCTTCGTGCTCCCTTTATGTCATCCATAAAACTGGGAGACACTGGCCAACTTTTCTCCATTATACTCATAAATGCCAGGTCGCTGAACAACAAGATGCATATTCTACGCCCTTTGGCTATCCTTGCTGCGCCTGATGCAATACTAGTCACCGAAACATGGTTTGGTGCCTTTACGTTCGATGATTCCTTTTGCATTCAAGGCTCCCAGCTGTATACACATTCTCGTACACACAACCGAGGTGGAGGGTGTGCTATTTATCTGCAGCAAATTTTCTCTGCTAATATCGAAGTACGCAGTGCAACCATGATGGATCAACTTTTTCTCAAACCGCGAAAGCTAGCGGTAATGAAAATAGCCCGCGGTAACAGGGAAACAATCACACGTCCCATATCCACACACCGGACTTCCGCAGCTAGTACATCACCCAATATTATTCAAGGTTCTTCTCACCATGTTCCAGATAGTCCGGACTCTGGAGTACCTACCTTATCCCACCGGTTGTTACCGCCACAACAACTACCTGAGCGGGCAAATTCCCTTCTTTCTACACCACATCACGCGCCTTTTTTATCCCAGGTAGGGATGAGCCGCGACAAGCTCATCCCGACACCCAATACGTCACCAACGAAAAGCACGCTCTTACTTCTTTTGACCCAGTTCCTACAGCTTCTACAGATGGCCCAGTAGCTCTTCGTGCTCCCTTTATGTCATCCATAAAACTGGGAGACACTGGCCAACTTTTCTCCATTATACTCATAAATGCCAGGTCGCTGAACAACAAGATGCATATTCTACGCCCTTTGGCTATCCTTGCTGCGCCTGATGCAATACTAGTCACCGAAACATGGTTTGGTGCCTTTACGTTCGATGATTCCTTTTTCATTCAAGGCTACCAGCTGTATACACATTCGCGTACACACAAACGAGGTGGAGGGTGTGCTATTTATCTGCAGCAAAATTTCTCTGCTAATATCGAAGTCCTAGATAACACCGAAATATTGGACTCTATATGGATAACGGTTGATGCCATGGGACCCAAGTTACTACTTGGATGCATTTACAGGGCTCCTGATACATCACCTGTGAGTGACAAAGCGCTAATAACTACTTTTGAGCTAGCTGCGAGCCATCCATGTGCATGCAAGCTTGTGGCGGGCGACTTCAATCTTCCTGAAATCCAGTGGTTTCCACCCACTGCCCCAGCGAAGTATAGTGGGCTATTAGCCTGCATCAACTTGGGAGGATGGGTGCAGCATGTATCAACGCCGACCAGGTCTAAACACCTGTTAGACCTGATATTTACACTGGGTATATCCAATATACGTGCATCTGTAGGCCTAGAGTTTCCGGGGAGCGACCACAGAGTGGTATACTGCTCGCTGTTTGCAACCATCCCGGCAATCTGTACGAGTAGATCAGAGGCCATTGAGATATACCGGCCGATAAGCTCCATAGACTGGCCCACATTTGCCACGATTATTCGAGCAAGGAACTGGGAACAGTTCTTTCTGTCCGACTCCCTGGAGCAATCGTCCGCAATATTTTATGGCGAACTGCACTATTGTCTAGACCTATTGGCTCCATTTACTCCTTTAAATAAAAGTTCAGGAAAAATTAGGAGGCAAACTAAGCTGCATGCAAGCTTGAGGCAACTACGACGTTCCTACTACAAGACGTTCAACTTTGCGCATGTGCTGAGAGCCAACGAGATTGCGAGCCAGCTATCGTCCAGGTCTGTATTGATTAAAACATCCCAAGAAAGAGCAGCCATGGCCAGTGCAAACAAAGCCAAGCACCTCAGCTGGCTGCTGCGTTCTCGCACTCCTCATTATGGAGCAAAGATCACTTCCATACGCGTCGGCCCTTGCAAAGCAAGTGAAGATCCACGGACTATATGTGAGATGTTCAACTCTTACTTCAAAGAGTCCCAGTGTGAAGAACTGTCCCCGGTCACTACTGAGCTGGATGTGTCCACAAACCAGCTGCTCTCCACGGTTCAGTTCGATCTAAAAGGCATCCGTTCCGCTATCAAAACCATAAAACCATCCACCAAACTTGGTCCTGATGGAATTCCACCCATACTACTTAAGAATGGGGGCGATGACCTTTCCATACTCCTCTTGAAACTCTTCACACTCTCTATGGAGAAGGGCCAATACCCATTGGCTTGGAAGCACTCTGTCATCACACCGCGCCATAAAGGTGGCTCCGTACAGGAAGTCAGCAACTACCGACCCATAAACCACACATCTATTCTCTCACGTGTGATGGAGAAATCGGTTAAGCGTGCGCTTATGGCCTGCTTGAATGCAGGAGGCCACGTTAGCAGGTCACAGCATGGTTTTCTAAGCGCACGATCCTGCGCAACCTGCCAGCTTGATTTTCTCAACCTGGTCACTGGCGCGATTGATTCAGGTCTGGCGATTATTACGCTATACCTCGATATGCAAAAGGCGTTCGATAGGGTCCCCCATAAACGCCTATTACATAAGCTCAAGGCTTACGGTGTAGTCACCCCTCTGCTTGACTGGCTTAAATCCTACCTAACCGGGCGTACGCAGTCCGTGAAGGTAGCACACTTTGAGTCCATCCCTGTCACAGTTTCCAGCGGTGTTGTGCAAGGCAGCGTGCTTGGACCAACCCTGTTTTTGATTTATGTGAACGACATCTGTAGCAGCCTGCGCCATGGTCGCCCATTCCTCTTTGCCGACGATATAAAGGTCGTATATGTCTTCCCACCAAGCGCCAAAGTATCCGCACTACAAGAGATCCGTGAAGACCTGAAGACCTTAGAGTCGTGGTGTCAAAATTGGCAAATGACATTCTCTGCTGATAAATCTAGTATTCTGACCCACAAATGCTCCATATCGGATGGTGCGTTTACGTTGAATGGTACGCCCATCCAACTAAAAACGTTAGCTACTGACCTAGGTATTCGCTATTCTATGACCCTCAACTTTTCAGAGAATGTGCAGTATCAGGTAGCAAAAGCACGCAGAATGGTCTTCCACATAGGCCGCCACATTAACTCGGCTGAAGCACGGTTGGAGCTTTACCGCAGTCATGTTCGTCCGCAGCTGGAATACTGCCCCTTCATCTTCAGTAATTTGCGGAAATCAGACCGCATATTGCTCGAAAAGGCTCAGCGGCGGTTTACCAAAATAGTAGCCCCACAAGGCCTAGCGCTTAGTTACCTACAGAGGTGTAACCATCTCAAACTCCAGCCTCTATGGCTGCGGCGCATTATCTTAAACCTGTGCTTCTTACATAAGTTAATATACCAAGCGGTGCACAGTGATATCCCCAGCCTGACACTGAGAAGAGGATCAGAATTCAACCTCCGAAACAAGCACTGCACAGTTGCCCCGCTGCCAGCGAGGAAGAAACTACGTTCACGTTTCTTCCTTGTCGCTTATGTAAATATCTGGAACAAATTACCTTCACAGCTGCGGGAGATTCACAATCCACAGGCTTTCAAGCAGGAGGTACGAAAGTTTATGTGCCTGGATAACATAAGACGCCTTTTCAACATCTGTGATTCTGATGACAACCTTTTTGAGACCGGCCCCGATGGGGCATAGATCACATTTTGGTCAGCTCTGGCGCAACTTTGTATTGCGCTCAACTAGGCTTCATGACAGGAGCATCTTGGGCTCACAGGTCCTCCCCATACTTTGCGGTCCCTGTCACACTACGTGAGAGATCTTGGCCCGATCAGTTGCACGCATCTTACAGATGTTAGGACTGCTAATCCGACCACAAAAGGTATTCAGCCTACCCCAGTAGTAGCTGAGCGCTTTACTGGCTCCCACCGACACTTAGTTAAATAGGAAGTCTTGAAATAGTAGACGCTACCGCAAAGGCAACCTGGAAACACTAATCGGTAGCTCAAATCCTTTGAAAGCTCCTTCTCGACGTCCAGTTTCTTACTGCTCAACAGATCAGCACGTAAAGCAGCCTTGTACTATTGAATGGGAGCATCGTAAGCCTGTAGGCACTGACCAGGTAGGATATTGCATAGCAATGGGGAAGCAATCCGAACGGACAAACTTTACTTCACTTCTTCCTTCTCTTCTACACTTTGGTTCCTTCGTCTCCATCTTTACCCCTTAGTATTTTCCAAATACCTAGTCCACTTGGTCTCTTGCGAATACTTATACTTGTGACCCATGAGTCACGTCTACTAAAAACATTTTAACAACATTAAGCCTCATGTGAAATGCCAGGTTCTAGCGCTGTTGTCCACACATATGGTGCACCCGTAAGTTACCATTTATCTGTCTAAAATAGTCGTATAAATTGCCTGCTTTATAGGTATTTCTACTAGCCTACGTAATCGGCATCTACTAGTTGCCCATAACCGATGCCCTCCCCTAGGTTTAAGTACTCGCTACTTTACACCGCTGATTATATAACAGGGCCACCTACCCACCTCGAAGGCAATATCACCATAACCTATATTCAGGCATTTACTCTCCACTTAAGCTTTCTTGGCCCGTACATTTAGTTTTATCTGAGTTATACGTATGCCTATCACTATCGGAAACGCTGGTAGACAGGCATTATGAAAAACCAGATCCTTTTCTTCAATCCTTTATGCTTGCACAACAATTTTTCCGGATTCCCTTCTCTGGCAAAAAGCTAACCATGCGGCAGTGAGGCCCCTGTCACCTGGAAAGCTAGACACCCAGATATTTTGACCACCACTTCTTCTTTCCTTGGCCGTTCGTACGTAATTTTAACCTTTACCTGGCTCCAAAGCCTACCATACGTAATGCGTAATGGTGGGTGAACAACCAGCTCCCACTTGTTTTCCGTTATCTTCTCTGCTTGCGTTATATTATTGCTCATTCATTTTGCCTGACAATGTGGAAGCTTCCCACCAGGAAACCTCCAAGTTAATAGCTGTTGTGATCTCCCAGTTTTCTATTACCTTACACTGGTGAATATCACTTGCACTTGCATCGGACTCCCAACCAAGAGAGTTAGAGCTCAAAATAGCAACGCGATGCAGAAATGGTGTGCTTTAACACATGAGGCCCAATAATCCGTCACAAATGAGAAAGTGCAACCTCTATAAGATGAGGTGATCATGCCTAACCAAAGCGGCATTCGTGGTATTTCCCACCTGAATGCATTTCGCTAATTTTTTGGACACCTATTTCTCTATTATCAATAGAAGACATCTCTAGCTCATTAGCATTGGTGGCACATCCATTAAGACATATAACATAACCTCAAAGTGCTGAAACTGATGATGTTTCTCCAGGGAACGATTGCGTTATTCTGGTCCAACACCACAGGCACTTGCATCCGACTCTCAGCTAAGAGAAATAGAGCTCTAAACTAGCAACTTAATGCACAGTTGTGTGCTTTAGCACCTGTGGCCCACTAATCGGTCATGCTTGAGATGGCGCAACCCCCAAAAGAAGTGGTATTCGTGTCTAACCAAAGCGGAACCCAAGGTGTTTCTCACCTGGACACATTTTGTGAATTTTCTCACATTAGTTTTTTTATTATCACTGGAAGACCACCCTGGCTCATTAGTGTCAGTGATACAACCATAATGACGTATAAAATAGCCTCAAAGAGTCGAAACTGGTAATATTTCTGTAGGAAATGCTTGCGTTATCCTAGTTCAGACGGGGCAAATGAGTTTTATGTTCCCTTGTCTTATCCATATGGACTCAGCTCATGCGGCTTTGGTATAATTTTCGCATCCACATCGGAGCATTAAAAACGTTGAATTCCACATTCATAGTGGATTCTGCGGCCCAATATACTCTGAAAATCGCACATGGTCGCATTCTGGCTGTGGGCTAGCTACACCATATCCTGTGCTGTTCTACCTATATAATAATTCTTACAGCCTACCTAGTATTTCCCTAAAACCTTTCCGTCTGTTTTCCCAACTTTTACTACGTTTACTGAGAAAGTATGCTTTTCGGCCCACTGCGTCATACTTCGCTACTGCAGCGAATTACACGTTATCTTAGGCATTCCAGTTACTACTCCATATTCGGAACTTATTACGCCTAGCCGTTTTTTGTATTATTTCTTTCTTTTTTCTGTATCTGCTTCCAAAGCAGAACGTGAATTTAGCGGAGGCTCGAAAATGGCGCTATCCGCAGCCGACCGCTAAAAATGCAAATATCTCCATAACCACTGCACCTAGCTTAATTATTTTACCTTTGTCGTAACCAGCGCTTAGGGTTTGTCCTAGACCGCCCATTGTTGTCCCGTTTTAGTTAACATTTCGGCTCCAAAACGGCGTTGATTCCGCTTGTTTGGAGATTTACACTTTGAAATTCGCGCCAGGTTTGCGGTTCTGGTATGCTGTTTCTGGGCTATATTTTGGCTCCATTTTCCAATATTAGTGTATTTTCTAGTTAAGTGGGCCGGCCTTTCAGTCGCACTTTTCTAAGAAAGGCTAAATTGTTAGCCACTACTGTTATTTCCCTTGTTTCCACCCTCCACTTTTACGATCTAATTTTGGCTTGCTTATTCCTTTCCATGAGCCCGCTACTAATGGATGCTCGAAATGCGGTGATGTGACCAAAGAAAATGGATCAAATTTTCTCTAGTGGTGCATTTTCCATCGAAAATAACACAACCCATTGGCATAATAGATTGATAGTTTACTAATGGAATCAGGCACCTCAAGGTTTGGCAGCGGTAGCCGGTGAAAAGCGCAGAATTCGTACATAAGCTACGGAGACCCAAACTACTGCCTTCAAAAATGTCGAGGCCTACGAAACGTTCGTATTTATCCCTGCTTTACTGTTCGGAAAGATAAACACGATCAAAAGCAGTTGTTAACGATATTTCTTCTCCATGCATGAGCATGGATGTTATGTACAATTTGATCTGATCCCACGCAGGAACAGCATCTAGCGCTTGTCTAGAAATATACCTATATTTATATTTAATATTCCCATAACCTAGCCGAGAATGCTGCTTAACCAACCTCCAGCAACCTGACTAGCAAACCATTTGCGAAAGGATTTCATTACAGCCAAATAAGGGTAACAAGTACCAATTGGTGAGTGACGATTGTGGCTTGTTACTAGGAGCAACATTCTCTCATCTCATGTTTCATCTACATATCTCGCAACGCGTGCTATTCACCAAACATTTATATTCGTGTAAGCACAATGATCATCCAGTCTTACGTCAAGTTGCTCTTACTGCGGAATGATCAACGGCTTTGAACTTTGGTCCGCACCAGCGTTATGCTTAGTCATCGGCCAGATCCCTTACTTTCAACCCTATGCAACCACCGCGAAGTAATCTCAGCCTTCCTCTGCGTTGACACATTTATCACTGTAGTCAACAACTAGGCACTTGGTCGCAACACAGAGCACATACGCCCTGCAATGGTACAAAGTTGAACATATTAAATGCTGTAATAAGATAGTATACGTTCCTTTTACTTTACTTGAGTTTCATAAGTGGGAAAGCAACCATACATGGTTCGACCATGGTAACCACATTGCCACGGCCGGGCGACCTGCAGGATCTACATTGGCAAGCGCCATGCAGGCATCCGTAACCCATCCCGTCTGCCTCCATTTCGGCCGCTATCCCTGCCACAGAAGTGTGACACATTTGGCCTAAGTAATCCACCGTCACGAAGAAGCGAGTAGCCAATAACAGGATTCTCAGTCCACAAGTAAGTACTTCCTTGCTACGGGGCCATTACAGGTTCGCTGAACGCCGAAAGCGCACAATCGCAGAGCTAACCATTACGTATGCTTTATGGAATACAATAAGAACAACGCCCGCGAACCAACATGTGTCATGCAGAACCGGTCACGAAAGATTGCGCGCTCAATAGTTTGGGGTTCACTTTTGCACCTGTTAACACCAATGTTGTGTACGAAAAGTCAATAAGGTCGCTCCGGTAAACGATCTACTGCAATTTGTTAAGTGTCTAACTACGTGAGTACCTCAAGGTGTCGCAAAGAAAAGGATGCACCAATAGGGATGCAGAGACTTAAGCGCTTTTGTGGGTGTCTAGGGCTGTGTGTACGTGTCTGTTTAGACAAGCCATCAAGTATGCTGACCGAATATACAACCTCACCGCTCCACTTGATCGTGTGATGCTTCGAAACCACATGGATTCGGTTGTCTTTTTTCTCGACCTGTCGTGCGATGCTGCGTGCTTTGCGCAGTTTGGCCATTGAAGTTTGGCGCCAAAGGCTCCGTTCGTCTGCTATTTGTGAATAATCTCCGGGCGTTAACTGTGCGGCAGACCTCCAGCTGGCAAGTGCCTGGCCCACATACACGAGTTATTCTTATCGGATCTGATACTAAATAAATAAATAAGTGGGTATATCTCTAGACTGGCTGGAAGCTGCGCCCTTAAGGGATCAGATCAATGTTTACCTTAATCCTATGCTCTTGCATGGGAGTGGGGAAATGTTAATATTTGTTCCTCGTTGGCAATTACGAATGCATTGGCATTGTTTGGTGTACAGCTGATGAGGTTGTAGGCGCCCACCTTGAACTTCTTTTGGTTTCTACAGACGACATTGAACTCCATAAGTTCTATGGTTGTGAAGGTTGCGCATAGCCGTAGTTATGCAGGTCTTCTTTGGAAACGGGATCCAATTCACCACAACTTCAATTTAAATTCTTTGGACTATTTCGGCCCGCTCAGTCTTCACAACTATTGGTGTGCTCACGGAAAGGAATTAGAGTAGCGTAATTACAGGGAATTTGAAAAGGTTTAAGATGATTTCGAGAAATGCATAAAAGACTAACTGAGTTTGTTAAGAGGCATACTAACGCAGCGTGCTTTACTAGAAAAATACAAAATAACTAAAAAATATAACGAAACTTCCTTGTGCTGAACTGTATTTCTGACGCAAAATTTCTAGCAGCGTAAATTGCAGTAAAAGCAGCATCTTTCCAGAGGCTAGAATATTGGTACCGTAGCACACAAAAATAAACTGGTCAGGACAACTTGTAACTGCTAATGACGTTAAAACTAAAAACAATGCAATACGTGCAGTAGTCCATGAGTTATTCGCGATTGTACAGTTGTCTACGAATAACGCCATTGTTTTTCGCTCCAAGTGACCCGCTGCTTTGCAAACTGATGTCAGGAAAAGGAAAAGGATATGTAACAAGTAGCGCAGCGGTATATGTTCTAAATAGGCATAGCTATCTAGAAATGCTCTATATAGCCCGTAATAACCCTCAACAACTAGGTACGGCATAGGTGGCCGAAAAGCAAACTTTTCAGGCATGCACAGCAAATGCAGGCAAATGAGCGATAAATAATAAATAAATAAATAAATAAATAAATACTTTATTCTCGACTATGCGAGGCACGCCCATGGAGGCATGATCAGATATGTACAACTGTACAAACATTTTATGGCAACTGTGACAGTAATAGTAGAAAATTGGTTGTATGTTCATGGTAAAATAAATAAATAGATAGTTTATTCTCAGTTTCATAGAGACGCACCAACTTAGGCATGATCAAGGTTTAAAACTGTTGTGTATCACGACGATACTCCGGGTTCAATCGTGTATAGTTGAAACGGTGTCAAGAAGAGTAGATATGTGAATCTAGTCGACTTGCCAGTATGTAGTTGTGGGCTGTGACTTTATTCAGTGGCGAGTCACATCCGCCACGTCGCAGTGTTGTTAAACAGACATTTGTGGCTTTTTATAGGGAGAACGCTTGCCAGGCGAAAACCCACCACGTCCTGCAACACTGCCGTAAAGCATTTTGAACATTAATGTTGAACTGGCAAAGCCGCTTGACGACTGGTTTCACCTTCGGTTTTTCGCGGGGTAATGGCTTCTAATTTCCTCTGTTACTTGGACGGGTATTTTGATCTGGGTCGCCATTATTTTTTGTGGTCGCTGGAGGAGAGGGACATCGCGATTTTTCTTCTTGTTGTATGTCCAGGTGAGCAAAAGTTTCAATTTTTCCGCTGTCCAGATTTTTCAGATGTATAATGTATGGGAGTATGAGGATATGTCCAGTTCTCCATACTGGACAAGGGTTATGGTGATTGTAGGTTGGTCCTTGCGGAGTTTTACCATCCTCCATGTCAGTCCTTGTGGGTTGTTCCGTCCGTCTTGGGCAAAATTGTTCCTCAGTCCAATCCCAGATCTCCAAGATGTCCCGGACCTCAGAGAAAAGGGAAAGTGGGAGACAACCGAGAGAAGACCGCAAGAACAGGCATGGAATTGAATATTGTTAATGTCTTGTGTTATAACATTTGGGCTGAGACAAAAGCATGTACACTGTGCAACAATAATTATGATGAAAATGTCTTTTGAGTATCCTATAGAATCATTAGCCGTATAGGTGGATTGCTATCGCCAGCGTAGGGGAAAGAGCGTTGCACCAGTAAGTAAAGTACGAGTATCCGTTTGATATGAGTCGATAGTTGCGTGGGAATAGAGCAAAGAGAGTTAGAATGTTGGTAGTGATTGTCAGGTGCATGAACAGCACGTAGTTAGTGTAATCCGAGAGGGGGGCATAATAAGCGAAAATAAATAGGTTGCTGCGAGAGAGTCTTGAAGCTGAATTGGTGGCAGGGCAGCGGAGGGACTGGATGCAGATATTCTAGAGGAGTAAAGGTTATTCAGATACGGGGTGGCTACTAACAAGCACTGGATCATCGCATATGCATGGGGCCAATGGCCATTAGCTACTTCTGAAGAGAAATGCCGAATTTATGACGACCGACAGATGTTGGCGCTAGGAATGACTCAGTCGCTAGATGCAGCTATTCCAATCGGACGCTCTGTCACTAGTGTATGCCTATAGGGTCGATGAATGTATCTATAGGCCAGTGAAGGTAAGTGATAGGTCAACAGATCAGCTAAGCTGTGACGCAAACAATCCAAGAGAATGAACATTGTAAGAGGGAGCGAGCTCCGGATATCCGCAGAGTTAAATGGAAGCTATGGCGACTAGCTGCTGGTAAGCAGAGATAGTGGCTCTAAGAAAGAATGAATCAGTGGCTGCTGTAGCCATAGTATTAAGACGTTTGTCTACTACTGGATACCTACAGCTTTGTTGAAGAAGTCAACAGGCAAGCGAGGTTTAAGAGTGACATACGGCAGAAGAGAATGAAGGCTGGAGAGTCAAGAAGTGGCTCCTTGTAGGCTACATGGAGCCAACAATGTCTAGCTATTGTCAAGAAAAGTTGAGGCGAGTAAGATGAACGACGGATAATGGCGCGCTAGGAGAGAGAACAGTGACCAGCAATAGAGTTTGGGCTAAGCCTTCAGTAGCTAGTGGATCCTACGGTGGCACATAATAGGTCGGCAAACCATCTGAGCTGTAAAGCAAACATTCCAAGTGAATGAATATTGTAAGAAGGGAACGACTCCCACAGAGCTCCGGATATCCGCAGAGTTAAATGGAGGCTATGGCGACTAACTGATGCTAAGCAGAGATATTGGCTTTGGAAAAGAGTGAACCAGTGGCTGGTGTAGCCATAGTATTAAGACGTTTGTCGACTATTGGATACCTACAGTTTCGGTGAAGAAATCAACATGCGAGGGAAGCTTAAGAGAGACAGACGGCACAAGAAAATGAGGGTTGGAGAGTCAGGGAGTGGCTACTTGTAAGCTACATGGAGCCAACAATGATTAGCTATTGCAAAGAAGAGTTGACCAGAGTAGGATAACGGCGCGCTAGAAGAGAAATGAATAGCCAGCATTGGAGTTCGGATTACGCCTCCAGTTCCTAGTGGATCCTACAGTGCCACATAATAGGTCAACAGAACATCTGAGCTGTGACGCAAACATTCTAAGATTATGAACATTGTACGAATGGAGCTACACCTACAGATCTCCTGATATCCGCAGAGTTGAATGGAAGCTATGGCGACTAGCTGTGGCTAAGCGGAGATAGTAGCTCTAGAAAACAATGAATCAGTGGCTGGTGCAGCCATAGTATTAAGACGTTTGTCCACTACTAGATACCTACAGTTTCGATGAAGAAGTCAACAGGCAAGCGAGGTTTAAGAGCGACATACGGCAGAAGAGAATGAAGGCTGGAGAGTCAAGAAGTGGCTCCTTGTAGGCTACATGGAGCCAACAATGACTAGCTATTGTCAAGAAGAGTTGAGGCGAGTAGGATGAACGACGGATAATGGCGCGCTAGGAGAGAGAAGAGTGACCAGCAATAGAGTTTGGGCTAAGCCTTCAGTAACTAGTGGATCCTACGGTGGCACTTAATAGGTCAACAAACCATCTGAGCTGTGACGCAAGCAATCCAAGAGAATGAACATTGTAAGAAAGAAGCGACTCCTACGGAGCGCCGGATATCCGCAGAGTTAAATGGAAGCTATGTCGACTAGCTGCTGCTAAGCAGAGATAGTGGCTCTAGGAAAGAGTGAACCAGTGGCTGGTGTAGCCATAGTATTAGGACGTTTGTCCACTATTGGATGCCTACAGTTTCGATGAAGAAATCAACATGCGAGCGAAGCTTAAGAGAGACAGACGGCAAAAGAAAATGAAGGTTGGAGAGTCAGGGAGTGGCTACTTGTAAGCTACATGGAGTCAACAATGACTAGCTGCTGTCAAGAGGAGGTGACGCAAGTAAAATGTACGTCCTCGGTTTTTGAGAGCCATGGTATTTGTTGTATTTCTGGGGCTTAGTAGCATTGTTGGGCGTCTCGAGTAGGTAGGGCTTGCGCAGTGGTTGGGCCGGTTGGGTCGAAATCTGCATGAAGGGCGGCGGTTGGGATCGGAAGGATTTCGATCTCACGCGATCCATTGGTGCAAATGTTGTTGTGGGCTTATCGGCTGTCCATTTGTGCCATGAGGTCATTGCCTGGGTACGGTTATCTTTGTTATGGTGATGCATCAGCGGGGAGTGCATCCCATAACGAGGCGTGCCGTGTTTCAGCGGTTGACCTTTGTTGGTGGTCGGTCGTGTTGCGAGGGTGGTTACGACTTTGTGCGAGAGGGAAGGAAGGGAGTTGATCATCGGGAAGTCTACATTGATAGATCCTGAATCGGTGTCACTCATGTCGGAGGCGTTATTGACTGTCTCGGCTTCTTGTATCGTTAGCGGGGGCGAATCTGGAACGTTAGTTGACTTTTTGTTTATTAGGGCTGTGGGGCTTGAGTCGGGATGTAATGCTGTCGTAGACGCGTGACGCAGGGGGTTAGATCCACATCCACGTTAGTGCTTGTAGTAGGGCAAGCAGTTGCTCTGACAACCGGCAATGAATCAGGAGGCTGTTGTCTTGCTTCGGTATTAGTAGCCGGTGGGAAAGCTCTTTGCAACGGCGTCAGATCAGGCTTTATAAGAATAGGCCCAATGTTTGCGTTTGTTCTTAAGGTAAATCGATTTGTTATGAAGCTTGTAGCCAGTTCTGGAGTTTTGAATGCGATAAGGATAGGGCAATTGCGACTGATCTTCGATTTTCTGAGCCGCTTACTCACGCACATGTCAGGAGGGATGTTACACATGGACGTAATTAGGCGGGTGACTTTCTCCAAGGGAAGTTTGTCAGGAACGTTGAAGACGATCACGTTTCGGGCACGGCGGGTTCGCTCGTTTATCTCAGTAGTGATGGCAGTAAGATGGGCGCCGGCATCTTTGAGCTCGTCAGCGTTGCCATTAGTTCTTATTCCTGCGAGTTGGGCCAATGGCATAAGTTTTGCTAGCTCCGTTTTGGTAACAGCCATTTCCTTTTTGAGAGCAACCATTTCAGTTGCGAGTGCACTGATTTTGTTAAGTGCATCTTTCAAAGGGTCTATAAGAAGGACACTGCAGGGGCGCAGTTTATTCAGTTTGTCTTTTGTAGCAGGACGTTTGGTCGCCTTATCCGCCTTTGCAGTGCATGAGGCAGAGCTGTGATCAACAGAAACTGCGGTATTCGAATGAGTAGGTCTACGTTTGACCCGGAGTTTGGCTCGGGCAGATTTACCTTTTATTCCATTGTTGTTAGTCAGTATGGAATAGCACGGCTTCATGATTCGTGTTCCAGGAACACTGTTTTGCCGTATATAGGATCTAAAAAGCTTAGAGTATAGCACGTCTAGATATCGAGACAACGCGTCTAATTATTCTAATAAATAGCCGCTATATGGCGAAATAAGCAACAAAAAGTCGAAAACGCACAGTTTCTAACTTCGCGTGGTCAAGAT